>BMAC01000329.1:17177-37326 GCA_014905375.1 Phtheirospermum japonicum | reverse complement strand
AAAGATGATCGGAACCTGTAAAAACGTTAAATTTCCAAGCCAAAATTATTAAAATCTCTTCAAATGTTATTCTTACAAGGGCTGATATAATCTCTTCAACTCCTTCTCCGGGAAAAGCATTTATTAATGATGTTCAATCTGGAGGAAAACATTTATTAATCCCAGTGTTTTCTTAAAACAAGCACAAAATAAAAAATTTCAAAAAATGCTACACTCAAGAATAAATATGACCTTTGGTTAGTGCTATTCTTTTTAAATTTTGGTATTATTGAGAAATCATGAATGATGGACGAGATAACAGCTGGATCACCGGAATCTGCTTTAACAAGTGCTTCTTCTAACACTGGGAGTCCCTATCCAAAAATAGAAACATATATAAAATAATAAAATATGCGCAATGCTCCACAAAGAGTCAGCACTAGCCAGACTTTTATTTTCTGTTGAATTATACCTTTGACGGAACATAATGAGTTGATAGACCACATGCGAGCATTTCAGCACCATCCAACCTTGCACCTGTCAGACCAACATATTCTCCTGCCAAAAAAATAAAGTGCATTTTATAAAGAATGAGACAAATATACATTAGGGATAACAAAATTATCCTGGGGTTTGTGGTATTTACAAAAAAAACCCAGCCAACTTTAAGAATTACAATTACATAAAGGATTAAATATATTACACTTACACCCCTCAACAAATGCCTGATAATTCGTAAAATTAAGAAAAACTGAGGGAAGCAAATGTAAAATGTAAGACAAAATTTTGGGGTTATTTGTAATATTTAGAAAAGTTGAGGGATGTAATTGTAAATATATTGATGCATGACGTCAACAATTGCCAATAGCTCTACTAATGGCAGATGCAAAATATAAGACGGATGTAACAGCAAGGGTGTTTTTTGTAATTTCTAAACTCAGCTGCGTCTTTGTGTAATTTGGCCAAACCTCAAGGATTGTTTTTTGTAATTATCCCGGTATATTTCATTTTCCAAGGACATAAACGGAAATACCGAAAAATCCAGGGAGTCTCGACAAAAAATAGGAAGCACCTACATCTGGAAAAAGTCCTAGCGCCGTTTCGGGCATAACAAAAAGCTGCATGAAGGTTATTATATTAAATTATACATGCATACGATATGTACACACATACATGTGTGCGTGTGTATATATATGTGTGTGAGATGCCAAAGATGGTCGAACTGTATTGATGAAAGATAAATATGCTTGTATAATTTATACAATCAAGAAGCAAAAGATAAATACCGTATTCTCCGTAGCAATGCGAAATCTGCCATGTATAGAAGCACCCGCTCCTCCTCCCATTACAATTCCATCAAGAATCAAAATCTTGAAAAGTATTTGCCAAAAAAAAAAGAAGGAGAAGAAGAAGAAGAAAAATAAGAGTAAATGAATAAATAAAATGAAACAAGTTGCTTCACCTAAATTAGAACCTGGGGTTTGCTGTATGTAGCCATCACATAATTCATTGTAAGTACGTTTCTTGAACCATTTGCAGCTGATTTCCAATCACCTGACGCTCACAAAAGATATCATGCAAATTAGTTCCAAATTAAAACTTAACATGGTTTGATCTATGGCTAGTCAAACTCTGGTAACAGCAAAACTGGATGCACATTCTTGAAAGACTACACTAAGCTCGATCTTCTGACAATAAAACAAAGACATACACTCAAGGGTTAATTACAAAAAGAACCCTTGAGGTTTGACTTAATTACGCAGAAATCCACTAACTATCAATACTACAAAAAATACCCGAGGTTTAATAACAAATAATCCCCTTCAAAAGCAAAAAAAAAATATAAAAAATAAATAAAAATTAAAAAATCCCCTTCAGGTTTATAAAAATATTAGAGTTAACACTAACAAACTACACGGGTATTTTTTGTAATTTCGAAAGTTAACCGGATTTTGTTTTGCAATTAGGGCAAACCTTGAAGCTATGTTTGTTTTGGAACTTTTCAGTCCCGGTTTTGGAATTTCAATTCAAAAAAATAAGGTATTGAAAACCCTAATCCAAAACTTCACCTATACAGACGATTTCTGACGTAACAGTAGCATATTAACCTATTCAATTCAAACTATTAACATAATATTACACACAACACAACTTATCATCTGCAGATTCACCCATAAATATATAAATATCCCATCCAAAACATAATAAAATAATACAAAAAACATTCAACTAATATGACTTGACATTCTACAGCAAACCCTCTTTCTAAAACACTAAACAAAATATTTGTTTACTATTCATTTGAACTTTATAAATCAAATCCCAGGACTATATAAACCACGAAAACCTCAAACCAACGCAGGCTAAAGGGTACTTTTCGTAATTATCCCTTCATTTAATGATACTTACATCCCTTACAAGCATCAACAAGCCTTGATGCTCATAACATTGCCAAGTTCCTAATATTCTATTTTTCTTCATGACATCTATTTATATGTATTGCTAACAATTAAAGAACATTTAAGACACTGCCGACCTTGATTAATATGACGAACAAGTGTTGCGACATCGCCTCCAGCACAAAATGCTCTTCCTTTTCCCTATTTGTTAATTTCAGGTGGAATTATAATTAATTCTCAATAAACAGAGACGATCACCTGGCTATGGAATTATACCTTTAAAATTATCAATTTGACAGATGAATTTTCTGCACAATCATGAAAAATCTCCAACAAACGCGACACCTGGATTAAGTCAAGTCCCCATTATTTATAAATTCTTCAGCATTTTACATTTTCTAATCAAATATTAGCGACAAAGGGTCATGATTTTTCTTTATTTAAAAAAACAAAAAACAAAAAAACACTAAATTGTCAAATGCTCAACTTGAATAACAAACATTTACTATTTTCTTGAAATTTCTAAGGAGCAACATATGAATACATACCATTGGCGCCGAAAGGGCGTTGAGCTGTTTAGGTCTGTTCAGAGTGATAATTCTCACAGATGATTAATCTTCCATCAAAACCGGCCCAAGTTCATCAATTTTAACACAATTGAACAAAACTCAAGTACAAAATCAAATTACAAAACAAACCCACAAGATATTTCGACCATAAATTGCAAATTCCGGCAAAAATCATCATTTTTAGCTGATCAGTTCAAAAAAAGGGGGAAAACACACACACACACAAAAAAAAAAAAAAAAAAAAAAAAAAAAGCAGGTAAATAAATTTAAACTATTTCCAAGAAGTAGAAAAATAATTTTTTTTTTCTTATTAACTAAAATCAAGAGGAAAAAAGTACGAAACTCTCATACATGATCGGTTTGGCAATAGGTAGAAGAAGCCATGGTAGCTTGGAGAACAGCTTGCTCCGGTTCGCTGTAAAAGGGTAGTATAGTCACAATTGAAATTTTATGCTGGCAGAGTTTTTGGGTTTTTGCCACGGTACAGTACAACTTAAACTGTACAAGGTACTACTGTAGATAGTGATGTGCACAAATACTCATCTTTTGACAATTGTCACCGCAAACCCTTCAAAAACTATAATTGTGGAAAGACCCACCTGGTTTTTAGATAATTGTAAACTTTTGGCCCACTACATTTTTGTTAATGTTGGTTTAAATTCCAGTGAGTAAAATTCGGATTGTGCTAAGATGTAACAAATGAGTTTTATCCATATTACGTGAGTATATTATCGTATCTCATTTTATATAAATCGAAAACACATATAATGAGTTTACACCAAATATAAATGCGCAATTGGTTGAAATGAATCGAACTGTATTATTGAATTGTATTAAATAGTTTGCTTCGATTTTATATAATAATAATAATAATAGTTTTTTAGTATTATTATTATTAGGCTTATATGAGGTGTCAACTACCAAAAGAGCTCCATTTTCGTCTGGCCACTATTTCAAAACCAACTTCATAACAAGGAAAAAAACTCTCCATTGTGAACACTTGTCATGCGTTTTTGAGATCTATTTGTAGGAAAATAAAATAAAACTGTTAGATATCATCCAACCAATAGCCTATATATACATTTCACTTGTTTTTGTTTTTGCATCAATTCGAACTAAAAGTCAATTTTTGCAGGAATTAAATAGAAAAGGAAAGAAAGTTCAATTTAGCAAAAATGCAGGCCATCAAGGAAAAATTGAGCGACATGAGCACAATGCGCCAAGCCAAGGCTGAAGCAAAAGAAGAAGAAAAGGTGATCACAAAATTGAATTGGTTTAATTTTTGGGCTAAATTGCAAAATAGGGATTTTGAAATTACTGGTCAATTTTGCTGACATGGGCGGTCAATGCATAAGTCAACAACCGATTTGGATTTAGAAAATTCTTTAATGTATACCATGAACATGGGGTGATATGGCAAATAAATAGATAGTCATGAATTGAAATAGACGTTACAATCAAATAGTATCTCTCAAATGGGTCTTTCTATAATTTTATTAATGCTAATTACGTCGGCAAAAAAATTGGAGAAGAAAAATGAATTGCTGAGCCATCCTGTCTCACATAGCCTCTACATTAGAAAGAGCGCCCACATCTTCTATTTCTTTGAATGTCACGTCAGCTTAATATGATATCTCACATTGTGCATTTGAGAAGTATTTTTACTAGATATTGTCTATTTGCTGATATGTCATATTTTTTTTTCTAATTCATAGTATGCATCGGAGATGCTCTAAGCCATGTGTGGGAATAAAAAAAAAAAAAAAAAGGAATTAGAAAATGATTATATGTATTCAATCCCATCCGAGTTTAATTTTCAAAGTAAAAAAATAGCAAAAATTTAATTGAAATATGCGTAATTGTACGAATATGAATGCATGCATGCATGCAGGCGGAGAAAGAAATGGCGAAAGCCAGAGTCCAGGTGGCTCACGAGGTGAGAATGGCGAGAGAGGCTGAGGCGGCAATGGATCTCCACGTCAGCAAAGCCGCCCAGAAGGTGGCAGAGCACGAGCGGAAGCACCACCAGCCCATCCTCGGCGAGGACAGCTACGGCCATGAGTCTTACGCCCGAAACCCTTGCAACTCTCCGACCGGGGGCGCCGGTTATTTGACTGACCCCACCTGCCGCGGCGGCTCTATGGACCCCACATGCAACACTACTTCTGGGACCGACTATGCCAGTTCCCGATCCGGGGGCCCACCAGCTCACAACCACTCGTTGTAGACATAAATAAAAAGTTTGCGGTTATTATTATTATTATTACTATTTATTTTTATTTTTCCGTAGTTCCAGAATAAGCACTGCAGAATATTTCTTCTGCCATCGGCTGCTATCTTTTTTTTTTTTTTTTCTAGTAGTAGTTTAATTTTTAGTTTAATATAATATGAGGTTGTTGTGATAGGGGGCATTATTTATTTGGCCCTTTATTCGTATTATTATGTCAGTGAAATAAGTGTCTGTTATTCATAGTCGGCAATTTATTAAATATTTAATTTATGTATAATTAAATATTCTAATATTATTATACGTATAATTGTAATTATATTTAATTTCTTAAAATTAATTTTCGGTAAATAAAAAATAAATTATGTAAGTTAGTCATTTGAAAATGAAAAGTGTATAAAATCTCACATTGAAAAGTATTGAGTAGATAATCGTAATTATATTTAATTTCTTCAAATTAATTTTCAGTAAATAAAAAATAAATTATGTAAGTTAGTCATTTGAAAATGGAAAGTGCAAAAAATCTCACATTGAAAATGTAAGAGAAATTTATACACTTTATAAGTTAAGAAGAAGTTGTATTGAGCATCATTTGATTAAACTCATGCACTACTTGGTTGTACTTGTAGGTTTAGGCCTTTGGCCTTGGATAAACATTGACTTACGACTTTGGGCCATGGGCCTCTCTTGGAATATATGAGATTGATTTTGAACCAATTCAATTTTATTTTTGAACTCGGCCCACTGAGATGCTCAAGCCTTTTGGTCAAATGAAGATAAGTTCGACCCATTATCTTTAGCCCAACAAGATTGTGACTTTCATCAGCAACATGATCTTAAACATAGACTTAGGACTTTGGGTCATGGGCCTCTCTTGGGATATATGATATTGATTTCGAACCAATTTAGTTTTATTTTTGAATTCGACCCATTGAGATACTCGAGTCTTTTGGTCAAATGAAGATGGGTTCGACCCATTATTTTTAGCCCAACAATGTTGTGAATTTTCAACTTCATTAGCAACATAATTGCATTCTTTTTAAATTCTCAACCCCTGCAGTGATGTTTATAAATAGATTTACAAGTTTTAGGAAGAAGACACATTGAATCAACTTCATTCTGCATATTTTCTGCACTAAAAGCCTTAAGGTGTGCTCGGTTTCACACTTTTCAAGTTCGTTGGAATTTTGAAGTTTGGTGTGCTACTACTTCAAAGACGTTAAGTCGTTGTATTTTTGGGGAAATTACGTCAGTTCTGTCAGCACTAAACGGAGCGTATTTTTCTTGCGGAAAGAGATCTTTCTTGCCTCAGACTTGCTGATCAATCCGATCTGATTCAAGAAGGTGTTAACTTTTTATTTATCTGTTTTCCAATTTTGTTGTTAGCTTTTGTAAGAACTGTAGTACAGTTTAACAACAATTTCATTTTCGTATTTCTATTTTGTAACAATTTTTTTGTGTGTAGTATTAAAATGTTTTGTTAAACTTGATTTTAAAAAGTTAGTAATAATCAAAATTGAAAAATGATTAATCTGATAAAATTCAAAATTGTTCGATATAGAGTGTCTCATTGATTTTTTTGTTTCACTTCCTATTTCACTGTATTAAATTAATGATGTGCATGCCAATTAACCCGAATTCGAGCGATTTAGGCACAATTTATTCTCAATTCTAAATTGAAAGCCTAAAAAAAAAATCAAAAAAAAAACACAAGAGTTAATTAGTAAGATAACAACAACAATTTGATACAATAATAATCTCCGAATGAGAATATTAGTGTTATATAAATGTGCGCGCGCGCGCAATGTATTTCATGTTTGTCTACGAAATAGAACAAGAATTAGGGTTCTCGTCGCTAAACAACTGAGGTGCATATACATAATGTATGAAATATGGAGTTTCACCATCCTTAGTTTTGGCTTCAACTTTCTTAACCTCCTTAAACTCCACAACTTTATTACTGTCCCCAGATTTCACCTCAATCTTATTACCACCTGTTTCTTTCTTGTTTTCTTCCTTCTTTTTCTCTTGTACAATTTCAGCATATTTGTGCACCTTTTTTCGCATATATGCCACAAGCTTTTCCGGCTCTATCACTCCTTCAACCGTGATTCTTTGAGCTTTTACGTCCGTTTTTACATTGTGTATGCCTGCAAGATTTTATAATTTATAACTTATAATAATTAGGAATTATTAAAAAGAAATTATCGTTTAACCTTTGTGCATTAGAAGCCTTCGGCGTGCCTCTCGCTCACATTGATCGCAATGCAAGTAAGCCTTCATAGTAATTGTTTTAATAGTTTCCTATAAAGGCAACAAAATGTTGATATTGTAATTAGGATTAACTAACTAATTAATAATGACTGCAAAAACAGGGTAAAATTGCAATTTTTACCTTTTTGGCATCATCTTTTTTAGCATCTTCTTTGGACTTGGTCTCAGATATTAACTCAACTTTTTTGTTGCTCCATTTTTGTAGTCTTGCATGAATCTTCTTGGCATCAATGGCACCTTTTACTGTGATCTCACCCTTTTCGAATTTGGTATCAACCTTATGAACTCCTGGAGAGGCATTAGTTACTTACTATTACAATAATTAATTATTTTATTCGAATTTTATTCAATTAATTATAAGAGCACCTGGAATTCGCAGAAGAGGCTTTTGCATGTCGTGTGCACATTTTGGGCAATGCAGATATGCTTTGTATACTGCTGTGATCACTTCGGTTTTCTTTTCTTCTTTTGCCATGTATATTTTTGCAAAAACGTACAAGGGGGCTAAATTGGAAATAAAGATTTACAATGACCACATATATTTATGTTCCAATATAGGGTTTAACTTCCTAGCTTGCTAACTGGTTGGTGGGATTTGATGCAAGTGGTTCACCAGTTTGTGGAATCTTGAACCAACAAATTTTGGGTGTGTTTTTCATAATAATTAAATATGCGTTGGTTAGTTGCAAACTTTAGTGTTCTGCCCTCATATTTATTTATTTTTTTTAATACCCAAATTTCATTCTTAAAAGATTATATTATTGGAAAAGTTTAGAGTACACCCACTTTACCATACTCGTGTATTTTAAATAATTAAATCATTTCATTACATAAAAATTGAAATGATCTAACGGTTAAAAATGCATGAATATGATAAAATGAGGGGCACTGTAGAACTTCCCTATACTATATATTTCTCTCCCCTCTAATATTTATTGAAAGAATTTCGATCTATATCTCGATAACAAAAGATATAAAATGAGATCTGTATTACATATTTTTTGTTTTTTAATCAATTTTTATATATATTTTTTGTTCAAGAGTGGGTCTTCAGTGAGATCATTTTATTATTTTGTAATATTTAATAGGGCCGGTCCTCGACCATTTTAGGCCCTGGGCTAAATGATGAATAATACCATATGTGTATGTGTTTTTTTTCTTTCACAAATGATAATATAATATAAATAACTTGAAGGTACAAAAGATAGAAACAACTATATGATATATAAATAATACACAAAGTGGGTACTTTTTTTTTGACGAAATGCTACGATAACATAATGGAAAATACATGATCCAAACGATAACTAACCAGCAAATGATACGACATAACCCCTTAAGAAAAATCAAAGGGCATTCATTTTTTACGTGAAGCATTTGTTTTTTTGATATCCCGAGAGTTGTTTCCTAGAAATCATTTAAAATTTAGATCAATAAAAAAACAAAATAAAAACTTTTGTAAATAAAGCTTGGATTTGTATAGGCAAAACTTGAATTATCTTTGCAATTCCCAGAAAGTATCATGTACAAGAAAAAAAATATCGATATCATAGTAAATAAAAAATAAAGAATCACTAGAAAAATAATGCTAATCAATCGACTTCTTTTAAAGGTGTTCGAGAAAGTGTCCTTGTACAAGAAAAAAAAATCTCCATATCACAGTAAATAAAAAAATAATGAATCACTAGAAAAATAATGTTAATCAATCGACTTTTTCTGAAGGTGCCCTATTGTCTACAGTCTTTATTAAAATATAATAAAACTGAGAAAAAAGTAATACAATTAGTTTTCACAAAATATTTATACTTTTCATTTTTCTATATAAAAAGTCTACATCCAAAAGAAAATTAAAAAAAAAATAAAAAAGGCCCGAAAGCTTGGAATTGAAAATTAAAAATATTTCCCCAGTTACCTTCATCATATTAACAACAGGTATGTGCATGTGATTTCCGCCGAACATATACTGTACATACATATATAATGAGCGTGGATGGGCCGGTGCACCTTTAGACTCTTGGGCCCTGGGCTTGAGCCCAAGTTACCCTGCGCCAGGGCCGGGTCTGATATTTAACCAACGTTTGTAATATATTATTTTGATACTTTAATACCTTTGTGATACCCATACTTAATATCTTTATGGCCGATTTATTAAACGAGTTATTACAATTAACCACTTGCAATTTCACAATTGCTCATCAGAATCAAATTACCAAGCGTCGTGATGGTTCGTGTTAAGATATACGAAACTTAAGAAAAGAAAAAAGAGGGGCTATGGTTCTACGAATAATAGATTAATAATTGAATAATACAACCTAAATAGCAAGTTTCTATATATAAGACAATAAAAAAACTAAATGATTAACTATCATAAAGGTCTAATATTAATGTTTTACATCCCTCAAAATCATGATATATTCAGAGATAGCATCGAAAGTTTACTATGCAAAAATGAAAACGAGGAACCGAATGTGATTTGGTAAACAAATCAGTGATTTGTATGGCCGAAAATACAAATGGCAAAGTAAACGTGTCGAGTCGAAAGTGATGTCGAGTGAAATGACAATCAGTCTAAATTTGTTTGGTGCACTCGTCGAAGATAGGATTACGTGCAATATAACTTGCACTCAAATTATAACCATGCATGGGAGAGGGATCAGATAGTGGGACACCCATACCACCAAGTAGCCAACGCAACCAACCTATTTCTACAGTAGGGAAGTCGTAGCACGATATTTAGCTTCTGTAGAATAGCACGAGACAACAAGCTGCTTCTTAGTTTTCCAAGAGATAAGAGAATCTCCTAGAAAAATACAAAACCTAGTTGTGGGCTTCTGATCAGTAGGGTCACCGCCCAATCAACATATGAGTACGCACGTAATGCCAAGGATGAAAGGGAAGAAAATAATAAACTCTGAAATTGAATGCCCGTAGGTAACGAGGAATACGAATAACAGTTACCCAATGAACCGAATTAGGAGAAGTAACAATTGACTAACAATGTGTACAGCATAAGAAATACCTGCTCTAATGATGGTGAAATACACCAAACTACCAACAATAGTATGATACAAAGTAGGATTAGTCAAACGAACATCAAAAGAGAGAGTGTATTTCACATTTTGTTCATAAGTATCTTCCAACCGAGTATCTGACAACCGAGTTTGATCAAGAATAGTAACAATATACTTAGATTGAGATAAAAGATATTCCTTAGTAGAGTAGGCAACATCTATCCCTAAATAATATCGAAGTGTACCTAAATCTTTCACCTCAAACAGTCTCACCAATTCCAGTTCAATTCTGCAATCCCATGAACATCATCCCCAGTAATAATCATATCAACAACGTATTAAAAAACAAATCAATATGCAATCCGTTGAAGTACACCTAAGGAACATGTTAGAGTCATGTTGGTAAGAATATAAACCAAGAGACTTAATCATAATGGATATACCTTCTTAAACCAAGCTCAATGAGCTTATTTAAGGCCATGGAGAGACTTCTTCAATCTATGCAACACCCGTGGGAGGAACTATGTAAACTTCTTCTTGAAGATCACCATAAAAAGGTATTTTTGACATCCATTTGGTATAAATTTTGAACAGAAGCAACTGCAATAAGGGCCTGAATGATATACATTTTGGTAATTAGAGCAAATATTTCTTCATTTTCCATGCCATATTGTTGAGATATACCTTAGCAACCTAACAGGAGTCAATAGCACGTTCTGCTAGAAAAAAGGAATGAGATTCCAAGTAGTTGTCTTATATAGAGCAGAAAGCTCTTCTGATATAGCAAGATGTAAAGTCCCCTACCCATGGCTGTCCCAATCACCCTTCTCGATTCTCCATCCTGAACATAACAAGATGTGGAAGTAAACAAAATCGAGAAACCAGATTCACACAACACTAGTGCAGAAACTGCTTTTTAGAACAGAACATCCTGGTGCAACCAGAAGGGTATTTAAAATACTGTTTTGGATTAAACTTTCTATAACGGTATTTGAAATTACCGTTCTGGATAGATGATTTTCCAGAACGGTTTTAAAATACCGTTCTGGAAAGTAGACATTCTAGAACGATTATGGAAAAACCGTTCTGGATTATGTGTCGATCCAGAACGGTATTTGGATAACATTCTGGAATGTGTGCATTCCATAACGGTATTTTTAAAACCGTTCTGGAATGTGCGACAATCCAGAACGGTTTTAAGAAAACCGTTCTAGAAAGTCTTTTCGAAGTTTCATACCGCCTGAATGAAAATTTTTACCGCCCATATTTTTCCTTTCTAGAACGGTATTTTTAAAATCGTTCTGGATTGATGTACATTCCAGAACGGTATTAAAATACCATTCTGGAATGTACGTCAATCTAGAACAGTTTTAAGAAAATCGTTCTCGAAATTCTTTTCGAAATATAATACCCCGTGAATGAAATTTTTTTCCGCCCATATTATTTCTTTCCAGAACGGTATATTTAAAACCGTTTTGGATTGACATACATTCCAGAATAGTATTTTAATACCGTTCTGGGCTGTATGTCAATCCAGAACGGTTTTAAAAATCCGTTCTCGTAAGTGTTATCCAATTATAATAAAAACCTACATACGTTTTCTATTTCTTTTCTTTTTCTTTTTTTATTTCTTTTATTTTTCTTTTTCTATTTCTATTTCTAATTGATAGAACCCTCCAATTTCTTCCCAAACTCAAAATCTCCAAATCGGAAAATGGGCAGATCTTTCGTGGTCCTCGACGGCGGTTTAGACAATGGTGAACGACCCTCAAAATCCACCGGCGATAGCTCCGGTAAATTCTGAGGAACATATGCACTAGTATGAATTTCAAGATCCAACGGTGAGCCGAATTCTGAGAGACACCACTCCGCCGACGTACCCCGCCACCCTCTGGACCCCCTCACCGTAACGGAGCTCAACAAAGTTCAAGAAATCATCCGAAAAGAAGACCTCTTCAGGAACAATAAAGCCTACGCACTTCACTCCGTAGTCCTCGAAGAGCCGGACAAGAAAGTGGTGCTCCGGTGGGAGAGGAGGGACCCACTGCCGCCGAGAAGGGCCGCTGTCGTCGCACGCGCGGGCGGGGCGTCGTCGGACGTGTTGACGGTCGACTTGGGTTCCGGGGAGGTGACCCGTCATGAGACGGGTCATTTGTCGAGTTATCCGACTATGACGGTGGAGGATATGACGTCGGTCACGTGGGCCCCGCTGGCGAGCGCCTATTTCAATCGGACGGTGCTAGAGCGCGGAGTGGATTTGGGGGACCTTGCTTGCTTGCCCATTTCAACTGGATGGTTCGGTAAGATTAATGTTTGTCATCACATATTTTAATATTATTTATTATTTTTCCCAGGTTTTATATATTTTTTCTATATGACATCAATTTGGTTCGATTAATTATTTGCATCAGACTGTTAGTTAATTTTTATTTATTTTTTGTATAAAAATATTATTAAAAGGAACATATTTTGGGACTTATAAACAGAGATATAAGAACAATAAGTTGAGAGGCAGTGTTTCTAATAAATTACAAAGATAAACACAAATAATGTACAATTTTATAATATGATTTTATTGTTGGACTATAGTAGAAGAATGTTGTTATACAAGTCAAATTTGAAATATGATATATAAAACCTACATCTATTTATTTCCCAAATATGGTTTTGACAAATTTCTAAATAAAATACTTGGACACTCCATTTAATAGAAATGTTTGTTTTATTTAAACTCATACTAGTATGGAGGAAGACAAAGAGGAAAAACAAGAACAAGAAGAAGAATAATCAGGCCAATAAACAGGCAGAAAGTGAGGTAAGGGAATCAAATTCGGAGAGTCAAAGCCATGTTCTGGAGATAGAACCGAATAGTAACGATCAAGCGTCAGAGGCTATAGATTCATCAAACGACGTTGGGGGTCATATTGATGTTGGTAGGGGAGAAAGTCATGCTAATGGCAATAGAGGAGTAAGTTTATTTATTTATTTATTTCGTTATGTGTGTGTACTGTTCGAGAATGTACTGATCTTATAACAAATGTTTGTCATTTTATTATATTGGTTCACAGACATTAGCTGAAGCTGAGAAACAATATTGGCTGGGCAGAGAGGTAAGGGAAAATTTGATCTATATAGTGTCGTGACTCGTGACTTGTAATTTATCATAATACTATTTATTGTTTCTAACTCGAAGATTTATATAGGCCAGTTTTCAAGAGAAAGTGAAAGAGCTCGAAGTTGAAAAGGATGCCCAGATACAGAAGGAGGTTAAAATCCTAGCGTTTTGTTTTCCTGTCATTTTATTTTCACCACTCATTATATGTACATATATTTTTATTTTGGGTTTTTTTCCTGAATAAAATTCATATCCTTGATCCGTTCAATCAGAGTTAAAATAATAAATAAACAAAGTGGGTTTATTTGATTTAAAAATAATAAAAAATCATTCCCGTTGGCCCAACCTTTTCTCCGCCAAAATAGTGTTTAAAAAAAACCCAAGACAATAAATAAATAAACACAGTATGGAATTTAGTATCCTAGTTTTCACCAAAATACATTCATACCTTTTTATTTTGTCTTGACATCTCCAATCACCTTGTAGGTATTGGCATTCTGTTGGAGCGCAGCCTTCGGACCCTGTCCAGCGCCTTCTGTTCCGAGTAGACTTGTTACCCCCACTGTTTAGCTGTTATTGCATCACTGGTGCACCTTAGCTCGTTTCTTGTTCTTTCAGGTTTTGATCCTTTTTCCACTAGCTGGCATTGCGCGTCGGGTTGTCAAGAGGTTGCTCCATTATACTCCATTTAAGCATAAGGTAGTCATACTTTCCTCGCCTACGCTTTAATTAGCTAAGAGACTATTTGTGTCTTGTCACGGTTATATAGTTTTTGCTCTGAACAGGCTAATGTGGAAAATCTGGAACGCTTTTATGAAGAATTTGGTTCCGGAAGAACTGAGAACAACGGTGATGAGGATGAGTCAGAAACCCCAAAATCCAAAAAGTCTGCAAATCCTTCTGACTTCCAAGCATTGCTTGGTAGGGATAATGACAATGATCACTTTATGATAGGCGTAAAGTATACTCACAAGTAAGATTCCTGACATTTACTTTAGGTTATTTTGGAAACTGAGTTTTGTCATAATTCTTTTGTTGATTCTGTATATTGTAATATGCCCAGTCTTGTTCATATTATGAGCCCATAATGAACCACACATGGCGACCTTTGGATTTTCCTTTTTGTCCTGATGGTAAGCCAAAATGTTGCCAGCATGTAGAGGCACTTTGTTGTAGCCGAATTTTTACTGTAACAAATAAAATTTAAATTGTTGGATAAGTTTTAGTAGCTAATGGCTGATTGTCATATCTTTGTTCCCAGTATTATTAGGGTTGGGAATCCAATCAATATTGGAGTCATTTGAGATTTCTAGCTCCTAATCCTTTCCTGTTAGTGCTAAATTTGCATACTTTCCCTATTCCATAAGCTAATATTTGGGAAAGGGCTGTTGTTATCGAAAATGAGTAGTCGAAATGCATGTCATTTGTTCCTATTGACATACTGACTCCCTCATTCAGGAAATGAAGCTACATTTTAATATGTATAGCCTTCAGATTGATTTGTATCTTATATTGTGTGATGCTATTCAAATACATTTGAATTAGCTATCTAAATTGTTTAGTAATGCTCTGCAAATTAAACCCAATTGACTGTCAAGAACATTGTGGTTTTGTGGGCTTAGGTAGTATTTAATGCCACTTGTGTGTTTTTTCAGGGGTATTAAGTTGTATGGTGATTTCTATACGTCAGATGTCCTTGTTGCCTCTCCACTGGGCTTAATCACTGTAAGCATCTTTAATGTTATCTACTCGGATGTTATTCAATGTATGATTTTTTGGATGATTAATTTTATTGGCACGTGATTCATTCTTGTTATGCGTTTAAGATTTGTCGAATAGTTTTTGTTTTTGTTATATTCATCTCATATAAATCTCAAACCTTTTCATTTCTCAATTCATTTTAGTTAAATGACGCTTCAGGTTTATCTATTTGCCATTTTTTTTAGATAATGCACCTTTTTTTTTTCAACCCCGCAATCTAGCAGCCATAGGCACAATTAACTTAAGTGAAGTTGTTCTGTTGCAGAAAATTGGGGAGACAGAAGTTGTAAAAGAAAAAGATGTTGATTATCTTTCTCCGATAGAAGTAAAGTAAGTAATGACTTTTAGTTCTCTTTGATATTTAGTGTCTTCAAAAAAGATCTCAATGACAAACATTACTGAATTGACGAAATAATTTATGTGACACATCTTAATCAGATGTCATGCTAATGCAGGTTTTTAAAATAATCTGTGCAGCCAACGTCTCTATGATCGTATAATGTTTGTTATTTACTGATGATTTTCTCTTTTTTCTCGGACTCCTTTGAAATTCTTCAGAATTTTTCCCATGTGAATACAGTTGTTGAACAACTGACTAAATTGTCGTCTAAGCAACATGGAACTGATATTATGCGCATACGGCCATGGTATGTTTTGAGTTTTCGTTTGTCATATATCTCTCTGCCTGCAATTTCTTCATGTCGATGGAAATAATTTTATGTATGGGGGATATATTTTTGTATGGGGGATATATTCTTGAGATTTTCATCGTTGACTGTTGGAAAAGGCATTATCAGGCTTCATTTCATCAGATTATGATGAGCTGCCAATAAGCAGAATGGCAATTATCAGATTGCAAACACAGAAAACTGCGAGCGAATTCGAAGCAGCCAGGCTGATCAATTCAATTGTGTAATCCAACATTTTTTATTTTTTGTAATTTTTTCTTATGGAGAAATTTGAAGAATTGTGTGGTACGGTGGTAATATTAATTTCTTATGAGAAGTTCTTACGTTTTCATTTTGCAGGGATTGGTATTTTATGAAGACGGTGAGAGTTGATGGTGAATCTGGAGATCTTAGGGTTTTATGAAGACTTTATCTTTTTTTTTTTGATTTCATATAGTTGAATAAAAAATATTATTGTATTAATATTAGTTTTAGTTTGTTGTGTCTTATATTTTTTTTAAAATTTGGTGATATAATTAATATAATCACAATATTCATTATTATTGATTTTGGTGTATTCCTGCTTTCATTTCATTTTTTTTAAAGTTTTTTTAAACTTTTTTTAAACTTTCTAGAAGGTAACTTTTGTAAAACCTTTCTAGTAAATGGACTTTCCAGAATGGTATTTGAAAAAACCGTTCTGGAAAGTGGCAGATCAACATTGGATGGTACCATTCTAGAACAAAAAAATTATTTTCTAGAACGCCTTTTTTTTACCCTTCTAGAAAGTCTGCCAATCCAGAAGGGTAAAAAAAAGGCGTTCTGGAAAGTACAGACTTTCTAGAACTATGTCACTACAGAAGGCACAGAATACCCTTCTGGATAGGCAGAATTACCCTTCAAGATATGCAGTTTCTGCACTAGTGCAACTTACTTACTGGCACAAGATTTATAGTCAAATCCAGAATGCAATAGACATGTGAAAGAGAGAATTGTGGTGGATGTATAGATTCAATTCCTAATAATGGCATAGGACCATCAATAGTCATGACCGACACGGATGAATTAAAGCGTAACTTTACAAACGAACTTAACAAAGAAGACATATGATGAGATGGTTCAGAGTCAAGAATCAATATCGACCAAGAAATATACGATAAACTAGACGAAGACAAACCTTTATTTACAGAAGTGAACATGGCATGCAGCCGCATGGAAAGAAGCCTTTAAAACTGTTCAGCAAGAGCGACTACTGGAGGACGAGAACTAGGATTGTCTCCAAAGAATAAAATGCATGTCCCACATCTAATGAATAAATAGAGGAATGACTGATGTGACATTGGATTTTGGATGACTGAAGTTTTGTTGTTGCGATTGAGATGGAGGTCTCCATTGAGAAGGTTGTCATGCTTGATGGATTCTGTTAAGCAACTTTGGATAATTTGCTTTCCAATGATCTTGATCTATGCAAAATCTGCAAATATCAGATGCAACTTGAGGCATACCCTGATTATTGGATGATTATTTAGAAGGAACAATAAAGACAGGTGGTATAGGAAGAATCCTTTGACTACCGTTGGGATTTGAGAGTAATTTCTTCAGTCAACAACTCATTAACTACCGAATCAATTATGGTGAGAGGGTTACGAGACAGGATTGTTCCTTGAAGTCATACAAAATCATATTTAAGAGCCATTAAGAATCAAACACCCATATGGCGCCGGCATGACCTTTGGGGCTACGACTCAGAGTGCGGTCATGGTCGGCTGGCCAACCCTTCGCCTTATCCTCACCCTTGAGTGAGGTCAAGAGTAGACCCAAGTATGAGGAGGAAGGATATATGAGGAATACGGGGATGAATACGAAGAAGAAACACAAAGACGCCATGATTTTTCCTGAGAATAACAATTCACGGTTATTCCCTTTGTGTGTATTAATCTTATACACAATGGATCTCGAGATCCTTCTACCTCCTACCTTCGTATATAAATTTGAAGCATCCCTATTTATACTAAGAAGGTGGCAAGGATTAGGGTTTTCTCCTTCTCCAAGCCATGCCCCTACCATATCTAAAGAGCCATATGCATGGTAAAACTCTATTATAGGTAATAATTATATAAGGAAGGAAGCTTTCCCATGATTCTATTCTTAAGTAACTTAAAGTCCAAGTCGCTTGGGGCTTTGACTTGGGCCCCCCACTGCACTCCGGCTTGTCCGCTCCTCGTGGGCTTGGCCCACGGCCGCTGTGCTGCCTTGGTGTGTGCCCGACTGTCCGTCCCTTGAGCCTCCTGATTCTTCTGGGTGTGGTGGGCTCGGTATCGCCTTCTGGATCGTCAGGCGAGTTGATTGCCTATGTCATCCATAGAAACGTCTCTCTTGGTAGTCTCACCTATTTGTATCTCGCCTCCCTTGGCGAGGGTTCCGCATGTTTGGCTTGCCTCTACGAGCCTCGGACTTGCCCCAACATCAGCATGATGCCCCGTGGCAAGCTTGTGCATTATGACTGTGCACATAGGACTCTCTGCATCGAGTCCTAAGTCATAGGCCATGGCAATATGCTCGTAGTTCTACAGATTCCGTGAGAGGCAGCTGATCCTACAAGTTGGTCATTGCAGAATAAATTTTTTGAATACTCATATTATTTTGCTTAAGAGCACGAATGTAATCTCCAACTGATACTGCTTGTCAAAGTTTGACTGCACATGTAACCTTTTCAAGTGATCTCAAACCTCCTTAGTTGTATCATACTTTGCTAATAGGAGTCCAATTGATTGTTGGATTGAATTATTGATCCAAGTAGTGATTTTTAAATTGTTCGCATTCCAGGATTCTATCTCCTCAGCATATTTTTCATCTCTTTGATCTGACTTACCTAGGGTTTCAAAAACATAACCCCGCAATCTATTCTTTTTCACAAAAATTCTCAACACATAACTCCAATAAAAATAACTATGCACATTAATTGTAACTGATCATCCTTTTCACCAGCCATTGCAACAGAAGCATACAATCTAATAAATAAACAAACCCAAATAAAAATTGACGAAAAACAGTGAAATAAACCCAAAAGCGGATCCCAGAAGCGCAACAAATCATCGCAATAAGTGAATTTATAGTAAGATGATGTACAAAAAAAAAAAAAAAAACCATAAAGTAAACAATAACAGCAAAAAGCCAATCAATTAAAATACTTGCCCAAAATAATAATTCGGAAATTTGAATCATCTTATTCTTGATACCATGTTAAGATATATGAAAACATATGGAAGAAAGTTTGAAGTTTTGTTAACAATAAATTGATAATTGAATAATACAGCCCTAAATAACAAAAGTGTGTATATATAAGATAATGAAAGATTAAAGAAACTAAACTATTATGAAAATCTAATATTAATATTTAACAATTCGTACCAAGTCCCTTTGGCTTTCAGGTATCATAAGCCAATTCATTCCTAAGGTATGAGAATCCAGAAATTAAGGAAGATTAACAAAAAAAAATGAAAAAAATGAATTTCGTCTCATTTCATGGTTTTTGATATCATGTTTGGTTTTTAGTTAATAATTCTAGACGCGTATGTACTCCCACAAAGGTTCTCACGTCTTATATCCTGATTTTGGTTCGAGGAACATTATGTATTTTGGTCGGGCAATTCGGTCATAAATGAAATTCAAATTATAAAAAAGTAGATTAATTTATGGGATCAAAATTACAGAATCTGAAATGTACAGAGTTATTATACTGCTTCCTGAGACAGCTAATTAGTTCATATTTCCTATATATGGTAAAAGGGGAAGACTGCAAGGAGAAAAGTATGCAACAAATGAATTTAATTTAGTTAATATAAAAAATAAATAAAAAGATTGATTACAAGCTAATAAACATTGTAATGCAATTAGTTTTTCATTTGTGGCAACCTCGTCTACATGAATACTTTATATGTGTTAATGTGATTCGTAAGCAAAATGGACAGTGCAAATGTGTAAATCAGTAACCTTGATTCTGAAAAAGAAAAAAACAAAGAAATAGGCAAGATTAAAGTAACTCATAACTTGGTATGTCCCAAAAGTTGGTGTTATATATGACATGTATTCTCTAACATTCAACTTATTTGAAGAAATGAAAGTGCTTTAATGTAATTGAAATAC
>BMAC01000328.1:1022905-1056660 GCA_014905375.1 Phtheirospermum japonicum | reverse complement strand
AGATTATCAAACATCCAATAATTAACATGAAATACTGGAACTAAACTGAAATTAATAAACTAATCACGTTCAACGAATCCAGTTAAAGGAATACGGAGTTTTCTTGGTCATGCGGGGTTTTATAGGCGTTTTATTAAAGATTTTTCGAAATTATTCGCCCACTATGTCAATTATTAACTCAAGATACTCCGTTTGTGTTTGATGAAGCTTGTATGAATGCATTTGAAACTCTTAAAGAAAAGCTTACATCAGCACCAGTTGTTGTTGCCCCTTATTGGACCATACCATTTGAAGTAATGTGTGATGCGTCCAACGAAGCTGTAGGGTCTGTTCTAGGGCAACGTGTTGATAAGTTTCTTTTATATGCTTAACGACGCCCAACGTATGCTAGCAGTAGTGTACTCATTAGATAAATTTAGATCTTATATTTTTGGAGCTAAGGTGATTGTGCATACTGATCATGCTGCATGACATCATTTATTTGCTAATCCACAAAGTAAACCACGTTTGATTCGTTGGATTTTTTTATTAAAAGAGTTTGGCTGTGAAAATGTTGTAGCTGATCACCTATCTAAGATGGTAACTGAAAATGATGAGCAAGGCATGATTGATGATTTATTTCCATATGAAAATTCTTATGCTCTTGATGCATCAATTACTCCTTGGTATGCGGATATTGTGAATCTTCTTGCTTGTGATATTATACCTAACCACTTGAACTACCAAGAGAGAATAAGTTTTTTGCATTAATGCAGGAGCTACTTCTGGGCGACCCCTTTGTGTTTAAACGATGAAAAGATGGGCTGAACAGACGTTGTATTCCGGATGATTAGATGACGAGCATTCTGCACTTCTGCCACAACCTTGGTGGGCATTTCGAGGCGCAAAAAACAGCATTCAAGATTCTCTTGATGGGTTTTTATTGGCCAACCCTATTCGCCGATGTTTACAAATATTGCAAGACATACGGCAATTTCCGAAGGACAGGGAATATAGTAAAGAGAGATCAGATGCCACTAGTACCAAATCAAGTAGTAGAGATTTTTGACGTGTGGAGAATTGACTTTATGGGGCCGTTTCCAAAGAGAGGCGATATTGAGTACATCCTGGTGGGCGTAGACTATGTGTCCAAATGGGTGGAAGCTATTCCTACATGCAAGGCTAATGTAGAGATCGCCCTATAATTTATACGAGAAAATACTTTTAGTAGATTTAGAGTCCCTAGAACGATAATAAGTGATGGAGGGAGTCACTTCTGCAATAGAGCATTCGAGAGATTGATGAATAAGTGTGGAGTACGACATAAGGTAACTACCCCTTACCATTCTCAAACCTCCGGTAAAGTTGAAACAAGCAACCGCCAATTGAAGAACATTTTTAGAAAAGATGGTGGGTCCAAATAGAAAAGATTTTGTCCAGAAAAATGGTAGACGAACTGTGGGCTTATAGGACTGCATACAAGATAGTGCTGGGTTTAACCCCTTTTCAACTAGTTTACAAAAAAGCGTGTCATCTGCCAGTTAAGCTAGTGCATAGAGCGAGTTGAGCTATTCATAAGCTTAATACGGACCATGGAGAAGCTCATCTAAAAGAAATGAGAAACGAAGCTTGTGACTGCGCTTGGAGGAAGAAAAAGATGATGAAGACACGTCAAGATCACCATATCATTTAGAAGTTTAATTATCCTACCTTAAAATAGGTAAGTTTAATTATCCTACCTTAAACTGAAGTTGGAGATGATTTAGGATTCCTACTTTCAAGTCCCAAGATACCTATAAATAACCAACCCCTAGGACTCCACCTTTCATAATTCTTTCAAGCCTTCATAATTTCTTCAAGCTTTTCTCATACAAAAGCCTCTCAATTCCAAACTTAGTTTTCTTTCAATCAAACCATGAAACGCCACCAACAACAATCTAACGCCATGAAAGAGCTGCACGCCGAGATGGTTGAGGCTCGGGAGGAGATTAAAAATTAATCGCTGATTTTGACGACGCCATGACAACGATAGCATACCTTGGAGGCGACATCTCTGCTTTGGATAAAGCGCTTGCAGAAGAAAAGAAGAAATTGGCTATGGAGCAAGCGTCTAGTAAGTTCCTCTTTCGCGAAGGGTTGAACCTCATGCACGATAACCATGGGCTTAAGGAGAACATTTTCGAGAAGGAAGCTGACATCCGCCGGTGTCCATCTATGAAATATTGAATACCAGAAGTAGGATTTTGAGGATACCAATGACAAAATTGCCGAGCTGGAGGAGAGAATATATAGATTCAGTGGCTGAACCCTTAGAATATTCCTAGCCTAGCGAGCTGTGATTAGCAATTTTCAATTTAGTCGAGTCATTAGGATTTTTATTTTCTAATTTATTTCGAGTCTTATGTCTTATTTTAGTGTGTTTTATTTTTATTTTGATGTTAATTTATCATTACGTGCTCGCATATCAATAAAGTTTTATTCTCAAGTTCGTGTGATTCAATTTATTTAATTTCTGTCGAACGATTTAAATTTTTTGCGAGTTTTGCAGTCCAAATTTTGATTTATATAGGTCGTTGTTGAGCTGGAATATTGTCAATCGTGTGATCTTAGACGCCGACTATTGGCTCAACCAAGCTGTGAACGGCAACCCATTTGCCAAGGAATTGGTGGGGCACATCAGGAACCTCGATTGCATTCATTGGGCTAGGATGAGATTCCTGGCCTACGAGAAACTCATGCTTGAGTTCTATACTTCATTCGAGATGCTGGGTGATCATACTTTATCATGCCGGTTTGGAGGAAAAGAGTTTAACTTTTTGGGCGATGAGATCGAATCCTATTTCGACATTGATGGTCGGATGTTTCTATGGGAGCGTGATTACTATTATAGTGAGAGAGTGTTTTGGGATGAGATCACTGTTCCGAAAAGTACGGGGATGAGTCGATTCCCACTGTATTGTGTGGAAGATAATGCTTTATACGCCACCTTTCGGTTTCTAGCTCGCCGTGTAATTGGGAAGGAAGAGCCGACATTGATTAATAGGGATGAGTTGTATGCCATATGGTGCATGGTGAAGGGGAGACGAGTTCAGATCTATCCGCTGATGATTCGAAGTTTGAAGGTGGTGCAGAAGATTAGCAATGAGAGGCCCGTTCTGATGACTCACGCCCTATTATTACGAGAATTGCCGAGATATGTGGTTATGCGCCGAGGGAGAATGACGTGCGGCACGGTCATAAGCCACTAGATTTTGGATGGAGGATTGTTCAGGTTCCTGGTAGGCCGAGGGGCAAGCAAAGGGCAGTGACGAAGTTGAGGTCGCACGGTGCGGATTCGGAAGATTCGGATGATGACGATGGGACTGAGCGAGCCGAGGACATTGACATGGATAATGTTGATATGAGTCGCGAGGTGACTCAAGTTGTGGATGAGGCGCCTCTACGCTTCGTACAGAGCCGGTCATGGAGCCCCATGCTGAGCAGTTATATGGAGGGGCAGGCGGTTCATCTTCTACAGTACCGCCCTATTTCGTCGCCTTCCTGAGCGAGTTCCGAGATTTTAGGCATGATGTTTATGATAGACTTTTCGGCATCGAGTACGAGTCCCACTCAGCGAGAGAAGATGCTCGTTCTGATTTTGAGGAGGCCCATTTAGCGCATGAGGAGGCCCATTTGGCGCACATTGAAGCCCCTTTAGAGCATGAGGAGGCACGTTTAGGGCGTGAGGAGGCCCATTTGGCGAATATTGAGGCATGTATGACAAGGGAGACAGGCCAGGCAAATAGGGATATGCTTATTTCCATGATGGACGACTTTAAAAGATTTCGGTTGGATACGACGAGCCCTTGACCATCGGCACCGCCTTTCGATTCCATGGATTATGCGCCTTATCAGGGATCTTCTGATCATATGCCTCCGGGCAATGGACTATTGCACTTTCTATTTTATATTTATGCACTTTTGAGTATTTAATTTTAATATTTTTTTTGTCTTTTGTTAGTTGTGTTTTTCTTAGTTTTTAGTCGAGCGAATTTGAATCACGACAATCGAGATGATGATTTGGTGTCACAAAATCAACATGGAGTGGCTCGACCATTTTGGTTATTGAGGGACGTTTTCTTACCTCTCTTTTCTTTAATTGTTCGTTATGGCAATACGGAGCTTGCTAGTTTCTCAAAAGGGGGGGGATTGGGTCGAGCAATTTGTTATTCTCATTTATGCTTAGTTGAATTCGAAATTCGTGATGTGTAATAATTAAACGTGATTTATCATGATTAATTGCTATTTCTGTGCGATATTGTGTTTTTCTGGCTTGCCTGTCAAAAGTTGACTACGTATGATTTGATGTTCTTGTCTTTGAGCATGTATAAGTGCATAAAAATTTTCAAAATTATTATTTATATATTGTAAAATGGTAATTGGACGCAAAAAATTTTGCAAAACCTTAAAAGCAGCGTCAATCCAAAACTTTTTCGTGCAAAAGCCTTTGAGTAGCCTAAGTGTTTATCATCTTTGCATGTACTTGAGTGAGTTCTGTTTTGAGTTCTCTTTGAAATCGCTATGTGTAGTTAGATTTGAACATGACGTTAAGGCACAAAAATAAACCTTATTCCGGCCATATCCATATATATTAGCCACTATAAATTTTGAATGAGCCAATCATAGCCAAATAATCCATTTCCATTAGACATGAGTGTTTTTGAGTAGACTCCTACAACCATTTAAAGCGTGGGGTAGGAGTTAGTTATTATTGGTTATTTGTGTTTTGGATTTTTTATCAAGGATTTTTGAGAAAATTTTGTAATAAAGGATCACCATCCTTAAAAAAAAAAGAAAAAAAAAAGAACCCCATAAAAAAGAATAAATGGGGGACAAAATAAAAATAATAAAAAGAAGATGGTGATTCTAGTTGAGTAGTTGCCTATGCTTATAAGGCTTGTGTTTTATTGTTAATTTTTTATGAAGCCTAATATTTGAGAGGCAAGAGTTGTGTTTAAAAACAGAAGCGTATCATGAGCTTCTATATTATTTAAGTGGTTCGAACGAAATTCGGTTTTGAGTTTCGAGTTGAGAAATAGCCTAAGTTAAAGGCTACGCTATGAGTGTTTGATGAGGTTTTGTTTTAAATGGGGTGAAGCACATTGCTTCATGATTAATTCAGGTTGAGTGAGTTATTTAGCCACACGACATAAATATTACATACTCGTCCAAAGAGCCTACATTACAACCCAAAAAGACTTTTTCCGATTCATTGTGGGTTACACACTTAAATGCGATGGAGAATTTTTTCTTATTTTTAGTTCTTATTTATTGTGCATGTATTTGTATGATTTGAGCGTATACACGTCCCCATAAAAAATTCTTGAGTGCTTTGAGTGTACACCCATATATTACCCTTGTGAGGAAACATGAATTTGATTTTGAAGTGACAATGTAATAACGGTGAAGCTTTTAAGGTTGTGTTTCACTTATCTATATTTTCAAAATTATCTATGTATCATGGCACAACTCTTTGCTAGAACTTATTTTCATTCTTGTTATACTTTGAACCTATCATTTGTTCAAGGACGAACAAACCAATAAAGCGTGGGGTAGTTGATTAACACGTATTTGTGCTAATCTTTATTAGTATTTAGTTAGTTTTTCCTATTGTTTTTTCTATAAGTTGGGTAGTTTAAGTTTAAATTCGTATATTTGTATTTCCAGCTTATTTTACCGCATTTCGATCTTAATTGATGCAAATAGGTGAATTATCTCCATTTTATGCCTTATAGCTAAGTAACCGAAGGAGATCAGAACGTAAGAGATGAAGAATGATGATTAGGAGACAAGAATCGAGCGTTCTGGAAAAGAAGTAACAAGTTTTTGAAGCTAACGATTATCTTTAGCGGTAGCCTTACTGAGAGTTAGCACCGTTAGACCTAACGGTTACTACACCGTTACCCATACCGTTATTCCAATCGATGAAGGTGGACAGAGATCTTGGCGGTACACTTAACGGTTACAACTGTACTGTTACCATCACCATTAGAAACCAACAGAGAGCCTAACGGTGCGCCTAACGATTACACCCTTATCGCTATCTCCACCGTTAGGGAAGAATAAAGACACAAAAAAGAAGAGTTAACAATAACTCTAGCGGTAGCTCTTACCACTAAGCGTTACCGTTATCGGGCCAAGTAACTGACTTACTTGACTTTTTCTCCAAGAATTCGGAATTTTATAAATACCACATCATTAATCCGACTTTGGAGCGTACTATAGTCATTATAAGCTTACCTCAAAGTATTACTAGGGTTAGAAATATGTTATCAACACCCATTAGCATAGATTGAAGTTCAAGATCAAGGATTCAAGGCTTGCAAGTTCCGAAGGCCGTTCGAGGTTGCGCAACCCGTTTTTCGTCCAA
Organism: Phtheirospermum japonicum; assembly: GCA_014905375.1. Classification (NCBI taxonomy): domain Eukaryota; kingdom Viridiplantae; phylum Streptophyta; class Magnoliopsida; order Lamiales; family Orobanchaceae; genus Phtheirospermum; species Phtheirospermum japonicum. The sequence goes on along the minus strand of BMAC01000328.1, from coordinate 1,050,272 downwards.
GATCTATCATTTTCTTCGAAGTAGGTGGAGAATTTTCTGCATTTCTTATACTTAATAAGTACTCTTATATTTTTATTGTTTTCTTAGTTCAATTCCCATATTGGAAGCATTGGTTAACTACTTTTATTTGATATTCTTGAGTTTGTTTATGAACTTGATTTTGGTTGATCAATTCAAGTTAAAAGTTTTCAGTTTTAATTTAGTTTATTGGATTCATGATTAAGTATTGGGTATTCGAATTCATTGATGTTATTTATGCAAACTGATTTATGTTAATTAATTTAGTTTATGCTAAGAGATTCATGTTATTTGCTTGCTTCATGATAATTGAGTTCTAAGTATGTTTTTAAGATCCGTTTAAGTAATTCGATCTCGTTTATGATACTAGAATCGCTGTATTTTTTATTTCACTTAAGATTTTCTTAGATAACTACCTAGTTTTTGAGGATGATGCCGAACCATCTCGATAATTTTAAAGGCGTTTGAATCCAAATCTTAAGGAGGTATTGAAGGCCGAGATTTTGAAATTATTGAAGGAAGGCTTGATTTTTGCAATTGCCGATAGTGAGTGGGTGAGTCCCGTTCACATGGTACCAAAGAAGAGCGGCATAACCGTGGTTGAGAATGAAAAAGAAGAGTTGTTGTCCACAAGGGCTACAACGGGATGGGGGATGTGTATCGATTTCAGAAAGTTAAATGCGGTTACCAAGAAAGATCATTTTCCTCTCCCGTTCATTGACCAAATGTTGGACAAGCTAGCCAGCCATCATTCTTATTGTTTCTTAGACAAATTGTCAGGTTACTACCAAATTGCAATCTCACCCGAAGATCAAGCCAAGATGACCTTTACTTGCCCGTCCGGAACGTTTGCTTTTCGACGAATGTCATTTGGGCTATGCAATGCTCCTAGAACATTTTAAAGGTGTATGCTCTAGATATTTTCCGACAAGATCGATAAATTTCTTGAAGTCTTCATGATGAATTCTCTATATATGGGGACTCGTTTGATGAATGTTTGAAAAATCTCAAAAAGTGCATGCCCGATGCGAAGAGACGAGTTTGACCTTAAGTTGGGAAAAGAGCCATTTCATGATTCGAAGCGGCCTTATTCTTTGGAATTTGATTTCGGAATGAGGGATTGAGGTCTATAAGGCCAAAATTGAGGTTATTGAAAAGTTACCCCCACCCCTCAATGTTAAGGACGTGAGAAGTTTTCTTGGGCATGCCGATTTTTATGGGCGATTCGTAAAAGATTTCTCCAAAATTGCTCGACCTTTATGCCGATTATTAAGCAATGACGTCCCTTTTGAATTCGGTGAAGCTTGTGAGGATGCTTTCGAGTCCATTAACAAGAGACTTGTATCCGCCCCCGTCGTAGTGGCTTCTAATCGGAGCTAACCTTTTGAGATTATGTGCGATGCTTCAAATGAGGCGATTGGGGCCGTTCTTGGCCAATGAGTGGATAAGTTATTAAGGGTGGTGTACTATTCTATTTTAATGCTCAATGATGCCCAAAATAATTACACGACAACCGAAAGGGATCTCTTGGCCGTGGTCTTTGCTCTTGAGAAGTTTCGATCTTATATTATTGGATCACGAGTCATAGTCCATAGTGATCATGATGCTTTGTGCTATTTTTTCTCCAAATTCCAAGCTAAACCTCGCCTCATCCGTTGGATTTTGTTGCTCCAAGAGTTCAATATCGAGATTAAAGATATATAAAGGTTGTGAGAACACGGTAGCCGATCACCTTTCAAGGATGATCACGAATGGTGGAGATGGGATAGACATAGGCGGAGACATGCCTCACGAAAAATTGTTTGAAGTGACTCAAGCACCATGGTATGCCGATTATGCAAACTAATTGGCAAATGGTGACCTCCAGCCAGATATTAGTTGGCAAGAGAAGAAGTGTTTCCTTGTTAAGTGCCAAAGCTTCTATTGGGATGATCCCTTCATGTAAAAAGTGGGAAAGGACGGGATGATTAGGAGGTGTGTCCCCGAGGATGAAATGTAAGATCTCTTAAAGTTTTGTCATGATCACCAAACTGGGGGCCACTTTGGAGGAAGAAAGATGGTCCTTAAGATTTTGAGTGCAGATTTTTATTGGTCGTCACTACATTACGATGCTCAAGTTCATGTTCAAACATGTGATAGATGCCAGCGCACGGGGAGTACCTCAAAGAGGAATGAAATGCCATTGGTGGGAAATTTGGTAGTTGAGATATTTGACGTTTGGGGGATTGATTTTATGGGACCATTTCCCAAATTGGTGGATGGATACGAATATATTATTATGGGGGTTGATTATGTGTCGAAATGGGTTGAAGCTAACCCCACAACCAAAAATAATGCTAAGGTGGTGGTAAAGTTCGTAAGAGAGAATATTTGTGCTCATTTCGGCTTCCCAAGAGTGATTATAAGTGATGTTGGTAGCCATTTTTGTAATAATCTATTTGAGAATCTGATGAAGATCTATGGGATCAAGCACAAGATAGCTACAACATATCACCCCAAAATATCGGGGCAAGTTTAGACAAGTAACAAGCAAGTGATGAGTGTTCTTGAGAAAATGGTGAAACCTAATCGCAAGGATTAGTCGAGGAAGTTGAGTGATGCTTTGTGGGCCCTTCGAATGGCCTAAAAAATGGTTCTATGCATGAGCCCATATCGTTTGATCTTTGATAAATCTTGTCACTTAACCATTGAGATTGAGCATAAAGCATTTTGGGCGATGAAAGCCGCGAATATGGATTTAAAGGAGGCCGGGATTGAAAGGATATTGAAAGTGGAGGAGTTAGATTAGCTTTAGAACATTCAATATGACAATGCTCGTATCTATAAGGAGAGGACGAATCAAACTCATGATGAGAGGTTAGTTCCGAAAGAGCTTGAAGTTGGTATATTCGTCTTGCTCTACAACTCCCGTTTTGCCCTACATCCCGGTGATCCGAACTTTTGTGTCTCCACTTTCCAAAATTAATATCAACAATAACCATGCACGTCTACATTTGGAAGCGAGTTAGTTTCTAGCAAGAGAACGGGGTCACCATAGACTGGCCAGTTAAACCGAGTCGATTCTCTCGAGGAGTCGAATCCTTGATTTGCCCAAGCATTGAAGGCTCAGGCTTCCTCTTGATTTCACAAGTGTTGTGGCGTTCGATCAACTTGATTTCCTGGACACATGACTCGACGATCATCTTGAGGTTGTGGTACCTATTATTCACCGGTTGATAATTGTTTTTGAGGATCTCGGGTCCTCTAGGTTCCTCATCTCAATTTTGTTCTTGATTCTCCGTTTGAGACAGTATTTTTAGATTTTCATTTTAGATGAAGTTTTGTGGCTCTTGATTCTGATCTTTCATGTCATCGTCGGTTGGCATGCCGAGTTATTGATGACGAGGGGGGTATGATTCTCATGCCCGCTCCCTCGACCACCACTTGGTCCTCCTCTTCTTCCTCTGTTTCCTCGGCCGTCATGAGATGAAATGTTCGACATTGTGGTTTCAATTATTTCAGAATTATTACCGCCAGGGGAAGAAAAGAGTCTTATTGGTCTTCCCACTCGTTCGATATTATTTATAAATGGCACAAGTTCACCTCTAAGGCCTTTATGACCTTGCATCAACAACAAACAACATCAACGTATTGAGTGGTAAACAAAAGTAATAATTATAGGTGTAACAAACATAAAATTTAACACAAATAAACTTTGTCAACGCCCTCACCACTACCCGGCAACGGCGCCAAATTTTGATCTGAACTTTTGTGTCTCCTATTTTCAAAATTAAAATCAAGAATAACCATGCACGTCTACGTTTGGAAACGAGTTAAGTTCTCCCACAAGAGAATGGGGTCACCACAGACTAGCAAGTTAAACCGAGTCGATTCTCTCGAGGAGTGGAAATACGGGGGTGACGATGTCTATTATAAGAAAATCACAATTGCTAGAACTAAACACGTTATCAAGGGGGTTTTGATTTGAAGATTTTAAACAAACCAAATTAGAATATCCAACTTTAAAACTATTCTTAGAATGAGTGTGTCAACCTCTTTGCAAAAACCAAGCACTTGATTCGAGAATTTAATTAAAACCCATTTGAAACTACAAGATAATATCAATCCACTAAGTGTCATTCAAGCGATTTATCGAACACTATGCATGCATCACGAGAATAGATTCTAACAAGAATAAACTCAATCAATGACCAAATCACAATCGTATAATTGAGCCAAATTCACCAAAACCAATTATCACTAAATAGATCATAAGAATTCAAACATAATTATTCCAAACCAATTATCCAACAAAAATATCCAAAACCAATAGCCAATATGAAATTCAACACTATGAAATGAGAACAAGTTTAGAGAAAAAATTACTATCAACGAGAACTAAGACGAACGACTTGCTAACTCCGGCAATTCCGGAGGAAAAGATGATCCACGCTGAGATTCTGGAAGCTTGTCACGAGCCTCCGATTCCAACGATGCAAAACATTCATGAACCGATCGAAACTCCATGGTAATTGTCGTAAGGGCTCTAAGTCAAAGGAAAGAGAGAGTTGTCAATTCTCTTTTTCCAATGGCGATGATCCAGACCAAGGTAGATGATTCATAAATCTTCGGATACATTCTCGCTGATAATTCCTGAGTTTTAAAGCCTTAAAACCATTTCGTAACTAAGCATCCCGAAAATCTGCATTTGTAACGTACGTGTCCGGTCGGATCCTGAATCCATCCGACCGTATAAAAGTTTATGTCCGCTAGTACGATCGGATGTTAGCCCAAAGGGTCTATTCGGAAGGTCATCCGATCTGTGTGCATTTCGAAAGTTAACCCGGTCAGATATTAGATCAATCCGATCAGACAAGTGACCTTTGGCTACTTTTGGGCGTTGAATTCTTTGTCATTGTCTCTCGGATTCGCCAAATGCTCTAGCTGTATGAGAAAATAAGGAAATTGTCTTAAAAGGACCAATTATTGATCAATAAGTCGGAAAGTTAAGCCAAATGCCAAAGAATGCAAAATTATGCAAAATAGCTTACTCTTAACCCGAAAAAGATAACAAAAAGATTCACAAATAACTAGAAATATATACAAAAACATAACAAAAACTTACGGACCAACCACCCATGACTATTTGGTTTGTTCATCCTCGAACAAACGAAAGATTAAAAATCAAGAAAGAGTGGAAATAGTGAGATCAAGGAGTCATGTTGTTCATATAATATAGTTTTGTAGAGATAAACACTTTTGTCGAAAACTCTTGAGCTAAGCTCGTGTTACCTTTTCACCTTATAATCCAAAGAATGCGTCCTGACAAAAGGGAAATATATTATGGTGCACTCATTCGCTCATTTTTTTTAAAAGGTAAGTGTATACACTCGGATCAACATAAACATGCATTCGATGACTCGTGAAAACAAAAGACTCGTACATCGCATATATGTGTGCACATTTAATCAAGAATCAGATTAAGACTTTCTAGGGTTGTAATGTAGGCTCTTCGGTAAGGTATATCATATTTAAAGATGTGTGGCTAACTTGCGAACAAACGCAATCAATAACTCACTCAAAAAATTTTTTTTAAGCATAGAGCATAGTTTTGCTCCTCAATAATATCAAAACAACCATGTACCATTATTTTTAGCCTTTTATAACTAAGGCTATTTCTAACCCGCAAAACTAAATAAACACACCCGATCCTATGGATCATGAGAGTAAGTTCCGTCCATACTCATTTTACTTTATGAATAAGCTTTTATTCTTAACAACTAGATGCTCTTATTAACTTAGGCACCCTTAATTTCCATTTTTTTATACTTACATAATTCATACCCTGCAATCGTCAATCTCGATAGACCAATAATAAATAAACTCTCCTCTCACAAGCTCAAATGAAATAAGAGCTATAATCGTGCTCGTGGCTAACAAAGAGACGGAATAAAGGCTCAAAGAGGCTCATTAGGAATTTATAGTGGTTTTTATTTCTGAATATAGCTGGAATCGGGTTTTATATATGCCTATCATCATTTTCAAGACCAAATATACACATGCGACTTAGAGACTTCTAAAAACACTTATCGAATAACAGCATGAAATGTTGATAAACACACAAGGCTCCTTACTAGAGCTTTATTCAAACTTTCAGAAACCAGAAGATCGGGTTTTAAGAGCTTCGCAAAGTTGCTAACGATCAAGTGTTATTTTAAATATATATATATATATATATATATATATATATAAGTAGGTTTTGAAAAGATTTGCACTAAACAAGATCAAAATATTCTAACGTTAGATCACACAAGACATGATTTCGACAGGCTAGCCAGTACAAACACAAATAAGCATGGGACCAATCTCAAAATAGGTTAACATAAACATTTGGTTAATTCGCACGTCTTCACAAGAAAAAAGTAATACATAACTAAAATGACCATAATGATTCGAATCACGCATGCATAAAAATACATTGGGTAGGCTACATAGGTGATCCGATCGGATATAGCACCTATCCGACCGGATTCTGTTACCGAAAGTTTGTCCGACCAAATATATATCTTCGTCCGGTTGGACGATAGGACAGTAGGTTCTATCAGATCGGACACTTGCATCCCCTCCGATCGGATCATGCTTGTTATATAGAATCTGACCGGTTAAAACCTGTCGAAGATCGGATTACCCTCCCCCTGCAAACAAAAATAAGCAATCTCTTGGTTGCTGCCATACGAAACATTATAAAGGGGGAATAGTCTAAGAATGAAAATATACGAATCAATTATTCAATACAGACACTCACCCACCCATCACCAAATAGAAAAATAATTTAACATGAGAATAAAAATAAAATTTTGGATAGGAATAATATAAATTGGGGCACGGGCCCGCCTAATGGTCCATGTCGTCTGGAGGTGGAGGTGGATAGTGGTGCTCTATCCTCATCAAGCGTTCGTCAATGTAGGTGAGGTATCCGTGGTAGGACTCGACATTGTCGTTCAACCTTGAGAGATACTGGTTTGTGGTGGCCATATTGGCGTCCAATCTCTTTAGGGAACTCCGAAACATCCTGGCTTCTTCACGTGCCTCCCACGCGTCTTCTCGCGTATTCTTCTTGATTGAGGATCATTTGCCTCATCTGATTCATCATGCTAGCTTGGAAATCCTGTTGTTGCCTCCACCGCTCATCGGAGTAGTACCCTCCACCATATCCGCCGTACTCGAGACCTTCCCCGTAGTCTCCGTGCGCGTACCTTTTGAAAACCGTGTTTCCATCATTATTTTTCTCCTCGTCGCGTCCTTATTCTCCTCGTCAACCTCATCATCATCATAATCCTCTTCATCATCGGTATCCTCAACTGCTTCGGCCCTTAGTTTTTCTGATGGTATTCTTGCTTTCTTTCTGAAAAACACCTCAAACGCTTACTGACTTAAGCATCGGAGAGGTTTCCACCAGAAAATCACCGGTGGTCCTTTCTAACTCTTGTTTATGGTGCAGATCAGGAAGGTGTTCAATGTTTCAGGCAGTCATAACGTTGGTCATTTTCTGGGTTGAAACAATTGGCTCCGTCTGTGGAAGGCGATCAAGTTAAGACGTGAGATTTTCTTTTTATTTCATGGCTTCAGAAGGTTTACGACGGAACTTGGTGGGTGAGCTTGGTGGAACCCCTAGTTCCGCTGCGCCATGGTTAATGCCCAGGTCGACAGATACGTCGGCGATGGAGCCAGGAGAGACAGCGCCATTGGCAGGGGCCGCGCAAAGCACTACGCCACCCCCGCTCAGTAGATATGTGCCAACTACGGGCGGTTCATTTAACGAATCATTCCTTTTGCAGCTCTCGGAGCTAATCGGCAAGGCCGTGGAAACGGCGGTGGAAAAGAAGTTCGTGGAGATGGCGACGCCGCCATCCAACACACCACCAGCACAAACTGTCCCGGTGGTGGGAACGGAGCCCTTGCGAGGACAGCATGCGGATCGGGCTCCTCTGCAAGACAGGGAAGAGCACTTCTCCACCTCCGGCGAGACTTCAAGCCAGACTAATCCAGGCCTGGCTTAACAGATGCAAAGCTTACAAAAAGAGGTAAGAGAGTTTAAGAGGAAAATGGCGACTGGCGGTGTGATTCCGGTGAGAAGAGGTACGTCGTTTACTGAGGAAGTCATGCGAGATGATGTGCCGGCTTCGTATCGCTCCCTAGGCTTCGAGTACAATGGAACCACAGACCCATGGGACCATTTCAGTCGCTTCGAGATCGCGGCAGCCCTGCACAAATATTCAGACACCGTTATATGCCGGGTCTTCCCGATGACTTTTACTAAGTCGGCGCAGCTTTGGTTTAGCCAGTTACCGCCTCGTTCTATCAGTAACTTTGACGAATTTAATTCGGCCTTCTTGCACCAGTTCACGAGCTGTAGGACGTATCAGAAAATGCCGCTTGAACTTTTCAGCCTGAAGCAGAAAGAGAATGAAAGCCTGCGTGCTTACATCAATAGGTTCACAACAGCTAAGTTAGAAGTCCCTTCTGCGTCAGAAGAGCTGTTGGTAAACGCTTTGGCGCAGGGCCTGAGGAGGGGAGAATTTTTCCAATCGTTGGTGGTGAAACCAGCTCTAAAATTTGGGGATCTCTTGGAGAGAGCGGAAAAGTATATCCCTTTGGAAGAAGCTTTGAAGATCAAGGATGAGGGAGAAAGGATGAGAGAAAGGCATGATCGCGAGGAAAGAGGAGCCGTTAAAAAGCTGCGGCCAGACCTGTCTGGAGGGAGACCTCGCTTTGATAAATATACTCCATTAGCAAACCCGCAGGGTGAGATCCTGCAGGCAATAGAAAAGCATCCAGACTTGAAATGGCCAAAAACCTATTCACAGAGGCCTAAGAAAGAAAGGTCTGATCGCTTTTGCCGCTTCCACAATGAGTACGGGCATGATACCGATCAATGTACCCATCTGAAGGACGAATTGGAAAGGATGGTCCAGGCTGGACACCTGAAAGAGTATGTCCGCATGAAAAGAGATGAAATCAGATCTGGCAACAAAAGTTATGACCGTTTCTCGCAAGGCAAGGGGAACCGAGTGGGTACCTAGGATAAGGCGCGAACAGGAGGAAGAAGATCTAATCAAGCCCGGTCATTCACGGAGAAATTCAAATGATCACAGGAGGAGAACTGGATGAAGTCGTTCCAGGCAATGAGAGTCGAACTCTCCGTGTGGGGGAAACACTTAGCCCAGAAGTCTTGATAGATCTGGTGACGCTGCTAAGAGAAAGTGCGGATGTCTTTGCTTGGTCTCCCCAAGACCTTGTGGGGATCGATCTAGAGGTCACTGAACATCGCCTCAATATCCGTCCAGACGTGAAGCCAGTCAAGCAAAAGAAGCGTAATTTTGGCCCAGAGAAAGAAGTTATCATAGAGGCAGAGGTCGAAAAGCTCTTGAAGTCGGGACATATTCAGGAAATACAATTTCCGGAATGGCTTTCTAACGCGGTGTTGGTCCCAATGACAGATGATTGGCGGATGTGCATTGATTTCCGAGATTTAAACCGCGCCTGTCCGAAGGACCATTACCCCCTGCCAAGGATTGATCAGCTCGTCGACTCCACCTCTGGCTGCGAGCTCCTGAGCATGATGGACTCCTCGCAGGGATACCACCAGATCAGACTAGCTAGAGAGGACTGGAAGCGCGTCAGCTTTATAACCCCCAAGGGGACGTATTGCTATGTGGTTATGCCATTTGGCCTTAAAAATGCAGGTGCCACGTACCAGCGATTGGTGGACAAAATGTTCAAGAGCCAGCTCGGCCAAAACATGGAGGTCTATGTCGATTATATGCTGGTCAAGAGCACAAAGGCAGTATCGCATGTGGACGATTTGAGGGAAACTTCGGTACCCTGCGAAAGTACAAGATGAAGCTTAACCCTAAAAAGTGTGCAATCGGGGTAAGAGCTGGAAAATTTTTAGGATATATGGTCACGAAAAAGGGTATTGAAGCTAATCCCGAAAAGGTGAGGGCCATTATGGAAATGCACTCGCCTAAAAATTTGATACTGCGGAAAAGAGCTTGCCATTTTTTTAGGCTTTACGAAAGAAAGCTAAGTTCCAATGGAATGATGAATGCGAAGAGGCCTTTAAACAATTGAAAGAGCATCTGGCGGGCATGACCTTTCTCACGAAGCCCGTCCAAGGGGAGCCCCTTGTCCTATACCTGTCGGTGGGACAGCAGGCGGTTAGCTCTGTCCTGATCAGGGAGGACGGTAAAATACAAAGACCAGTATATTTTTGGAGCAAGGTCTTGCATGCAGCAGAGATCAGGTATGTGGAAGTGGAAAGGGCGATGTTAGCCCTGGTTGGAACTGCTCGTAAATTGCGGCCGTACTTTCTTTTGTACACTATAATTGTGCGAACCAACCTTCCATTGAAAACTATAATGGACAAACCAGAGGCATCTGGGAGGCTGGTCAAATGGATCATAGAACTTAGTGAATTTGATATCGCGTTTGAAGCTAGAACAGCAATTAAGGCTCAGGCCTTAGTGGAATTCGTACAAGAAATGACTGGTCCCCTGGATGAGCTGAAGGAATAGATAATTTTTACGGATGGCTCTGTATGTAATCAGGGCTGCGGGGATGGAATAGTTCTAGTAGACCCAACAGGCGTAACCACTGAATTCGCCGTGCAGTTAAATACGGCGTTCTCTAATAATGCCGCTGAGTATGAGGCTCTTTTGAGAGGGGTCCAGATGGCGAAAGACCTAGGGGCAGAGCGGGTGTGCGCTAAGGTGGACTCACAGCTTGTTTGCAAGCAAATTACTGGAGAGTTTGAAACACGGGAGGAAAATATGCAGAAGTACCTGGCCAGATTCAGAGAGCTGGCTAGAAGAATGAAAGAACTGATAGTCCTTCAGTTTCCTAGAGAGGAAAATGGAAGAGCTGATTTCTTGGCGAAGGTGGCTATCTCGGCTATGAATTGTCATGAGCGAATGATCACCATATTAACAGCGGATGGGGAGTTTGGAGTTGAGCAGGTTTTTGGGTTACGAAACGAGAGGACTGGCGTTCCCCTATAAAGGCGTACCTGGAGCAAGAGATCTTACCAAGGATAAAAAGGAGGCGACAAAAGCACGAACCAGAGCTTCCAGATTCTGCCTGATCAAAGGAGAGTTGTTTAAACGAGGATTTGGCCAACCTCTTTTGAGATGTCTAAGCCAAGCAGACGGAGCTCTGGTGCTTAGGGAAATACATGAGGGTTGTTGTGGGAATAACATGGGGGCTCGAATTCTGGCCAGTAAGGTATTGAGAGCTGGTTATTTTTGGCCCTCGTTGAGGAAAGAAGCCGAGGTCTTCATGAAAAAATGTGAGAAGTGTCAGAAGATGGCCCCCCTAATTCATCAACCAGCGGAAGAGCTGTTAACAATGAGCTCCCCTTGCCCTTTTTCAAAATGGGGGATTGACCTGGTCAGTCCATTTCCGATGGCTCCAGCCCAGAAAAGATTTTTTAATTGTTGCCATAGACTATTTCAGTAAGTGGGTTGAGGCAGAAGCTCTTGCAAAAATAACGGAGGAAGCAGTAATGGGATTTATATGGAAAAATGTTGTCTGTCGCTTTGGTGTGCCAAGAGTTTTGATATCGGATAATGGTACTCAGTTCACGGGAACCAAAATTAAGGCCTGGTGTGTTAAGATGAAAATCCAGCAGCATTTCACGTCTGTATACCATCCGCAGGCGAATGGTCAAGTCGAGGTAACCAACCGCATTCTGGTCCAAGGGCTTAAGTCACGATTGGAAAGATCTGGAGGGAAATGGGTGGAAGAGCTAAATGCAGTGCTCTGGGTATATCGTACAAAACTTAAGGAGAGCACGGGAGAAACTCCCTTTAGCCTCGTATATGGCATGGATGCTGTGGTCCCTGCAGAAATTAGTCTAAAGACTCATCGAGTACAGAATTACAACCAGGCCCAGAATGAAGCATTAATCCAAGATGCTCTGGACTTAGATGAGGAGAAGAGACATCAAGCGGCGGTGTGAATGGAATACTTGCGAGGTCGGATCAGAGCGGCTTACAATAAAACAGTTCAAGAGAGGCGCTTCCAGGTAAGGGATCTGGTTCTTAAAAGAGCTGATTTGGGACAAGCTAAAGGGAAGCTAGACGCCACGTGGCAAGGACCCCTTCGGGTCACCCAGGTTCTGGCCGGAGGAGCTTACAAGTTAGAAGAACTGGATGGGACAGAGATCCCCCGTGCCTGGAATATTTTTAATCTGCGAAAGTTTTATACGTAATTGTAATCTTTAACGTTTGTTTATTTATGCAATGAAAACTGCAGGATTATCTTCGTCAGATTACTAATGTGTTTACCATCAAGGCAGAATTGGCCAAAGGTAGATGCCCATAATATCGGCAGATCTGCCTGTCAGCTTGAGTTCACATTTGTTGAAAATGGATTCCTATAATTTTTCTGACCAGATTACCGGTATAATCATTACGCCAGAGTGGGTCCCAGAAGTCATTATTAGCAAAATGTTACCTTTTATTTCAGATTGTTAATTGGAAAGACGCTTACAAAGAGAGAATGCGGAAATATAAGGAGATATTTTCAAAGAGAATTGCATTGATAATCGCAAGGTACAAATTACAAATGTAGGAAAATAGAAGAATAAAAATTAGGCCTTAAGATGGAGGTACGGAGGCAAGAAGTCGACGGAGTTCTTGGATCCTTTCCTCATTTTCCAGAAGGCGGACACAAAATCGCTCTTGTATATCCACGGCGATGTCCAAGTTGACGTACAAGTTGGAATTCTCCTCTTCTAGTTCACGAATGCGTCATTGAAGCCGATGTTGTTCATGACGATATTTCAGTTTTCACTCAGTCAGTTTTTCCACGCGATCCTGCAACTGGAAAATTTCTGCCCGAAGCTGATCCCTTTCATGGAGCAGTCGGCTATGCTCCTCGGCGAGAACATGGTTGGAAGACGAGGATGATGCCATTATAAGGGGACAATAAATGAAGAAATAGGTGCAAGTATATATAGGAAATAAAAGGGCGGGAAGTCACATTAAGTTGGCGCGCAAAAAGCTCAGATGGGTGATTTCCTCGATTTGCGAAACCCTAAAATCCTGGCCTAAAGCCCAAAGACGACATGTTCAGCCAGACCTGGCTAAGCAGATGCTTTAAAATTTTGCCCGACCTGATTGTCGGTTAAGCTAGGATTGGCTAATGACGGATTTCCTCAATTTTGCCTGACCTGATTGTCAGTTTAGAGCCAGGATTGGTTAAGGACGGATGTCCTCAATTTTGCCTGACCTGATTGTCAGTTTAAAGCCAGGATTGGCTAAGGACGGATGTCCTTGATTCTACCTGACCTGATTGGCAGTTCAAGCCAGGATTGGCTAAGGATGGATGTCCTTGATTCTACCAGACCTGATTGTCAGTTCAAGCTAGGATTGGCTAAGGACGGATGTCCTCGATTTTACCTGACCAGATCTGATCGTTAAGGGGGGCTGCCCACGATTTTCCTGACGTGATCATCAGCTCATGATCAAATTCCGAATGGATTGATGGATCAGAGGCGACTGCCCCATGACTTTCCAGAGATGACTGCCAGGTTGGGTACTCGAATAAAGAATGAAAGCCCTATGAGGTAAATTCTGAATTGCTAAAATGCTGATATAAGCACACGATAGATTAGCTGGAGCAAGTAAAAGGCCGATTCACAGTTGGATCAAAACTGGAAAGTTTGTATGAAAAGCATAAAATTCATGTATTTCATTCATTGCTACACAAAAAATAGGTTGCCCACACCTTCTACGAAGGTTGGCAACTTTAGTTACATAAATTTGTAGGAAACAGAAAAGATAAAACCTAGATATCCATCTGGGTGAAGCACGCCGATCTAAAGCCAAAGCTCGGTGAGCCTGCCAGAGCTCACGCTCGGTCTCATGCAGACAACAGCGATATTTTTTAGATAGATCGGCAAGGGCATGAGCTTCGCCGGAAGCGACGGTCAGTCGATTCACAGATTTGGCTAGATCTGCCTTCTCCTCCTGGAGTTGACGGTTAACTTGCCGAAGTTCAGCCCACTCTCTTTTGTAGAAACGTTTCTTCTGACGTTTCCTCTCCAGCAGCCGGTAGAGATAACCAACTTTCTCCTTGAGCGCGACCAGTTGATCAGAAAGCTTGAATTTCTCCACAACTAGGGAGATGTTTTTTCTCTTCACCGTATTGAGTTCTTCGATCAAAGGAGAAGAAGACATTTTTCGGACGATTGATGAAAAATAATGAAGCATGAATATACATATTTATAAAGGAGGCAAGCACGTGCCAAGGAATAAAAGTACTAGGGTTTTCGAAAAGACAGGAAACCCTAGAAGGCCAAAGGTCACAATAAGACAAAACACATTTTCATTAATCAAGAAGAGTTCAGTACAACGATGTTTTGTTACATGTAATGAAACAGATCAGCCACCCAGGTCATAACTACAGATCTGTTCCTGACAGTACATAAAGAGAAATAGACAGACAGGCACCCTGGGCTGAGCCCCCCTCTTCACGCTTGATCTGGAGCTTGAGACGCCTCTGTAAAATCTTTAGTGAACTGCGTGGAATCTTCCAAGTCGCCTAAATTGGCGAAGGTTGGGGAATTGGCCACCACCATCGCCAACTGTTCGGGGGGAGGATAAGACGCCGAGGTAGAGGAGCAAAAGCTTTGGCGAATGTGGTCAGCAAAAGACAGATCATCCAGTAGATGGAGGCGGTCGTCTTCAGCAGCGTAGGTGAAGGAGGTGGGCTCAGACACACCCTTGATAGAGGCAGCTTGGTCAAAAGGCAGAGAAGGATTCTCGGATATCCATTTGGCATGAGCATCCACACCGAGAAGGAAGAATGCCTCCGCTTCGGGAACCAGCATGTCGTAAAGCTCGAGTGATCCTAGAAAGGCCTGGCACGTGGTATCCCGAGTTAATTGGATCAAGCGCAGACCTTCTTCAGAATTCAGGAATCCAAGCCTCCCTTTTGCCTCTCCTTCTGTGAGACCTTTTATTTCTCCATCGGCTTCGCCTTCAGCCCTGGCCTTCTTGGCTCTCTCCTTGATCTTCTTGAGCTCTTCCTCATGCAAGATGGCCTGAGCACGGGCCCTGCCCTCCACCTCCTGCCATGCCTTCTTCGACTCTGACAAATCCTCCTTGATTGTGGCCAACTCTTCTTTAAGAATCTTTGCCTCGCCGTCAAGGCCATGACACTTGGCCAACAGCTCCCTCCTCTGTTTATTCAAGAGCTCGATCTCCGCTTTCAGATCTATTTGCATTAAAGAACTGCGCGTCCTGGTTAGCAGAGAAGCTCTGAACACCACCTTCTAGGGGAGGTAAAGCAGACGAAAGTTAGCCAAAACTTGTGAAAAAGGAGGATAAGGGACATAGGGTGAGTGCTTTACCTGGCCTCGGACCGGAAGAATGCTTCTACCAATTCAGGATCGGACATCTTGTCTGCGGTCCGGCGGTCAGCAGTAGGAGCCAAGCCCATCATGAACTGCCTAGCAACCTCACCTGGGCAGTTCAGGACAGACCTGTTGAAGAAAATCTGGTTCGGGTTGGAGGGGACCTGGAAGGCCTGAGGGGTTGCCTCAGGGATGACTTCTGGCTCAGACCTCTTTCTTTTTCGCTTCTGCAGTTGCTCTTCCTCAGGGTCTTCAGAAAATGGGATCCCTTGGATTGGGACTCCCAGCTCAGGCGTGGCTCTCCTGGCCAGCTCTGGATTTTTTCTTACTGTCCCAGAAGGAGGGACAGTAGTAGGAGTGGCCTGGATTTGTCCCTGGGCTGCATTTACAGGAAGTGCTGCCAAAGTAACCTCCTCCAGGGTAGGAGAAGCTCGGGAGGATTCTCCCAGTAGGCTTTTCTGACCAGCTCTGGTGGCTTTCGCGGCCTTGGCTTCCAGGCGTGCCTGTAACATATTCACTGGAACATGAAGATAGAACTGTTAGTACTCATCAATGATGAAATTATGAGGATAAACGGACAGGCAGTGTGAAATAATGCCAATACGTTCTGGTAAAGGACCGCTCTGTTGTTGGGTTATGAAGAAGTTTAGGAGGTCAGGTTTGAGGACTTTAGTGATTTCAATGGGCTTGGAGTTGAGGGTTGCTATTTTTTGGGCTACATGAGGAGGCCTCTCACCCCGGGGTAGGGAGGCCTGCTGAGGAAAGAGATCAATGGAGACAGGTGAGAAACCCCAATCTCCAGAACACTGGACGAAGAAGAACTTCTTCCTCCAGGCCTTATGGGATGTAGGCAGACCAAACAAGAAATGGACGTTTGGTCTAGCCGAAAGATAGAAAAAGCCTGAGGAACTCTTAGCCAAGAAAAGAGATTAAAAGAGTTGGGCCGTGGGGGTTATCCCGGAATATTGAGCTGCTAGATGAAAGCCCGCCATTACCCGGAAAGCGTTAGGGAGAAATTGATGTACCGGAATTTGGTACATCCGAGAAACAGCAAGAATGAAAGGGTGGACGGGAAGGCTTAGGCCGGCATGGAATTGATCCACATAGAAGGTTAAGTGTTGCGGAGGGGGAGCGGAGGCTCTCTCGACCAGTGATGGACTTGTGAAAATAAAATCGTCGGTAATATTGAAGGTGGTACGGATGTCTCGCAAGGTTTGATTGCTAACTATGGAGGAGATATTGTCAGCAGGGGGATTTGGGGGAATTACTGGGGGTCTCCCTAAGGGTACTGGAAACCCCTCTTGAGGAGCCACCGGAGGCGACTCGGAAGAAGATAAAATTACAGTAGAGGTGGAGTTCTCCGGCGCGGTGGATGAACTCCCACCGGTGGATTCAGATGGAGAAGGAATTATTGACATGATTAAAATGGATGAGAGGGTACCTGGCTGTAGGATAGAAAAATCTAGACAGAAGTGAAGCGGAGTTGTAAAATCGCCGGAATTTTGGAGAGGGAGAGAAATTCGGGATGCTGAAAAGATAGAATTTGAAAAGTAAAGAGAGAAGGAATATGGAGGGACAAAAAGAAAATTAGTGGATTTGAAAAATCGAAAATCGAGGAGGGTGGGATTTGATGGGATCCCCGCATTTAATGCAAATAGTACTTTGCGTGGTGAGCTGGAGCGTCAACCGCCCTAGGTCAAATCACACGCCACCACGTTGTCAGTCACGTAAAAGACGCTTGGGAACAAGGACCTTTCGTTGAGATAAACCGACACCACTAATGCCAATAATTAGGACTGTATGGCAGGCGGATATCTTGGGATTCTCCCTGTACGAGAAACCATAAAGGACGGAGCGACCTCATTTATTTCGAAAAAGAACCTTAGAATATTACAGATCTACCCCAACTGTTCGGGGGGAGGAGGTTATAGGGCAGTATATATGAGCAAGACCTTGTTCGGGGTAGCTCTGACTCAGAGCAGTTAGACACATTAAGAGAGGACTAGAGCAGCTCTGTCTCAGAGAAAGACCTAAATAACCCTCCTACTAACATCAGGAATCTCAGGAAGAGGTGATTATCGCTTGCGTCCCCTTCTGAGCGTATTTATCTTGAGAAGATCACTGATCCTGAGGATTATGCCGAGCTGAAGTTTTGGGGATTGGCGTTTAGCCTGGTCTGTATGGCAGCTCTGGTTAAGCCCTCTAAGAAAAGGAGCTTATCCTCACTATAGCAAGATTTGATCTGTTGAAAGGCAGGAACATGGAAGGAAAGAAGAAGTGAATAATTACAGGCCTGGTTCCTTGAAATCTGCTGAAATCTAGAGTAGAGGAAGACCTGGAATAGGGAAGACCTGTTTCTCGGACTCCCCAGGGGGAGGCAAGTGGGACCACTTGTCAGAATTTTTTGCATAAAGGCCCGAGATTTGCGGCATGTGCTCCTAAGATCCCGGCTGGGGTCCCCAATAGGAAAAGCTATAAAAATATCAGCCCCAAGGCTGAGAGAGGTATGTCATTCTCTTGAGCATTCTTGCTTTCTTTTTGAAAAACACCTCAAACGCTTACTGACTTAAGCATCGGAGAGGTTTCCACCGGAAAATCACCGGTGGTCCTTTCTAACTCTTGTTTGTGGTGCAGATCAGGAAGGTGTTCAAGGTTTCAGGCAGTCTTAACGTTGGTCATTTTTTGGGTTGAAACAGTACTCATGTCCTTCTAGTTTGTTGAGTAACTGATCCATGAATGGGAGTGGAAAACGATCCTTCCTTTTTGCGGCATTAAGCTTTAGGTAGTCAATGCACATACGCGCCATCCGGTGGTTAAGAGCATTGTAACAACCTCTCTCTTGTCATTCTCCAAAATTGTAATGCCTCCTTTATTTAGAATTACGTGCACCGGATTTACCCATTCACTATTCGACACATGATAGATGATTCCCTCGTCAATAATTTTGAAAAACTTCCTTTTTGACCACCTCCTTGAGTGTAGGCTTCAAACGTCTCTGCCCGTCTCTTATCGGTCTTAATCCTTCTTCCAACTCAATCTGATGCATGCATGTCTCCAGATTTATTCCTCTAATGTTCCCAACACTCCACCCTAACGCTTGATTGTTCTTTTTGAGTACCTCGATAAACTCTTTTTCTAGTGATCCGCTAACTCCGCAAAAATTATCACCGGATTCTTTTCATTATCCTCAAGGAAAACGTATTTGAGGTGGCTTGAAAGTGGCTTCAATTCCATCTTAAGCTCCAAAATGGGCCGAGTATAAATATCGCTCATATGATCGTCTTCAATTACGAATAGATCGACCACCCCCTCCGTACTTGAATCAAAATCGTCATCCTCGACATTCCATTTGTCTAATGGCATGACACCGAACAATTCTCTTACGCATTGGTCCACGGAATCAAGATAAGAACAACTAGGAACCAACAAAGGTGAAGGAACATTATGGATGTCTTTCAGTGAGAAGGTGACTGATTCATAAAAAATAGAAAGTGTCTTTTTTCCTCATCCGACGTCGATCAACGTGTGTTATGTTGCCATGAATGGTCGTCGCAACAGAATAGTGTGCTCTTTTCTCGACTTGGCCACCTCTCTAACCTCTACGTAAGCTTGTTGGTTGCATTTCTCTAAGGTTAGATTTTTTGTATAGGGCGATGGGCATCAGGTTGATGCCTGCCTCTAAGTCAAGCATCCCTCGTGCTTTTTGTCCATCTCCGAGAGTTATCATGATGCAGAAACTCTCGAGATCACTCACTTTCAATTAAAGTGGCTGATGGCATATTGCACTTACTTCTTCTCACAACACAACTCGCTCACTCGTTTCTAGCCTTCTCTCCTTTGATGCGAGTTCCTTGAAAAACTTAATATACGCCGACATCGCTTTGATCACAACGAATAGTGGAAGATTAACGTTCACATTTTTAAGCATGTTGTAGAGCTCCATGAATTTCTTGCTCTCTTTTGTTGGCTTGAGATGATTCGAAAATAGTACAGAGTCGTGGATGACTCATTGTGGCTTAATGCTGCTGGAATTGCCTTGTTCAGGGTTTGCATTCGACCGAATAATCTCTCTTGTCTGATTGTATTTTTCATTTTATCTCTTATCCGATTGGATTTTCGGTTTCACCGATCGGACAAAACTTTATGTCCTCCCTTCCGATCAGACTCTGTCTCTATCCGACCGGACAAAACTTTTTATCCTCCAATCCGGTCGGATTCTGGCTCTATCTGACTGGATATATTGGCTGAACTTTCTTTCCTTGGATTAGCTCCCTTAGATTGAAGTACTCCGGTGAGTGAACCTCTTATGTATGGATTTTTCGTCGTATGGATGCCCTCAATTACCATTTTTTCATCGTTCAACAAAGGCATACCAATATTTGCTTATTTCCCTTTTACACTTGAATCTTTCTCAAAATCTTCCACCTCCAATTCCCCAATTCCATTATATTGCTCATTCTCATAATATTGGCAGTCTTAATTATCGTAACCATCATTTCAGAAAATCTCATTTTGCCGAACACGGTATAGTCGTTCCTCTTCTCTGTTTAGGAAGTGATTCGGTTCTCGTTCCAAATTTTCGAATACATGATGACTTCGTTGGTTGTTTCGGGGCTGGGTCCCGCCATTACCAACGTGGTTGTACTCTAATCCTTGATTTGCCCAAGAATTGAAGGCTCGGGCTTCCTCTTGATTTCGGAAGTGTTGTGGTATTCGATCAACTTGATTTTCTGGCCACATGACTCGACGATCATTTTGAGGTTGTTGTACCCTACTATTCGCCGGTTGATAATTATTTTTTAGGATCTCGGGTCCTCTAGGTTCCTCATCTCAATTTTGTTCTTGATTCTCTGTTTGAGCCAGTAGTTATAGATTTTGATTTTGGATGAGGTTTTGTGGCTCTTAATTCTGATCTTGAATGTCATCGTTGGTTGGCATGCCTAGTTGTTGACGACGAGGGGGTGTGTGATTGTCCTGACCTCTCCCTCGACCACCAATTGGTCCTCCTCTTCTTCCTCCATTTCCTCGGCCGCCATGAGAAGGAATGTTCGACATGGTGGTTTCAATTGTTTCAGAATGATAACTGTAGAGGGAATAAAAGATTCTTCTTGGTCTCCCCACTCGTTCGATGTTATTTATAAATGGCGCAAGTTCACCTCTAAGGCCTCTACGACCTTGCATCAACAACAAACAACATCAACGTATTGAGTGGAAAAAAAACAAACAATTATACATGTAACAAGCATAAAATTTGACACAAATAAACTTCGTCAACGCCCTTACCACTACCTGGCAACGGCGCCAAATTCTAATCTGAACTTTTGTGTCTCCTCTTTTTAAAATTAAATTCAAGAATAACCATGCACGTCTATGTTTAGAAACGAGTTAGTTCGCCTTCAAGATAACGGGATCACCATAGTCTTGCAAGTTAAACCGAGTCGATTCTCTTGAGTAGTGGAAATACGGGGTTGACGATGTCTATTATAAGAATCTCACAATTGCTAGAACTAAACATGCTATCAAGGGTGTTTTGATTTGAAGATTTCAAACAAATAAAATTAGAATATCCAACTTTAAAACTATTCTTGCAATGAGTGTGTCAACCTCTTTGAAAAAGCCAAGCACTTGATTCGATAATTCAATTAAAAACCATTTGAAACTACAAGATAATATCAATCCACTAAGTGTCATTCAAGCGATTAATCGAACACTAAGCATGCATCACGAGAATAGATTCTAACAAGAATAAACTCAATCAATGACCAAATCACAATCGTATAATTGAACTGAATTCACCAAAACAAATTATCAGTAAATAGATCATAAGAATTCAAACATAATTATTCCAAACCAGTTATCCAACCAAAATATTCAAAACTAATAGCCAATATGAAATTCAACACTATGAAATGAGAACAAGTTTAGAGAAAAAGTTGCTATCAACGAGAACTAAGACGAATGTCTTGCTAACTCCTGCGATTCCAGAGGAAAAGATGATCCACGCTGAGATTCTGGAAGCTTATCACGAGCCTCCGATTCCAACGATGCAAAACAGTCACGAACCGATCAAAACTCTATGGTAATTGCCATAAGGGCTCTAAGTCAAAGGAAAGAGAGAGTTGTCAATTCTCTTTTTCCAATGGCGATGATCCAGACCAAGGTAGATGATTCCCAGATCTTTGGATACCTTCTCGCTGATATTTTCTGAGTTTTAAAGCCTCAAAACCATTTTGTAACTGAAGCATCCCAAAGATCTGCATTTGTAACGTACGTGTTCGGTCGGATCCTGAATCCATCTGACCGTATAAAAGTTTATGTCCGCTGGTCCGATCGGATGTTAGCCCAAGGGGTTTATCCGGAAGGTCATCCGATCGGATATTAGGTAAATCCGGTCAGATATTAGATAAATCTGATCGTACCAGTGTCCTTTTGGCTACTTTTGGGCATTAACTTCTTTGTCCTTGTCTCTTGGATTCGCCAAATGCTCTAGCTGTATGAGAAAATAAGGAAATTTTATCAAAAGGACCAATTATTGATCAATAAGTCAGAAATTTAAGCCAAATGCCAAAGAATGCAAAATTATGCAAAATAGCCTAATCTTAACCCGAAAAACATAACAAAAACGTATGGATCACCCGACAAGTTGAAATCCAAATGGACACAATTAAGGAGGTGAATCCGAGTGGTGCGGTAACCTTGATCGACCCCAAGACTCAGGAACTATTCCAAGTCAATGGCCATTGGGTCAAGCCCTATCGTCACGACTTTCTCTTACCACCCGACAAGGAAGTGATTGCTTTGGTGGACCCTCCCGTCTTGACATCCACATAACTAAGAAGGGAGTTTGTCAAGCTAATGACGTAAAACAAGCCCTTATTGGGAGGCAACCCATGTTCCTTTCATTTATTTCTTTTATTTTTATATTTCTTTCTTCCTTACTTTCTTATTATATAAAAATCCAATAACATTTGAAACATTGAAAAATTAAAAAAAAAATTGTGTCTTTTGGTTCTTTTTAACCCTTCTTTTGTTTTGTTTTGTTTTGTTTTGTTTTGATGCATGTGCATATTTTCTTGTGTTTTTTACTTTGTCTGATTTTCTTTTATAGTCTTTTGTTTTACGACTTCAACCTTGGTTGATTTGATAAGAATTGTAGCATTCATGGAGCTGGGAGAAACAAGCCAAGCTCGATTTTCATTGATATCGCTTGGATGCTTAAGTGGACACCACCAAGCTCGACCCAAACTCGCTCGGTTAAGGAAGCTTCTATCTCACCCTCCTTTTACTTGATTTTCATTAAAATGCAATAAGAGCATTGCATGGTTTAAGTGTGGGGTGGGTAGGTGGTTAGGGTCTGGGTTTTACGAAGCATGATTTGTATTTTTTAACTCGAACCTTGGCGAAGTGACGATTACTATTTGCGCATTTATATGGTTGAGTAATTTTTATTTTTTTTGTCTTGTGTGTGTTTATTACATTGTTGGGTAATCACCACATGTTTAAAATTTTGAATAGTTTACTTGTCGGTTTTTTTACATGTTTATGCCCTCTTGTGTAAGGAGTTGAATTTTTGTGTTTTGTCCAAAACTCGCCTATAAATATATAATCAACATCTACTTGTGAAAATATTGTAAAGTTCTAAAAGATCTTTTGAATTTGTCTCCAAAACCCAGTGCAAACTAGTGAGTAGTGTTTTGCATGTAATTGTGGCATTTTATCTTGTGTTTCTAGTTAGAGTTTAGCGTTAATTATAGTAGTTTGAGTCTTATTTTGTTAAGGTTTTAGATTATTCTATCATTTGTAAGTTTGAGATTGATTGGTGTGTTGCAATGATAAATCATGAGGTTTTTGAGTCCAGATTCTTATGTTGTAGGTGGCCAAGGGAGTTAGAGTTGCTCTGAGTCGCATTGGGAGGTGTCCAAGATCGAGTCGAGACCTTAAAGTCCAAAATCCGTGCCAAAACGAAGAAACCATGCCGGAAGAAGCTGAGATCGACTGAAGAGCTACCGATCGACTGCCTGATCGACTGGCAGTCGATCGACTGCCCTTTCAAGAATCGATTGAAATGTTGAAAATCGACTAAATTCCAGGGACTTCCTCTCCTTTTCAAGAACCAGTCGATCGACTGCTGGCTGCCCAATCGACTGGTAGCCGATCGACCGCCCCTCCCGGATCGACTGAACTGCTCRAGGATCGACCGAATTCCAGAGATTTCCCAAAAATCGACACTTCTCCAAGAAGCAGTCGATCGACTGCTTACTGTCGATCGACCTCAGTCGATGGACTGGCTATTAGCAGTCGATCGACTGGAAGTCCGGGAATCAGCGCGAATTTATGATTTTGCCCCTACTAATAGCTATATAAACCCCATTTTTAACCCCAGAAGAATATCCTCTCTTTCCCCAACTCTTGCATGAGGCTTGGGAATTAATTTTCTCTCATTCTTCTCTAGATCCACTTTCTCTCTCTTAGGTTTTGGATTTAAGTTTCAAGCAATTTCCTTGGGTTTGTAAGCTCAAGAAGAATCCAAATACTCCTTTGGATTAGCACTTTCATTTGTAATTCAAGTTTGGGATTCTCCATTTAATTTTAGTAAGCTTTCCTTTTACTTTCAAGCTTTGTTCTTCATTTTCATGCATGTTCTTCAATTATGCATTTTATCTTAGCTACTTGATTCCATGATGAAACTTGTGATTTAGCTATGAATTATGGATGAGTGACACATCTAGATTGTAGATCAAGCCTTGGATCATCATGACTTTGAGTTTTACTTATGCTTTATTTTGAATTAAGTTTCCATGCATAGTTTTAAATTGAATCCTAGATCTACTCTTCGTTTTTCGTTGTTTTCCTCCAAGTTTTGAAATTTCACGTTAACTTTCCTTGCTCTTTCTATTGGTGCTTTCAATTTTTGGTAATTTGCTTTATTTGAGTTTTCATGCATGGTTGTACCTTATGCATGCATGGTAGTACTCGATGAAACAATGCTTGTTTTTGCTTGTTTTTGTTAATTCCTTGCATTTTCAATTAAGGCATACGACCGAGGCATCCTACCAATTTGCACTTTCATTTTTTTAGGATAGTTAGGTATTTTAATTATTTTATTTTCATTTTTCCTTTATTTTTCAAGCTTGAAACACATTGAATACTTCAATTGAATCGATCTCCAATAATACCGAGCCAAATGAATTTTCAAATATTTTGAACCACGAAAAACTACACTTCAAAATGGCGCCGTTGCGACATGGCTCGGTTAAGGCCTTCGTTTTAATTGTTATTTCATTGTGTTTTTAGCTTCCTTAGTATTTGACGACTTCTTTGAGCGCATGCAAGGTCGTCGTTCACTTGGACACGACTTAGCTCCTTACATTTCGACTCCCGAGCGACTACGACATTTGAGGCACTCTTTGCATTCTCTTCCCGAGATGACGACTAATATTCCTCATCCCGGCACGACCTCTCCTCTCCGGGCCGATCCTCAAAGTTCAAAATCACCCGAGCCCGGATGGGAGCATCTCACGAACATCAATGATGGGCCGTCGAAACCCGCACCTCCGTCTCTTTCGGAAGAAGCTATCGAGTATCAAGGGAGTGGGTTTCCCACTCATGCGCACGCCTCGGGCCGACCCCAAGGTATGGCTTCATTTCCCAACTCTTTTGGCGGAGGTTTAGTTCCCAACATGGGAGGGCATGGTGCATACCATGTTGGGAATGGTGGTGGTTCGGATGGATTGGGTAACGCGGGAGGGCATGGTGCAAACCACGTTATCCCAGGTTCGCAAAGCTTTGAAAGACCCGACATGGGAGGGCATGGTGCAAACCATGTCGGGTATAATGGATCCTTCGACGATTTAGGAGCCCCGAATTCCGGCCCGCATGGTTATAAAGCCTCTCCTCACGTTTCGAATATGCCGAGCACGAACCGAGGCCCGTTTGGCATTCCCCCCGTGCGTCAATCGACTCCACCTCCGAGAGTGTATCCGTATGAGCATGATTATGGTTTTGATTTTGGTGATGCTGGTCTTGAGTACGAAGATGAAATCGATAGAGAGTATGCAATGTTTGGGGGTTATGATCCAAGTACTCCACCTCTTCCGCCCGTCCGTACGATGATGGAGGTGAGCCAAGCCTTCGTGGGGACTAATATTTCATCTTGTATCTATCTTCCCCCCGAGGTTATGGACATTGATATCCATTCTCTCGACTTTGCACGTCTCCCGATTTTCCATGGGTTTGCTAAGGAGGACCCTCTTGAAATCATACGACAGTTCCAATGGCATGTTTCAAGCTTTCATCGTCCAAACATGATGAGCTTGGATAATCTCAAACTACGATGTTTTTCATATGCCCTCCAAGACAAAGCTCTATCATGGTTCATGGGTCTTCCCGCTAACTCCATCATTACATGGGCAACGCTTTCCAAAGTCTTCCTCGACAATTACTATTCCATGGAGCGAACGAACGAAGTCCGACTTAAGATCATGTCTTTCAAACAAATGAAAAATGAGCCGTTTCATTCCGCTTGGTTTCGTTTCAAGGATCTTACCGAGAGTTGTCCTCATTGTCGTTTTCCTAAGGACCTTTTGATGCAAACCTTCTATGAAGCGTTGGACCTGCAATATCAATATATGGTCGACACAAGAGCGGGTGGCAACATGACGATTCATTCCCCTCAAACACTCCACCGAGTTATATGCGAGTTGGCCGAGAATTCCAAGCGAAAATCTTCCCGTGCTTTATATTCTAGTGCTAACGAGGTGATGGAATCGTGCTCTTCCGAGAAAATTRAAAYGGATAAGAAAATTGCGGCATTGGAGGCTCAAATTGYGAAGCTATCTTGTCCCAACCCGGAGCCTCCTTGTTTGTCTTGTGGGATGGTTGGGCATGAGGCCCTTACTTGTCCTTCCAATCCCTCGTTTTACATACCGGTTCCACCGTCGGAAGAAGTTTGTGGGGTACAAGGGTACCAATCGGGTGGTGGTGTTTCTAAGCCTTTTTATGCTCGGCCGCCTACGCATAATCCTTCGTATCATCCGAGCAACCGCATGAATCCGAACTTTGGCTATACGAATACCCAATCCGGGGCCCCCCCTCATGTAGGTCCATCTCGTCCATCTCCTTCGATAGTTACTCCACCACCGGCCACCGATCCGGCTATTACTTTGCTCATCCAACAAATGCAAGCCTTAACCGCCATGGTGTCTTCTATGAGTGCCACCATGGATACTCGCATGAATGCAATGGACACCAAAATTGGGCCATTGGCTTCCGAGATGAATATGTTTAAACAAGCCAATGACAGAGGGAAGTTACCGAGCCAACTGTCCCATGCCCATGCTATTACTTCCCTTCGAAGTGGACGGGTGGTTGATAATAAGGTCGGGCCCTCGGTCGAGGATGAGAATGGTAATAGTTCACCGAGCGATCCTTCGCCCGATCCCGTTCCCGTGGACTCCTCACTATCTAAAGATGCTCTCGACGGCTTGCACAAATCTTCTAATGCATACAAGCCCCCAATTCCAAAGGGTCCAACGCCTTTTCCCTCTCGGCTTCCGAACGCAAAGAAAGATGAGCAATTTCAAAGGCTCTACAATACCTTGTCCAATGTTAATATCACTCTTCCGTTATTGGATGCCATACGCGATATACCCGCATATTCTAAGTTTTTCAAGGAGCTCTCGTCAAAAAATCTTTTCACGGCGACGAATGAGATGGTTGTACTATCAAAGGAGGCTAGTGTGATTTGTGACCCTTCAATTTTGGCTCTCAAAATGGCTGACCCCGGCTCGTTTTGCATCGATATTACGCTCGGCAATGGGAAAGTCACGAGTGGTATGCTTGACTCCGGGGCGGGTATTAATTTGATGCCATCTTCGATTTATGAGCAATTAGAGTTGGCCCCCTTACAAGAGACTCGAATTTGTTTGCAATTGGCCGACCGTTCCATTC
>BMAC01000328.1:939695-1017225 GCA_014905375.1 Phtheirospermum japonicum | reverse complement strand
GACTGCCTGATCGACTGGCAGTCGATCGACTGCCCTTTCAAGAATCGACTGAAATGTTGAAAATCGACTAAATTCCAGGGACTTCCTCTCCTTTTCAAGAACCAGTCGATCGACTGCTGGCTGCCCAATCGACTGGTAGCCGATCGACCGCCCCTCCCGAATCGACTGAACTGCTCAAGGATCGACCGAATTCCAGAGATTTCCCAAAAATCGACACTTCTCCAAGAAGCAGTCGATCGACTGCTTACTGTCGATCGACTGGAAGTCCGGGAATCAGCGCGAATTTATGATTTTGCCCCTACTAATAGCTATATAAACCCCATTTTTAACCCCAAAAAAATATCCTCTCTTTCCCCAACTCTTGCATGAGGCTTGGGAATTAATTTTCTCTCATTCTTCTCTAGATCCACTTTCTCTCTCTTAGGTTTTGGATTTAAGTTTCAAGCAATTTCCTTGGGTTTGTAAGCTCAAGAAGAATCCAAATACTCCTTTGGATTAGCACTTTCATTTGTAATTCAAGTTTGGGATTCTCCATTTAATTTTAGTAAGCTTTCCTTTTACTTTCAAGCTTTGTTCTTCATTTTCATGCATGTTCTTCAATTATGCATTTTGTCTTAACTACTTGATTCCATGATGAAACTTGTGATTTAGCTATGAATTATGGATGAGTGACACATCTAGATTGTAGATCAAGCCTTGGATCATCATGACTTTGAGTTTTACTTATGCTTTATTTTGAATTAAGTTTCCATGCATAGTTTTAAATTGAATCCTAGATCTACTCTTCGTTTTTCGTTGTTTTCATCCAAGTTTTGAACTTTCACGTTAACTTTCCTTGCTCTTTCTATTGGTGCTTTCAATTTTTGGTAATTTGCTTTATTTGAGTTTTCATGCATGGTTGTACCTTATGCATGCATGGTAGTACTCGATGAAACAATGCTTGTTTTTGTTAATTCCTTGCATTTTCAATTAAGGCATACGACCGAGGCATCCTACCAATTTGCACTTTCATTTTTTTAGGATAGTTAGATATTTTAATTATTTTATTTTCATTTTTCCTTTATTTTTCAAGCTTGAAACACATTGAATACTTCAATTGAATCGATCTCCAATAATACCGAGCCAACTGAATTTTCAAATATTTTGAACCACGAAAAACTACACTTCAAGTAGCCATGTGTGAATTATCGGTTTTGCTTGCATTTTTATGGAAATTGCATTAAGGATGCTTGATTTTGCTCGTACACGATTGAATTCTGAAATGACCTCGAGGCACATATATCACCCTTATTCCGGCCATATCCAAATATATAAGCTACTTAAAAATCCCAAATGAGCTCCCTTGAGCCTATACCCCATTTATTGTTAGTAGAGCTCGATTTTACTTCTTATATATTCATAAATTGTGAGGTGAGAGAATATGTTGTTAGTTGACTAGGAATGTGTGGGAAATCAATTGTGGATTTTGGATTTTAAGTTACTTATATACAAAAAAAAAAAGAGATATACAAAAAGGTGAACAACAAATAAACTCCAACACAAATCACGAAAAGTGATAAAGCGTGCAGTTAAGCGAAAAGCCTAATTGAAAAAGGCTAAGTTTAGTAAAAATAAGCGAATTCAGAAAGCTTCTAAGTGTTGTGAAATAAAATTCGGAAAAGTGTGTGAGTGTACGAAAGGGTCTCGAATGAAAGTTTGGTAATTTGGGAAGAGTGAAGCGATTATAAGCTTCGAGTTCTAGAAGTTAGGGTTTCGTGTGTTATTGATCACGTGTTATCGTGTGTTAGCCACTATATCCATACATTTCATACCTTACTAAAGAGCCAACATTACAACCCAAAATAAAGACCTCTTTCGATTCTTGTTTGGTCATGTACAATGGGTGATTTTGAGTTTCTAATTTGTGAATCTTGACGAGGTGCATGCATTGTCCGACTTGAGTGTATACATGTCCCATATAAACAAACACTTGAGCGAATTGAGCGAACACCATCAAAATTTCATTTGAGAGGAAGTCATCGAATTGGTTTTCATTTGAGAAAGAGTAATACGAGCAATACTTGACCATAACAAGTTTATGTTGGTATTTCATCATATTAATTAGGATAAACACAAGGACTTTTCTTTTTGCATGATGTCCATTGCATGTACATTCTTGATTCTTATCGTTGTTCGAGGATGAAAAAACCGATAAGTGTGGGGTGGTTGTTTTGCATGTAATTGTGGTATTTTTATCGTGTTTTTATTTAGGTTTTAGTGTCGCATTTAGTGGTTTCAGTTCGAGTTTTGTTAAGATATTAGGTTATTTTTCTTGTTTTGTTGTTTTTCATGCTACTTTTTGGTTTTACACTTAATTTCGTTAAATGGTTTCAATTAATTTGAGGTTTAGTGTAATTTTTTGGGTTTTTGTGATCAAAATTCCTATTTTCATAGGTAAATGCACTGCGGACCAGAAATCAAGCCAAAACATGCCAAGGCGTGTCAAAATCGGTGTCAAAAGCAAGCTCCTAAATGGCTAACGTTCTGAAATGCTAGCCAAGGCCCGCCACTCCTCGCCACACCTGACGCCAAGCCTTAATGCACGCCCAAGTCCTCGCCAAACCTGCTGCCAAGCGCCTTGGCGCACGCCCAAGTCTTCGCCAAACCTATCGCACGCCTTCGAACACACTAGCGCTCGCCACACCAACACGCCAAGCACTTTTCCATCTCTCACGCCAGGATTCGCGCCCGTTGGCGCTCGTCAAGTTCCACGCTATCATCAATTCCAAGTCCCATGCCATACATATACCATGCTCGCTGGCCCTTGACAAAATGCACGACACATCACGCCACACTATTCTGGCTCCCGCTGGCGCCTCCCAAACTTCATGACACTCCATACCAAAGCGCTCGCCATGGTCCGCGCCCAGCCTTGCCAACCCTTGAGCCCACTCCTAAGCTGGACGAGCAAAGCCCACATCTGCAGAGCCACTTCGAGCCAAGACCAAGCCAACCAATTCCAAATGTCAAGTCAAGGGTCTAACAAGTCATTCCGGGTCAACATTAGTAAAACCTAGGAAATTCAAGCCTTTAGGGCTAATTTGGCCCATTTAACCCCAATTAAACCTAGTATAAATAGAACACAACTCTCATTTTTGAGGATCATCCACTATTCTCCCAACTCTTGTATGAGTTTGGAATTAATTTCTCTCTCTAGTTCTTAGATTTAATTTCAATATTTTCCTCGGGTTTGTAAGTCTAAGAAGAATTCAAGTCATCACTTGGATTTTATTTTGGATTTCAATTTCATTGAAGTTCGTTATTTCTTTCCTTAATTCAAGTAAGATTTCCTTTATTTTCTTTATTTTTCTTCAATTTCATGTTTGTTCTTCAATTTATGCATTTTGCCTTATCTATTAGATTTGTTGTTGGACCTTGTGAATTAGCTATGGAACCTAGGTGAGCACACCAAGATCATAGATCGAGTCTCGGATCATTTTCATTTTGAGTAATTCATATGCTTTATTTTGGTTGTTATTTTCATGCATAGTTTTATGTTGAATCCAAGATCTTCTCTTCGTATCTAGTTATTTCTCATAATGTTTTTTACTTTCACGTCAACGTTTGTTGCTCTTTCCATTGATGCTTTCGATTTTTGCTAATTTGCATTATTAAAGTCTTCATGATCATGCATGCATAGTAGTACTTTAGGCTTTCATGCTTGTACTTATTGAGACTTTGCTTTTTATTGCTTGTTTTCATTCTTGCTTGCTATTTCCATTCGGCATACGCACGAGGCATACGAAATACTTGCATTTACATTTCCTAGTTAATTTATTTTCATGATTTCTCGTCATTTTCATTTATATTTCAAGATTAAAAAAAAAAAACTTGATTCTTACATTCGAATTGAATTCCTATAATACCAAGCCATGAACCCACTTTTCTTATTTTCAACACCACTAAAACCTACTCTTCACTAACCATATCTAATAAAGTTCGATTTCTCCTTTCAGAAACACCAATCATTTGTGGTGTTCCAAGAGGCATCAATTGCGATTGGAGTCCATGAAGTTGTAAGTAATCGAGAAACTCTTTACTCAGGTATTCTCTTCCTCGATCCAATCAAAAAGTATTAACACTCTTTTCAACTTGTTTCTCTACTTCTAACTTATACTCCCTAAACTTCTCAAAAGCCTCTTACTTATGCTTCAAAAGATACACATGTCCAAACCTAGAAAATTTATTAGTAAAAGTAATGAAGAATGAATAACCGCCTCTAGCTTGAGTAGGGAAAGTTCCGTATACATTAGTATGAACCAGCTCAAGCACCTCTTTTGCTCGTATGCCTTTCCCAGAAAATAGCTTGTTGGTCATTCTTCCTTTGACACAAGATTTGCATTGTCCATAAGAATCAAAATCAAATGGTGTTAAATAGTCTAACTTTCTTAACTTTGTGATTCTTGTTTCATTTATGTGACCAAGCCTACAATACCATAAATAGGTTGGATTATTCATATTACTTAACTTTATACATTTATTTTGCACATTGAGAATGTCACTACTACAATCAAGAACATATAAACCATTCACAAGCGGAGCATTTCCATAAACAACATCATTATGCGTAAATAAACAATTATTATTACCAAAATAAAAGGAAAACCCTTCAATATCTAACATCAGAATGGAAAAAATATTCTTCGTAATCGATGGGAAAAATTAACAATTATATAAATAAAGTCTATAACCCGAGGGTAAATCTAATTTATATGTCCCTACACGCTCGGCAACAACCTTTGCTCCATTTCCCACGTGTAAGCAAACTTCCCTCGGTCTAACCATCCTACTGTCACTTAGCCCCTGCACTTTCTTACAAATGTGTGAGCCACATCCGGTATCAAATACCCAGTAGTGAGAGTTATTAATATATATATTTATCTCAATGATAAACATATATGATGAGCCGGAAACATCTAATGTTTTTCACTTCTTACAGTCTCTCTTCCAATGTCCCTTTTCTTTGCAATATAAGCACACATCTCTAGCCAATGTTGACTTCTTATGAGAACCTCCTTTTGGCTTCAAAGTCGTAGGCTTAGGCCCAGCCTTAGTTTTATTTTCCTACTTTTTCTTACGATTCAGGTTAGATCTAGCAGATGTATTCACCATAAGTACAACTTTGCCCTTTGAGGTGGAAAACTCATATGTCTTAAGCATGTTATGAAGCTCGGGAAGCTCCGCTTTCATGTTGTTCATGTTATAATTCACAATGAAATTTTCAAATGAACTTGGAAGCGAATTAATGATCAAGTTAACTGAGATATTTTCAGGTAGGCTCGTTCCAATCGAAGCCAACCTCTAAATCAACCCTATCATCTTCAAGACATGCTCAGACACCTTGCCCCCATCATGAAACTTTCACTTAAAGAGATCTCTTAGCAACTCATACTCCATAGTTTGAGATACAAAGCATAGAGACTCTTCAAATGGTCTAACATTTCATAAGGAGCCATGTATTCATGTTGTCTCTGCAATTCCTTCGTCATCGCAGTTAGCATGACACACTGTCCCGAAGTTGCATCATCCTTATGTTTCCCATGAATATCCATATCAAACTTGGCATATTTAGCAGAATCTCTATTAGGAATCTCAGGTATAGGTGTGTCCAACACATACTCAATCTTTTCCTGTCTCGGAACTAAATATAGATTGCGCAACCAATCCATAAAGTTTGGTCCAGTCAACTTGTTTGTTTCAACCAAATATTTCAATGATAAATTCGACATCTTAACTAATCTGGACAAAATAAATAGAGCGGGAATTAAAACTCTAATTCTAATTCCTATGATCACAATTATGGGCTAATTAACAACAACTTTAATAATTATCTCCCACTATTTTAACATATTCTACGACCCCATGGTAGAATACGGACTCATATCAAATATGATCATAGTGAGCCCAGATCCATATTCATACTATTGAAGCCTCTGCTAGGGCTGATGACCACAATAACACAACTAGTAGGTGCCCAAACCAATTATAGACAATTATAACTATGGGTCGATTGAATCTAATACGATCTTAAGCCCTTAGTTGATTCCAATGCTAAGGCGACAAGAAAGAACTAAGTAAATCAACCCCATTACACGATCGCAAACATATGCATCTATGAGCAAGACTTAACCTCGTCGACTGGAGGAAGCACTAGGGTACAAATACTCATGGATGAAAAAGGTTTCGTACTCACCCAATTGTAATGGACAGCACGTTCATCCAAAATGAGGCTCATATTTTATTGGGGAACATTCATCGGGGTTTAACAATTAACAAGATCCAAATAAACAGTAATCAGTTATTGGGCGCCGCCTACCCATAAGTTATAAGCAAATGGTCCGAAAAATATTGGGCACCGCTCCATCCCATTTGGTTATCCGCCTAACCCTAGAGGATACAAATGTTATGACATCTCGAGTCATTTCTTATGAGGCAATCTTCCCTTTTTTTCAAAATTTCATAATTGAGACCCCATTACTTTTTTTTTGATATAAACAAGTCAACCTGATTAGGTCAATTATGAAATATGTTGGCTGCTTCCTAGGACCACATGCTTACCCCAACCAACTACAATCAAGCATCTTCATTCTCGGCCTAACATCATAGCACATTTTCCCACACATAGACACTCGTAATTGCCATGGAATTTTTAAGCAAGAATAACTAATCAATCATAAATCTATGACTAAATCGACCATCTCTCCTCTCCCATAAAATCTTATCTAAGCCCTATACGATCATAACTAGAAATTGGTCATGCATGATGAATTTAGTGCTCTTATTGAAATAATAAGTGGGACTTGATGTCCCGTAATCCTAATGCTAATGTTATAAATAGTATGTGGATATGCAGGCACAAGAAGAATTTTAATGGTTCCTTTGAGTGATAGAGCTAGTTTGGCTGGAGATTGTAAGACATAACGAATCTGCATTGATTGTCGGGAGACGTTCAGGCCAGTTGTCAAACCAGCTACCATTTATAGAGTCCTCAACATCGCTTTATCTAAAAATTGGTGTTTTCATCAGTTGGATGTTAAGAATGATTTTCTCTGGGAAAATTTCATTTTTGATACATTATGTTGGCCACTTTCCAGAATAGGTATGTGATGTTGGACAGCATCAAACTACGTCAACTACGTTGGCAAATTCATCAAATATGGTCCAAAAATGGTCCGATCGAGCTTTGATGCTTACGTGACATGATTAAATCATTACCTATCATTTTTTATTAAAATTAAAATGATAAATGAATATAACTTATCCTAAATACCTATTTTACCCCCACATTAAAAAATCAAATATTACAAATAAAACCAGATTCATACGTGGGTGATACATCCGTGGCCATCAAAAAACCCCAAAGTGATGCACCGGTGAGAGCCATTAATCCATAAAATTATATATTGGGCTCCACAGCAAAATGACGGCGGATATGGCAAAAAAGCAAGAACGCCGTGCCGGAGTTCGCACCGGCCACCAATCCGGCCGAACGATACATCCAGCACCGAAAAATCATCTGGCTCTCGTGCTAATCTAGATCGCAAGCTCACCGGAGAATATGAAGGCCTCGGAGAATTCGAGTCAACAGAATTTTAAGAACCTTGTGCTGGCCTATATTACCCCATGGTATCTACTTCCTGAAACATTATTACTGTTCTTTTAGGTGAAATTGTTTAATTTGTATGTGCATAATCTGATTTATGTATTTATTTATTAAGTTATGCAATCAGTAGCAGTGAATTCATATTAACGTTTCTAGTAATTGTAAATCTTCTTTTTAACTTTCTGCTACTTTGCCCAGGAATAGAATTGATATTAATTTTTCTAGTAATTGTAAATTTTCTTTTTAACTTTCTGCTACTTTGCCAAGGAATAGAATTGATTGTTCAAAATATATTGGAATATTATCATTATCGTTGAGCTCTGATTTTTCAAAATATATCGGTATATTTTAGAATTATATATAATGCATTAATTACAATTTTTAGCTGATTTTCAATATTTATTGACGCCATTGAGATGTGAAATTAGAAAATATACTATTAGATGTAAGTCCGGCACCCCGACTAAAAATCTGTGACTACCATCTGACAGCATTAAGACCAGCCTTTGCTCGCCGGCGATTAATGGCTTCTCGCCGGAGCATCACTTTGGGGGTTTTGATGGCCACGGTGGTGCCCACGTATGAATCTTGTTTTATTTTTAATGTTTTTTTTTTTTCAATGTGGGGGTACAATAGGTATTTAGGGTAATTTTTATTAATTTATCATTTTAATTTTAAATAAAAAATGATAGGCAATGGTTCAATCATGCCACGTAAGCACCAATGCCCGATTGGGCTTTTTTGTACCATATTTGATGAATTTGCCAACTTAATTGATGTAGTTTGATGTTGTCCAACATCACATGCATTTTGTGAAAAGTGGCCAACATAATGTACCAAAAATGAAATTTTCCCGATTTTCTCCACATTGACCTCGATAAAACAGTATATAAGCATCATCCACTTGATTTTCAAGACTCCATTCATCCTGATTATGACTGTCTCTTAAAGAAGTCTCTTTGTGGTTTAAAGCATGCTCCTTGGACTTGTACCAGTAATTTGTGGAAATTATAGCTAATATGGGGTTTTCTCACAGAATCTCTAATCATTCGTTGTTCATTTATTGACGTGGTCACGACATAACTTATATCTTACTTTATGTTAACAACATCTTTCTTGTGGCTTCCTTCGACAGTCTATCATGTCAAAGATTGGTTCAAAATCTTCTATGAAAGCTTTGTCTCCTTGAAGATACTTTTTAGGCATCGTTCTGACTCAAAATAAACACTGCCCATTTCTTTTTCAAAGAAAATAAGCCAAGGACATCATTGAATATGCAGGCATGTCTTTTTGTAAACCATCTCTGAATCCCTTTGATTCTAATTCCAAACTTAGCGCCATTTCTGATGCTCCTTATAATGACCCAAATGAGTATTGTAGTCTGGCCGGAGTTTTGCAATATCTTATTTTTCACTCTATCCGGCATATCATACGTCGCTGCAATTTTGTTTGTACATACATGATCCTAAGGTTCAACATGTGGCTGCTGTAAAACGAGTCATTTATTACATTTAAGGTTCTCTTGTCTGTGACTCAATTGTATCTGTAATCTATCACCAGCCTTGTTTCATGTACCGATTCTGATTGGAGAGGTCACCCCAACACATGGCGATCAACCGTCAGATATTGAATTTTCCTTTGTGATAATATCATCTTCTAATATTTAAAGTGTAAACCCATAGTCTATAAGTCCAGCGGTGAAGCAAAACACCATGACATCGCCAACTTTGTCTCTGAGTTGTGTTGGTTTTGAAACCTTCTATTGGAAGTGTATTGCCTTATCACTAAAGCCAAACTCGTCTACTGTGATAACGTGACTGTTATATACTTATTGGATAATCTAGTTCAACATCAATACCCAAAACATATCAAAATAGATATTTGTTTCAAACAAGAGAAAGTTTCTCGAGGCCATGTTCATGTCCTCCATGTAACTTCATATTATCAAATTGCCAAAATTTACCAATGGTCTCCAGCTCGTTCTCTTTGATGATTTCAGGGACAGTCTCAACAACACTAACCTTTTATTTTGACTACGGGACTGTATTAGAATATTTGAATAATTTTACTCTAAGAAATCAATTATGATGTAATTCGCATTTATCCTTGTGATATTTTACCCAATATAATTACTTTTGTAATTGTGTATATATACCACATCAAAGTCAATAAAAAATCTCATAAAATATATTTTCTATTTGTATTTGTTATAAATGGGTTGGAAGTAGATTATGAGACCACTTTAGTTTAATTTTCTAGATATATATATATATATTCTAAACTACGTGGTTGCTTGGATTTTGATTATTTGTTAATTGTAAATTGACTTATTATGACCTTGGCCTAATTATTAATTTGAGCCTAAAACTGCATCATTCCTTAATTATTGGGTCGCGAGGTCTAAAACGTGTGGGGACCCTTCGTTTAGTTTTGTTGGGTTGGCAAGGTAACTTGAAGTTTAAGCTATTTAGTTTGTTTTACTCTCATATATTGCCAATAGTTGAGACTTCAATTTTTGTTGTGTGTTTTTTCGTAAACCTATCTTCATTGATGGCATCTCTTATATTACCTGAAATTTATTAGTCTCTTCAGAATTATAAACGACTCTTTAACCACCATGTTTGTATCTGTCTTGAGTTTTATAATTAATCATATTGATATAAAAAGGTCCAAGACAAGTGGCGGATGTTGGGGTATATTTTAAATAAGAAAATCAGTGACATTTGAATTTAAATACATTATAATGACAAATACTCCCGCAAGAGCGGTTCAAAGTGAAACTATTTTGTTTGTGATACTTTAAATATATATTTATAATTGTGCTAGTTTAATAGGTTGGAGTTCGTAGAGGCGAACATGATGCTCGTACAATGAAAGTTTATAAAACAGTTATAAATCCCAACAAGTGTTTATTGTGAACGAATATATTTATACAATAAATAAATGGAGAAGAATATGAAAACCTTACAGTTAATCCATATCCGAGTACAACATTATGGTATCAGCGGGATTAATTCTCTGATTGCAAGCTCCGACTTCAGCATATTGCTATCGCGAAAAAAGTTAGGAAATCTCTCGAAAACTCAAGAAAGGATTTGGAAATTCTCAATCTTACAGTCTACATATTATGATGTTCTCTCAAAAACTCATAACACAAGTTATGATTTTAAGTGTTATTTCTACTAGGTACATAACCTAATCCTATAAAGAGCTGGACTGTCGAAGATATGTGCCCAAAATAGTTTTTGCCCAAGTACCTTTATTAATATAACATAGATAATTAAACTCAAATTAAATTTAATTAAATTAAATAGTTTCTATAAAATAGAAATTACCATCTTAATCATTAACAATTAAATATTACATTCCCAATTGTATATTGAATACTTTCTTGATGCACTTTTAAATAATAAAAAAAGTAATCGCATAAAATGTAACCTTATGGGCCTCTATATGTCACATTAATCTAATGATGATCCAAGAAAAACTTCTAGATGGATTAGTTGAGCCAACCCAATATATAAAGAACATTCACTTGAACTCAGCGAATTATAATCTTTATACATTGCTTTGGTGGAATTCCTTTTATCACAAATCACTCGATTAAGCTTAAATTTATTCAAGTCTATCTTAATGGATTAATTATTTTATCTCATCTTCATCAATCCAAATAGATCATACTCAATTACTATACTAAATATATCTCTTGATTTGGCCACGACTTTAGTCGTCCTAATATTGGAAATTTGAGTGATCTTTCTCAAAATTCGAATCGAGGAATGAATTATTTTCTTGGCTCAACTAATTTATATACATCAGATGTACCCAACATAAGTCATATTTACTCTAAATGGAGTGCAAGCATTGGTCATGGCCAAAGTATACCACTCGATAAACTACGTGTGCATTGACCTCAAGTGAAAGGATTATCACACACCCTATACTCTATAAGAATATCGTCACACACACAAAACAAAACAAAACATATCATTAGGGTTTAAAGATACTATTTAAAGTATCATTAGTCGTGAGACTAACAACATTCTATGAGTGATGCAGAACACATGCCGACATATATTATACCCAATCTTGATAATCATTACTCGGGGCTATTTTAAGAATACTGTTCTATCACTGACATCCGACCATATCAATGACAATGTTAACTCATGAGAACACACACACACACACACACACACACACACACACACACACACACACACACACACACACACACACACACACACACACATATATATATATATATATATATATATATATATATATATATATATATATATGGTTGGGTTCAAATGAGAACCCGTCATCATATGTGAACCTAGGGACTCATCTTGACCATTAGATTGGATAATCTTGATGGTTGAGATCATGACATGTCAGCATGGTAATAATGTAAAAAAATGCATTAATTAATTAAAAATGGTATTTTGGACATATATCAACGTTTACAAAGAGCACTACATTGTTCTTTAGAAAGCACAATAGATTAAGAAAAAAAACACTACGATTGTATACAAAAAGCATCGCAAATTTTGTCTATAAACTGCAAATTCAAAAATTTGAAATGAAACTCAAATCTTCAACAAACCATAAATTTTTCAAATTTTATTCGTTTTGAATGAAATATATATCAAATTAATCACATTCTCAATATCTACAATTTAAGATACATATTGCATGTTTTAAAACGTAAAATATATATATATATATAATTAAATTAAAAAAAATGGACTGATTTTAGCACTACAGTACTGTGTAAAAAGCACAATGAACCTGGACATATAATTGCACTGTGCAATATTAGATCTAAGGCCAGGATTAGTCTTTATGTTCACATATAATGACGGGGTTCTCATTTGAACCCAATCCTATATATATATATATATATATATATATACGATTAGGTTCAAATGAGAACCATATCCTTATATGTGAACCTAGGGTCAATTATGGGCCTTAGATCTAATTAAATGGATGGATCAGATTTTTTGTGTATTTCCTTATTTGATTAAAAGCATTAGGATTGTATAATAAAAGCATTGCTGGTGTATATAACTAAAATATCAATAAAGCACTGTTATTGTATAATAAAAGTACTGCTGGTATATAGTAAAAGCACTAGTTCGCAGGTTCGCATATATTGACATGGTTCCCATTTTAACCCACCCCTATATATATATGAATAATTCAAAACAATCAAAATAATATTTTAATAAAAGCAATTGCTTATATATAAAAATCTATAAAATAACTGTGATTTAGTATAATGTATTTTATTTTTATTTTTCTCTTGTATAGTTATACTTTCAATATCCCACTTAGCCTGGAGACAAGTACCTATATATCTAATAACCAGGTTTAGAAAATGCTCATCATGTTTCCTAGAACGTAATGGCTTAGTTAACGGGTCAGCCAAATTTTCATTTGTAGGGAACACACTCTATTTTAGTGTCTACCTTTTCTACTATCTCCTTGATCAAGTGGTAGAGTCTTATTACATGATAATTTTTGTTCATAGATCCCAATTCATTTGCTTTAGCAATAGGATTAGAGTTGTCACATTTGAATGACATTAGATTACTTACTTTAGGAACTACCCCTAATTCCTTTAAGAACTTATTTATCGAGACAACTTCTTTCGCTACTATTTTCACAAAAATATACTCATTTTGATTATTGAGTCTTTGGTAGCATCTTGCTTGGAATTATTTCAAATCACTAATCTACCATTGAAAATGAAGGCATATCCAGATTGTGACTTATAGTCATCATGGTATATTTAAAAACTATAATCAATGTATGCATTACCTACTAATTCCTTTTGTCCACCATAGACTAAAAAATATTCTTTAGTTCTTCTAAGATACTCTTGATTCCCTTCCACTGTTCTTCCCCAAGATTTATTGAAATCAGCTAATAAGGTTAAGTGTATAGATCACATTTATCATTGTGTATTTCATGGCATACATGATGAATCTTATTTTCAATGTGTATGAGATCCTCTTTATGCTCTCAAGTTTTTTATCATAAGAAGGACCATCTTTCTTTGATAACTTGATACAATGATTGAAATATATCCTCTGCTGGGTTTATCCATAGAAAGTTGTCTTGCCAATTTTTTTTGTACATGGACTATGAAAGCCCCAAAAAATTTGTAGATATATCTAAGTTGATCATAATTCCAAGAATATAACAGGCTTCACCCAAGTCCTTCATCATGACGGTGCTAGACAACCAATCCTCTAATGACTGCATGATAAGAGTGTCATTTCCCATTATTAATATGTTATCAACATAGATAAAAATAAAAATAATACTCCCTCAAACGATTTTACTATAAACACCTTCTTTGTTTCTAATAAATCAAACAACTTGACTGTTTTGTCAAAACAAATATTCCAACTCCTATAGGCTTGTTTAAGTCTATAAATGGACTTATGTAGCCTCCATATTGCTTTAAGTTTTAATTTAGATGTAAGACTTGTAAACTTACCATTGAGGAAAGTGGTTTTAATATCCATCTTCCAAATATGATAATCATATATACAACTATAGCAAGTAAACACCTAATGGACTTGATTTTAAAACTAGTGAAAAGGTTTCATCATAGACAATTCCTTATCATTGACTATAACATTTTTCTACCAACCTAGCCTTGTAGGTTTGTACCTTACGATTTGCATCGATCTTCTTCTTGAAGACCCATTTGCATCCACTAGGTTTAACCCTAATTGGCACATCAACCAAGCTCTAAACTTGATTTGCGTACATCAAGGTTATTTCTGATTTCATGGCTTCAAGCCACCTCTTTCAGTAAATGTCAAATATAGCTTCGGTGTAAGTTTTAGGTTCATCATTGTCAAGAGTTCCCACATCACCTTGACCCTCCACAAGGAGGTTTAGTCTTCCAGTCACCAATGAATCCTTGTAAACTTACGAAGTTGGTCATCTTGCATTTGAGTGTTCTGGCCATGAGAAGGTTCTCTTGTACTAGATGGTCCAGCACTTTGAGATCCCCCATAAAATTCATCGACATGAATTTCCTAAGGAGAAAATTGTGCAACCATTGCCTAGTCTTCCATAGGTTGCGATGATAATTGTTACATTACTACATTAATTTTATCAATTCTCCCACTTGATAAGGATTGTCCTCTGAGTAACAAATCTTCATCATAGGAATGACTAGAAACTCCCTCGGAATTATTGTGTAGGTTGTTACCTAATCAATGGTAGAGACAACATCGATCGATAAAAGGCTAATTTTTGGGTAGTGTTTGAAAAGTTACCTTTTTGCCCCCATTACTCACTCCTATATGTATTCTTTCACTTCTCAACTAAAAAAAGGATTCTTCTGGGATATATTTATGACTTAAATTATCTTCTCGGTAAACCTCATCCCCTTTCGCCCTCATCTTCTTGAAGTATAAACCTCTAAACCCTCTCTAGTTTTTTTGCCTTTGATGACTTTAGCCTATAAACTAGTAGCAAATATGTGTGGAGAAGATTATTGCTTTGTGATAGTTTTGTAACTCCTTGCCTTTTTAGATTTAAAGATATTGCTTACTAGGGTAACTTTTTTATTCATGTTTCTATTTCTTTTGTTTTGTTGATTGTATGAATGTTGAAACTATTGACTCTCATGTGTAATTATTGCTTGGATGTTTAAGTTTTCGTGAGTTGTTAGTGGGATTTCCCTTTCTCTTCCATTATTAAGTTCTTATTCTTATTTTCAAGCTTTTTACTCTATTTGACATAGTTAGAAAAGTAGGTAGTGAAAGGCAAATGGATTTTTCCAAGTTCGTCGGTTTCATGCATTTGGTTGTTAACGTAGTTTATATTATTGTTAGGAATTTTTCAAGCTTTGGTATAGTTTCTTTGACTTTTTTGTTCTATTTTGAATGCCCCTTTCCCTTTGTACTTTGTTTTATTTTATTTGTTCTTGATTTATGAGTTCATGAGTTTCATTAGATTAATGTTTTCAATTTCTAACATTTAAGTTTAGTACAATTTTAAATTTTCATTATGATATCTTGTTATATGTTTCCTAATATTTTTCTTAGCTTTAATTGTAGTTTGAGATTCCTTAGATTGATAAACCAAAAACCAACTAAAACTGATAATGTGTTTAGTGTGTGAAAATGAATATCTTATTTTGCATTGCCATATATTGTGAGATACAACTTGAGTCACCTCACTGGACTACGATCGATCCCATTCTTTGTAAAATTAGTACGTTTGAGATCACTTCAAAATGTGGCGTTGTTGTCGGAGAATGTCAAAGGCTTTAAGATGTTTTGTTTATTTGGAGTAATTAGTTTAGTTTAGTTTTCCTTCGACTCAATACGCTTAATTTTTTTTTAGTGTATGTAAGGAAGACGAGCACTTTGTGAAGAGCTTTCTCCTTTCATAAATGACATTAATCGGGTTAAACGTACGAGAGCCGCACTTAGAGGAACTGTAGATAAAGTTTCTTGTCAAGAACCAATAGACGAGCTACCAATGGCTCACCCCCAAGTTAATCCAAAACTGACCGATGATCAAAACGAGCAAGCCCATCAAACTCCACCTTAAAATCACACTCCATGAGCACCTCACCTGCATTACTATCAAGATCCTCACGAGCCACAACAACTGTACTTCTTACAAGATCGACAAGATCCCGATAGACTTACATTAATCAAAATGAGAATTACCATCCTCAAGAATCCCAGCCGACTTGTATATTGGAGTTCGCTCGGTCTTTGATCGGCCCGTCCACATCATGTATTCATTTGGGCCCCTAGGCCAGAGGTTATGATCTCAAGTCGATTCACTTCAACTGATTACTTTCCATTTATGGGCTACCAAATGAATACCCTCTCAACTACATTCAGGAGTTCTACTCTGTCAGTCACATGTTTCTCCTTCAAAGACTTAACAAGGATGAACTCAAGATGCGGTGCTTTCCCTACACCTTGAAGGATCAAGCCAAGACATGGCTCATGTCTTTCATGACAAAACTCTTACCAATTGGGACATGGTTTACGATGTCTTCATGAGCAAGTAATACTCACAAACAAGTTTAGTTGACTCATACATGTACATGTGAATCACCTAATAAAACATCATGTTAAACAAAATGTGCGTAGCCTAATAACAGAGTAATATAATCATCACAAAATCTCTGATACACATAAATATGGAGTGTTCAACTAAAAATAGTACATTCTAAGGCATCTCACTATGCATATGTTTACAAAGTTCACTCATTGATGGCCATATCTGAATTTGTCAATGGGACCTGCTGAACAATGCAGGTCCTGATATAATGCAAATAATTCTTACAAAATAAGTTAAAAAAGTAGATGACTTGTTGGAGGAATACTTTTCTTTCGATAGTCGACTTTGGTTTGCTTAACATAATAATAAAAATAATAATTATAATTAGTTGAATTTTTTATCTCAATGTTAATTATAATATAATATGGATTCTAACACTATATATATATTGTCAAGAAAACAGAATAACAACAACAAAATAAAAAATAGTAATTAATAAGAAAAATAAATTATGAACAGAGATACATGCATTTATATTTTCTGGTAAATTAATTTTTTGTTTGTTTGTTAGTTTTTTTATTGAGTTCTTAATTCAATTGTGCAGCGGTAGAGAATGGATCGGATTTGGATGTATGGTTAGACGTAATACACTTGAATATATTCAAGGGGTTGAATGTTTTCTTAAGTTTGATGTGGATAATAAAGCTAAATCTGCTTCAGAAACGATTGTGTGTCCTTGTGTTGATTGCAAAAATCTTAGACAATTTCGGAATACGGACCAAGTGAAGAGCCATTTTGTACATCGTGGTTTTAAAGAAGGTTATT
Organism: Phtheirospermum japonicum; assembly: GCA_014905375.1. Classification (NCBI taxonomy): domain Eukaryota; kingdom Viridiplantae; phylum Streptophyta; class Magnoliopsida; order Lamiales; family Orobanchaceae; genus Phtheirospermum; species Phtheirospermum japonicum. Next base: position 999,698 of record BMAC01000328.1, on the reverse strand, counting down.
CACGATGGATAAGGCATGGTGAAACTTAAGCTCCGACTGATAATACAGCTCACTCGACAGCTCCGTCTACGTTCGATACTAGTGATAATAAAATAGAGAACGACGAGGATGTAGATAGTGATCGATTAGATGAAATGTTGCATGATATAGGAGATGATATCAATAATGTTGCTGCATTCGAAAGACTATCCGTTGATGCTGGAAAACCGTTGTACCCTAAATGTACCAAATTTACAAAGTTATCGTTCATGCTTAATCTATATAACCAAAGGTAAAGAGTGGATGGAGTGATACGAGTTTCACGGGGTTTCTAGAGCTTCTAAAAGATGCATTTCTTGATGATAACGAGCTTCCCAATTCAACCTATGAGGCGAAAAAAATGTTGTGCTTGTTGGGTCTGGAGATCGAGAGGATACATGCATGTCCAAATGATTGCATATTGTATCGAAATGAATTCAAGGATTTGCGGGACTGCCCAAAATGCGGGGAATCGCACTATAAAAAAAATAGCCAGTGATGATGGTGGGCTTGTACATAAAAAAGGACCTCTGGACAAGGTGTTTTACTATCTTTCGGTTATTCCCAGATTCAAACTGTTATTTTCAAATTCTAAGGAAGCGAAGAATTTGCAGTGGCATGCTGAAGGGAAGAAGAAGGATGGAAAACTAAGACATCGGGCCGATTCTCTGCAATGGAGAAACATTGATGGTAAGTTTACCGAATTAGGTAGTGAGAATAGAAATCTTCAGCTTGGACTGTGCACGGATTGAATGAACCCATATGGAAACATGAGTAGTCGTCATAGTACTTGGCCGGTTCTTTTAACAATTTATAATCTTCCTCCTTGGCTATGCATGAAGCGCAAGTACATCATGCTGTCTTTGTTGATATCTGGACATAAACAACCAGGGAATGACATAGATGTGTACTTGGAACCTCTTATTGAGGATTTGAGAAAATTATGGAACGAGGGTGTGACCGTCTTTGATGCTTATATTCAAATAAACTTCACCTTATGAGCCATGATATTTTGCACGATCAATGATTTTCCATCCTATGGTAACTAGTCAGGTTATGGAAATAAAGGAGCTAAGGCATGCCCCATTTGTGAAGATGAGACAAGTAGTATTTGGCTGGAAAATGGTAGAAAAAATGTGTACATGGACTCCAGGGCCTTTCTCCCAAGTCAGCATCCTTATAGAAAAAAAAAAGAAGATTTTCAATGGGAAAACTCTGGACCGAGTTGCTTGATCGCCATTACCTGGATGTGCAATTTACGATCGTGTTAAAGATATTGATGTTGAGTTCGGCAAACTTTCTAAAATTGTCTCAACGGGTGGTTGGAAGAAGAAATCCATATTTTGGGGTCTACCATACTGGGAACATTTATTGGTTAGACATTGTATAGATGTGATACATGTTGAAAGGAATGTATGTGACAGTGTTATTGGAACATTATTAAACATTCCGGGTAAGACGAAAGATGGTATTAACTCTAGACAAGACTTGGTGGAAATGGGGATCCGGGAGAAGTTAGCACCGAAAATGACTGACAAGCAAACTTACCTACCTCCAGCTTGTTATACCATGTCAAAAAAAAAAGAAAATCAGTTTTTGTGAGTGTTTGAATAAAATAAAGGTTCCTTATGGTTATTCTTCGAATATTTAAAAGCTCATTTCAATGAAGGACCTGAAATTGGTTGGTATAAGATCTCATGACTGTCATATCTTAATGCAGCACATACTACCGGTTGCAATTCAAGGCTCATTACCAAGAGAAGTGAGGCGTACCATAACAAAGATTTTTCATTTTTTCAACGCAATTTATAGTAAAGTTATTGATCATGAGATATTAGATGATTTGCGGGCCGACGTTGTTAAAACTTTATGCGAGTTTGAAATGTTTTTACCTCCATCATTTTTTGACATTATGGTGCACTTAATTTTCCACTTAGTTGGAGAGGCTAAGTTGTGTGGGCCGGTTTTCTTGAGGTACATGTACCCGTTCGAGAGGTACATGGGTATATTAAAAGGATTTGTGAGGAATCGTTCTCGGCCAGGAGGGAGTATCATTGAAGGTTACGCAGACGAGGAGGTAATTGAGTTTTGTACAGATTACTTAGAGAATTTTGAATTTATTGGCATTCCTAAATCTCGCTACGAAGGAAGGCTTGCAGGAAAAGGTGCTATTGGGCTCAAAGCATTCTTTGCAAATTCTGAATTGCTCATCCAAGCACACAAACTCGTATTGCAACACATTTCTGAAGTCCATCCATATCTCGACCGTCACATGTCCATTTTAAAACAGCAGAACCCTTCAAGGGATGAAATATGGTTGACCAGAGAATATAATCGCACATTTTATGAATGGTTCAAAGAGAAAGTAATGCAAGAGTTATCTAGGACACCTACTAACATCACCGAAATAGTCAAGTGGTTAGCATATGGCCCTGCTTCACATGGGAGGTGTTATGAAGGTTATGACATCAATGCGTATACGTTTTACACGAAACGTCAGTGATTCGAACTTTTGGGTACCTACTTATAAAGATTTATCAAAAATATAAAAGCTCGCCCGCAAGAGAACGGGATCGCGTGTAGGTTGGTAATTTGAACCGAATCGTCTCTCAAGGAAAACTAGGATCGGAAGTTCCTTTTGTGTTTGATTGTTCACGAATACGAAATTAAAAATAAAATCCTAATCTAAACACATAAACGTTCTCTGGTCAACAGATTTTCACGCCTCAACCGTTCGTCCAGCAACCTTCTCCGCCCAACCTCGCAGGCCCGTCGTCGTCTCCTGCTCGACCAACCCCCACGCAGTTGATCTGTCACACACACCCACCGCAATTTTATTTTCTGCCGCGACTCCCTCAACCCCAGGCCGCGCTGTCATCTGCAACTATCATGAATGGCGCCTCCGTTCCCGGTTTCTCTGATCTGGCACCAGCCGCCATCACGTTTGGATCCTTGCCAACGGATCGACTGTCCAACATATTTATTGACTTGAAAGCGAGTAGGGATTTTTCCACGGCGACGGCGCAACCCCACAGCGTTGCCCCACTTTCAGGTTTCCTGGTCCATCAGCCCTTGGCCCCTGCAGCTTTGGCTCTGTCTCCTCCGACTATGCCTGATCCGCTTTTTTTGGATGATTTGGCTGCGCCTCCTCTTTCGGCCGCTAGGGTCTCCCATGTAGAAAAACCCTATTTTCCTCGCTTCGATCCGTCGCTGAAGGGTCATGACCCGCTTTCCTTTTCTGCAGCGCTTTTGGCGTTACCCCAGGTCCAACAAACGGTCTCTTCAGTGGGCCACTTTTTTGATTTGCCTCAAGCCCAAGTGCCTACTTTAATGGCCCAACAAGACCAGTCCCAGGCGGTTTCCTCTATCCAAGCCCAGGCGGCTTCCTCTATCCAACCCCAGGCAGCCCCTTTACACCAGGCCCAAATGGCTTTTTTCCAAACCCAGCCCCACGATTCTCTTGCCCATCATCATACGGCTCTTCCCTCTTGCGGGTTGACTTTTTGGAGCCAGTCGGACAGGCCCCTTTACCCTCTGTTAAAGCCGTCTCTGGTCAATTTTTCCTCTGGGTCTCCTCCGCTCTAGAAAGGAGATTATTTTTCGGTTACGATTAATGAATCCCTTTACCGATCTCGTGTTTGGATTTTACGCAACTCACTAATTGGTCGTCTTCTCCAATCGAAAGGTTCAAAGCCGCTTACGACCGCTTCTATCAAAGATTCGTTATCTACTGCTTTGGAAACTCACCGGTAATTGGAACTTCGTTCCACTTGGCAAGGAGTATTTTAGTATCTCTTCCGCTCTTTCCAAGGATCGGAATCGCGCATTTGCCAAGACGGCCTGGAAGCTCGGCTCATCTACTCTAAGGCTCTTCCCATGGACCCTGGACTTCAACCCATATAAAGTGCCTTCGGCTTCCTCTCAGGTTTGGGTTCGCATATATGAATTGCCTATTAAATACTGGGAACGATCTTTTATTTTGAATATTGCTATGGTAGTTGGTACACCTTTACAAATCGATGAACGTTCCCTCAATGGCTCTATCGGCCACTTTGTTCGTGTGCTGGTTGAGTTAAATCTTGATCATACCCTGGTCAAAATGGTCATGATTGAACGTGAGGGGTACTGCGGTTATATTTTGCTAGCTTACGAGAATCTTTCGGATTTCTGCTCGTTTTGCAAAATGGTGGGACACCTTGTTGGTTCTTGCCCAGCCCATAAAACTCACGCCACTCAGAATGTGGATAGCGGCGATTGGCAGATGGTTAACACCAGATGCCCCCGTCGGCATTCTGATTCTCAGGATCATAAGGTCCGCACCCGTACGGAGCATCGGCCGGTTTTCGTACCTACTACTACTTCTGCCCTGACAACTTCCAACACTTTTAACGCATTACAGTATGATCTCGAACCGGAGTCACCACCCCCTACCTCAGAGCCTACTTCGAGGTCCGAGCCGTTATCTATCGCCCCCGTGAAGACGGCTCCTAAAGCTGTCGCTACTCTTTTTACTTCGTCCGGTTTGGAAGAAAAGGATTACTGTATCGCTTCTAAGCCTTCTAATAGTGGCTCAGATAATGGTGAGCAAATAACTGCGTAGCTTTGCAGGGAGAACCAGTCGACCGTTTGCAAATCGGATCAGATTGTTTGTGACACCTCTCGACAGCTTGTGCTTTATGAGGAACCTGCTTCAACAACTTCTTCGAGCATGGGTTATGTTGATCGGGTGGACATGGGTTCTTCGGATAAGGCTTCCCCTTCAACGCAACATACTCCAATAGCCTGTCTTGCACATGAAGAAGGCATTATAGTGGATGATTCGGATATTGGCAGTCAACATCGCACCCCTCTTTTTCGTAAAACTGCCACTGATCGGGAATTAGTTGATATAATTAAAAAATCACAACAGGAGTCATCTACCCCTTTCATTGTTGACGATACAAAGTCCTTTCCTGCCTTTCAACTTATGAGTATCGCTTCTACAAAATCTTGGGCGGATATTGCTGAAGATGAAGACTCTACTCCTATACGCAAAGTTTCAAAGAGTTCTCTTAAGCGAGGATTTCTTATGAAGTGCTAGTATCTTTGTTTTCGTTTTTTCACTGATTTGCTATGTTTCGAACTCTTTTCTCCTTTTTTTAATAAAAGCACCGCAATTTATTTAAAAAAAAAACATAAAATCAATAAATTGATCTAAACGAAGAACAATAAAATTAAGGGGTTTTGAAAAGATTTTGAAAACAAGGGTTCTAGAGTTTCGAATCGTTTCCACGATCTATTAGGACAAACCCAATTGATGGTTCACGACGATTCTAGGCTCTAGAACCGTTAGATCTAGACAATAAATTTCATCAATCTCAACATAATAATCCCAACATCATTATCACCAATAATATTATACAATTCATCATCATACATGGGGGGGTTTGTTTGTTGGGGTTTTGATTATTCTAATTCAAGCAAGAAATTAAGAGCATCATAATTAATTAAACTAAATTAAATGAAAGGAATTAAAGACTTACTAATTAAATGAGAAGAAAGTTGAAGCGTTCCGGAAGAGAATCTTGAATCTAAATTATCTAAACTATCTAAGAACTAATCTAAACTAGTCTAAAACTACGAATTTAAAACTAAGAAATTATGAGAAGTAACTACGAAATTAAACGACACTCATTGGGGTTGACAGCCCCTAAGAGGCCTTAGAAACCCTAGGAATATGATAATTTACGTAAAAATCCGAAATACATAGGGTATTTATAGTTGTGGGAAGTCTTGGCAGCAAGAAAACCTAAAAAACGCGTTTCAACATGTTGGCGTCGGTTCTTACATCGGACGATGCAAACTGGTCGACGCTACAGAGAGTTTGTGGGCAGGTGCGTCGATCGACATCGGTTCTTGAGTCAACCGACGTTAACTGGTCGAGAGGCTACTATAATGGTTCCAGATGGAATAACCGTTATAGAAAGTTGGCAGCTTCAAATTATTCAAATCACGGTCCGTTTTCGCTAAAACTCTACTCGTACACCCATCCTTGACTACGTCCAAACTTAAATACTTCAAAATGCCTAAATAAACATAAAATTAATTAATTATGATTAAAATATGATAAAATAAGTTGGGGATAAGAAAATACGAAAATATGCTCAATCTATCCAACTTTAACCGAAAATAATAATAAAAACGAACTAAAATACTAAATAAAATCCAGACATTTTCGTGCTAATCAGTCAAGATGACAAAAGTGTGTTGCAGAATAGTGGTGTCTCAATAGTTGCATTAACGAGCGATTATTCGAGTGCGAAAGGTATAGGACCAGTGGATGCTTCTATGTTGTTCTATGGGGTCATTGAGGACATTTGGGAACTTAACTATAAATTGTTCAAGATTCCTCTTTTTCGATGTAGTTTGGACTATGTTCATTAGATGTAATATTCTGGCGAATGCTTAATCTCTTGCAGTAATGGTTGTTATGAGGCCAAAAATTAATTACTTTATGGCCTTTTTATTTATGTGTAAGGCATTTAATAACCTCTAAGATTAGCTTATTTGTTCTCTTCTCCTAGCGTTTATTAATGAATCCCCTGTGTTCGATTAATTGATTGAGAGTTGCTCAATCAATTTAAGATTCCATTTTCTAACTTCTCTGGAGAATAAGAAACATAAAAAATGGATTAATCTATCCATCGATTTAAAAACATTACTCTCCCGATCCCAACATATGAACAACGTAACAATCACATTAGAAAATTCCCTTTCTCGGTCTTGGAACCCTAGCAAGTTAAATAATAAACAACGTACAACATACTAAAATCACATACACCCTAGAGACACCTTTATCTGTTTTTGATCCAGATAATAAACCAAGTAATCAAAAGCGCCGTGCACAACCAACGTTCCCGATTTCTCTTCTTCTTAACATATTCTTCAAGCTTACAATTTTCAGCTGCAAGTGCTTTCAGGTTTGTTTCATGCTTCTTCACATCTAATTCAAGTCTCTTTACGTCAGCCTCCAACACTAGAACTTCAGCTTCAAATTTATTTGCTCGTCTTAAAAGCCCGGGAATAATTTGAGTAGCTCTTGGGCACAGTGGGTCCTTAAGCCATTTGAAAAAATTACATCCTTCAGTTTCCTACAATATTATTCACTCAAATCAAAATTAATGCAAATAACACCTTTTACTACGATAAATGAAGACTACAAGAAAAATCAAACAATAGCCAACACACCCATAGAAATTTTAAGTAACAGTTATTTTAACTACAATCAATCGACCCCATGTTAACATCTTATACATACCCCCAAACCTCCAAATAATTATTAGCCCTAATATCTAAAAATAGGAAATAAATTCAGCACTTACACGAAATCTTGGACAACTTATATATCTCCTCCCGAGATTGAGGTCGGTCCATGATGTCCGACAAACGACATTATCATCACAATTGCATTTTCCTCTTTCCACAGTGAACTCAGATATTTGCCTCCACGCCATTTCCAATAGATTGTCGAAATAGCACCCTTAGACTAAAATATGGTAGATTTATTACAAAAAGTTTTAGGAATTTTCAGATTGCACCCTAAAATTTATAAAATTTATGTTTTCGCCCTAAATTTCCAAAATTCGTAATTAATCAATCAAGTTTCGTACCTTTTATTGGAGTTTATTTTCGTGATAGTCAAAATTTAGACTTAAATGAACAAAAAAGTCTTTCAAAAGATATAATTATGTTTTAATTTCATTGCCAGTAAAAATTACTGTGGCGACCGCAAAAGGACAAAACGAGGCTCTCCTTAAAGTAGCCTTTGTCTTGAAATTGATCATAAGCCCTATTATTGACGACAAAGGACCTTAGTGATCTATCTTTCACATTATAAACAACCAATCGAGCTCCAGCCATCAAAACAACCTCCTCCTCCTCATCTCCAATAAAACACAAAGGCATGAACCGAGACAACTCCATTACAATAAATGATGAGTTGCGTCCAAGACCCTGCCACACCATACTCTTTCATAAGACAAACATCCGTTATTTGGTCACCGGTTTTCCTATCCACCAAACAAAGACATCCTCCAAAAACCACAAGTTCATTTATTGAAAACTCGCTAACCACATTGACACCAACAGGTGGAGTGATTTCGAAATATGCCTCGGTAACAAAATCCAAAGCAATTATTACAAACTCCAGCTTTCCAAATTCACTCATCTTATAATGCAGCCAATGGATAGCCCCATTGATAAAACTTCCGCAGGAGATGCAAATTACTAAATTACCATAAGGTGAGGTCTTAAGCCTTTTCTGTACACCCGTTTTCAGAGAGTACACATATGCACCATCGCAACGTTTAGACATGAATGGGTCATCATAATCCAAATCGCAATAAGAAAGTAAAACCACCCTATAATCATCTTTGGCACTATCATACCCGTATCCACATGTGACATGGGTAGTCTGACCCCTAACCAGAGGTGGAGGAGGTAGTGACACCTGCTCCAGAGTAATGGGGTTCACCAAAACCATCCCACCAGTTATATTGAGTAGCAGTAGTAACACATCGCATGAACCCAAAACTAATCTGCACACACCTGGAAAGTCGAGCTCTCTTAAAATGGTGATAATGTAGCCTTTTATAATTTAGATGGAGCGAATGGTGTTAGATGGGGGGATGAGAGTGAGATATTCTTGGCGGAGTATTTCTCGAGCGAGGTCGGATTTGATGAACTGTGGGGTGGAGAGCAAGTTGCACCATGATTTTGATAAATACCTGAGCCTGCTTATCGATTTCGTAGGGAGGCGTAAGAATATGTTCATCAAGATTTCTTGGGGAAGATCCATTTTTCTGTCCAAGACTTTGTAGAGGTTGGGTACGCGGGATTTTTTTTTAATATTTACTAATATAGGCATCGGTTATTACTAACAACCGACTTTAGTTGTCTGATAAAACTTATGAGCATCGGTTGTTTTTGTAAAACTGATGCATATACTCGTGAAATTTGGCAATTTGTGGGCGAGGGAGGGATTCGAACCCGCATGGTTCATAGCCTCTGAAAAATCCAATTTTGCCCCCAAATACACGAAAACTAGGTTTTTGAAATAAATTTCAGTCCAAAATTTTCATATTTCCCACTCCAAAAACCCGCCAGATATTCAGAAGTAACATTTTGGAAAAAGAGACGATTCATTCAACCTCACCTGTTGTTCGTCGAGGATTCCCCGTCGCCTAGTTTCATCCTCACCTGCTACAAATTGCACAAGAATATATGTTTTAGTACTTGTTCAGTTCGTTAATTAACATGTTTAGGTAATGTTCAGGTGTAGAAAATTAAATTCTCTGAGTTGGTAATTGGTGTTGGAACTAAGAATTTTTACCACAAGCATTTTTCGCGTCCCGTGGACAAGTCGGACCCTAGGACTGAGACCTTTAATGGCGGACCTTTCATGTTGATTAGGTATTTGTTTAGTATTTATGTTGAAGACCGGACCTCTGAATTCCATCCATTTCAAATGTTTATGATAGGTTTAATTATCATATTAAATTTAGTTGCTTCCTATTGCAAAATATGGGAAAAACTAATTCACACACGCACATGAGGATCATCGGTGAACATACTTTGAGGGATATATAGAGCCCATCTGTAGTGAATTAGTGTATGGTTGATGTCATTTATTTGATGAATAATTTCACTGTCGTATTTTGGACATCCTGTTCACAAGCCATTTGAACCCTCTTGAACTATTTGTTATGTGGTAAGTACCTTCAAAAAAGTTATTGATATGCTTCTTAGTTGTCTGTAGCTGCTAGAATCATCCAAGTATCTGTTTTCACTCTTGTAATTTGTTTAAAGCTTTTGATGTCTTCACAGTAGTTGTCGATTGACGTGTTAGCTTTAATCGTCGTATAAATTATATTTTTCATCTAATATTTTAAGAATTTTATCAACTAACGGCACACAGTCATGACTAATTCTTCGAGCACCCAATGTGAAGACGAGTCTGTGAAAAGAAGATCTAGAGGATCAACGACATGCATTAAAATGAAAAAAAAAAAGTCATCATAGCAAAAGCATATCGAATTCGACGATACCAATAAACCCATCGGGAAATATGCTTCCAGTTTCAAAAATTACCTAGGTTCTCTTGTTCGTTCGCATGTAGATATTAACATTGACGAGTGGAAACACGTCGAGAGTGGTCTTAAGGATGTGATTTGAGAGGATTTGCAGGTATATAATAATCAACTTTTTATAGTAAATTTTTTAATGAAAACATGTGTTAATATATATGTCAGTTTCTTGTATATTCAGAAAGAGTTCAATATTGAAGGTGATGAAAAAGAGGAAACACCCAAAATATGATCATCCATCCCAGTTGTATCCTTCCATTACAGCTGATCAGTGGGAGAAATTTGTTAATGATCATCAATCTGAAGAATGCAAGGCATGTACAGTGTATTACCTTTTTTTAAAAAAATCACCAGAAATATATATCTAATATTTTCCTAAAATTGTTTTACTATGAAAAAATTAGGAAAGCTCGGGAGATCCAATCTCACAACCAGCATCCGCACTTTTTAAGACCCGGTGGATATGCTAGTGCAAAAGCTAAGTGGGTTGTATCAGACCCTCTCTCTTCTTCATCTTCATGTGCTTCGATCAGCTCGAGTATAGCTGCGGATGATCGCAGCTTGGATTAGGTTCGAGCAAGAATTAAGAAAGATGAGAAGGGAAATTATGATATCCCGAATGAGCAAACAAAGGGGGTGGTTGATAAAATGGTAATTATATTTTTTGAAATAATATATTTTTTTGGAACTACTTACTTAATGGCATGGGGAAAGTGTATTAAATGATGTTTATCATTTCTTGAAATAGGTAGAGAAGGCTCAAGAAGTCAGCGAAGGGACGTTTCTACCGCAGAGGCACGATGACATTGAATGCATCTCTAGGGAAGAAGGAGCACTCGGGTCAGGTGCGAGGTGTAGGTAGCCACATGAACGTGAGGTCTATTTTTGGTCGACCGAGTCAGACAAGCAAGAGATAGAGTGTAGTGGTGTCGGTGGACGAGGTTAGGGTGGCTCTGATACAAGAAATCACACAGCAGATGCAGGGCAAGTTTGATGCTCTACAAGCTCAATTCAACCGGTTGTATGAGCAAGTGAATAACCAAGGTCCGCAGACTCCAGTTATTCACCACAGCGTGGCATCAAAATTGATGAGGGGGCTGATTTCCACACACCGACGCAAGGCGATCCACATAGTAGTTGCCAATCAGTTGGTGGGACTCCATTTCCTATGGTTGAGGTATAAATTAGATAATATGTAGTGTATTTCCACAAACATAAGTAATTCTTAGTTAAGATTAATTATGCATTATCCTTTTCAGAGTCGTCTTTGCATTATTCATGTATTAGAAAATATGAAGTCTCATTTTTTGCTCGTCCTTATATTAAAGAGTAGTTCTAATTATTGCCTGTTGATGGCATTGGATCGTATTATTTCCAAATTCCATTTTCATAATTAAAACATATTTTTACCTGTATCAAGAATGTGAATACAAGACTAAAGGGGCTGAAAGTAATTAGATTTGTTATATATATAATATTCTCAGGCCGTTACAATTTGGAGATTTTTTTCATTTTTGCGTTGTCAATACCTACATATACTCAGGCCATTATGGTATAACCTATAAAACTTGAACTCGTTATCATCAAGTTTTAATTGGTATTCATCAGCAAAATATAATAATTTTTTCCATACCATTAACTTTAGTCTACTTTGAGTAATAGAGTCCAACCGAGTGCCGCCTAGCCCTGTCCATTCTGGGGGATATAAAAGTTGTTGCCAAGTGGATGGTTTACCCAACCAAGGAGGACACGGTCGTGCATCATCAGAAGGTGTCACCCGGTCATGTGAAGGTTTCAGTAGATGAATTTGTTGAGGGTGCAGCAGAACTTCCTCTACCGGTGACAACTCATCCAGAAATGAAGCACGTGGGTGAAGTTTTAGGTAGCTTTTTGCAGTGGCCGGTCATTTTGGTTCAGGCAAGAGAGGTAATAATATATGTTTTCATTTCACCAATTATTGATTTAGTTTTAGTATGCTCAATCATGGCCATATGTACAGGAACTTACAAGGCCATATTCGAAGAAACAAAAAACAATTCAAATGGAGACAAGTGGTGAGCAGTCTGCAACCAAACCAAGTCCACTTCTTCTTGATGACTTGGTCTTGGAGACTTTGGGAGCTAATTGCAAAGAGCTACACTCATTGATTCTTTCGATGCCCGTGCATGTGGACTACGTCTCTATGGACCTACAGCGCACCGTCTTCCAGCATGAGAAAATGACGAAAATTAATGTGCTAATTGATGATATTCGGAGCTTCTTCAAAATGGAGTGGATTAGTATTGCTGGTGTGCAAGTCTTTGCGCAGTACGAGCTTTCTTTTTCCTTATCAATTAGTTCAATATTTAGCTTAAATTTATTTAGTTTTGAATCTACTATAATGATTTACAGGTGTCTTAGTGGGTTGGCTGAGAGTCTTTGCATTGGTGTCATCAGATTGCTTTATCCAGCGTAGATCTGCAAAAAAAAATATATTAACTAACCCGAATGCTATGACGTCGTACTTGGTTGATTCCTTCAATGCAATATTTAGCATGACATTCATTCTAGCACCATACCTAGACGAGTAAGAGAGACTATTTCTTGTTCTTTTTTCCTTTACTCCTTTACAATTATTATAATTTATAAAGATAATAAATTTTTGTGCTTACGAAAATGTGTAGTGACCACTGGGTGCTGCTAGTGATATGTCCTCTCAAGAATCAGGTTTATATTTTAGATTCAAAGACATACAAGAGGGAGTTGGATATCAAGACACATCTTAATATGTACGTACATTTTCCCCTATATTTGTGTCTCTCATTTTTTGAAAAGGTAACTTGCTGTTCTTTTTTACAATAACATCATAAAAACCAAATCACTTTTAAGTCTTTATTGTCAATGTAGTAATGTATTGATTCTTTTTTGTGGGCAATTTGTGTAATAGCATTAATGTAATTTTGCTATTTTCCACAACCTGATTCTTTCTAGAGCCTACTCTGTGTGTTTCCATTCATAACACCGCTTGAAGTTTTTCATTGGATATGTAATATAAGTTTGGGTGGTTCATCCTCTAATTATGGTTTGAAAACCGTAAATGTTTAATATATAGGTAATAGTTTCTTATTTTTATTGAAATAATACTTTGCGTGTTATTAACTCCTTGAGTGCAATGATTACTATTTGCAGGGCAGTTCGGACCTATTGGTCAAAAAAAGGAAAAAGAGGAAGAAACTTGGCATGTAATAATCTGGCGGTAAGTTATTTTTTAAGGTATTAACAATAAAATAGTATATTTACCGGTTATCCTAGTAGGCAAGTTAGTAAAGTTCTTCGACCCATTTCATTTTGACTCACCGATAGATCTATTTATATGGGGATATTGATCTGCTTTCATATGATTTTTGTAGTGTAATCAACAACCAGGAGGCAATGAGTGTGGTTATTATGTCATGAGGTATGTGTATGAGATTTTCTCTGGGGTCAGTTGAATTCTTCATTAGACAAGGTACGTGTAAACTCATTTTTATTAGTAAAAATTAGTGAATATTTTTTAAACTCCAAACTTAAACTTCATTTTTAAAAGGACAAATTAAAATTTGGAATCGGAATGTGTAGGCCTCATTTGGAGTTAAACCATACGACCAAGAACTAATCGACGAAATGCGTGAGCTATTGGCAGAATATATTACTCGGTAAATTACTCGTATATATGTATTTTTTTCTCAGTTTTAATTACTTTTTCTTAGTTATTAAGTAATTTATTTTGTAACTTGGTTCAGAACATTATGAGGATGTTGGTGGATTACCTCTAGATTTTTTTAGTTAATGTGACTCTTATTTATTCACAGGGAAAAGCATGGAATGATAGATAGAAGTAAAGAGGTTGTCTAAAGATTCACGGTTGGAAAATTCAAGAACGAGGTGTTGTTCGTAGCCAGACTTCAACATAAGAATGGAGGAAAGGCTCTGGGATTCTCCTTGGAAGGAAACGAGATGCTTCTTATTTACGAACTTTGTGCTGTTGAACATGATAAATTCTATGAGGTTGGGGTTTGTTTGCTACTTGTGCGATGAAAATAATTAGTTCAACTTGAGTTTTATTAGATAGGATGGGAGTTTCTGCATTTGAATTATTTATTATTGAATAAAATGCTTTTTTTATATTCAGTTAATTTTTTTCAAATGGTAATTATAAATTTTCTGGACAGGTTTTAAAATAAGATTTTTGAAACTGGTGCATATAATCAGTTTAACATGTTGTGCATCGGTTTGGATGACGACAATCGATTCTTACATGCTATTTTTAACATTGTTATATACATCGGTTCTTGACAACAAAACCGATGCATATAAGTAAAAAACTTGATATCGGTTACTCAACAACGACTGATGCCTATAGTTAACTATAGGCATCGGTTATGTAGAAAAAAAATTGATGCCTATAGTTAACCTGTATGCATCGGTTTTGAGGTAAAAATTGATGCCTAAATCTCGCCACGAGGCATCGGTGCTTTCAAAAAAACTGATGCATTTACATAGCCGATGCCTATAGGGGCACTATAAGCATCCATTGTGTTGAGAAAATCGATGCCTTTAGAGGACATTAGGCATCGGTTTTTGTAGAACAAAAACGATGCCAATAGTGTACCTATAGGCATCGGTTATTATACAAAAACCGATGCCTATAGTTCACAGACAGGCATTGATTGCTTTCCAAAAACCGATGCATTTGAGGACATTAGGCATCAGTTGTAGAATAAAATCGATGCCTATATGTATATTATAGGCATCGGTTTTTGTATAAAAAATCAATGCGTTTAGTGAAAATTAGGCATCGATTTGCAATCGAAACTGATTCCTATAGTGCACTTATAGGCATCAGTTGTTTTACAGTAATCGATGCCTTTGGTGACTGTATAAAGACATTAGGCATCGACTTGTGATGACTATATGCATCGGTTATGGTCATACAACCGATGCTTATGTCTTTTATAGGCATCGGTTGTAACACTGGTGCCTAAGTCCAGGTTATAGGCATCGGTTGTAAAACCGATGTCTATTAGAATAAAACGACCTATGCTGTTGGGGGTTTTCTTTAGTAGTGACTCTAATTAAACCACAACTCAGATTCCTGTGAAAATCGCCTCATTTATTCATATGGAGGGAAAAACTTTTCATGAGGCTTGGAAGTGTTTCAAGAAACTTCTTACTCAATGCACATATTATCACTATCCACTCGAGATGATTAACCAGTTATCACATTTTAATACATGCTTGATAATGTTGCTTGTGCAAATTTTGGGTCTCAAACGGCACAAGAAGTTTATGAAATATTCGAGTCCATAAGATACAATTCACAACAAAAGAGAAGAAGATGTCCATTCATGAAGTGACCACCTCTCGTGAAAATATGAAGAGAATTGTTGAGTTGATGAGTAAAGTGACATCTTTGCTAACCCAAAATACACACCTCTCTAAAAGTGTAACTCAACCCCAACTACATACCGAGACGTGTGGGATTTTTGGAGTGTATGGGCATGGAGCAAACCTTTTCCAATCCACATTCGATCCACCCAAGGAGTTCGAGGAAGAAGCTAACGTGGTTCAAGGATATTAAGCAAATAAAGTTGGACCGAGCTACCAATTAAACCAAGATGGTCAAGGGTATCCAAATAAATTTCCTCGTAAAAATTATTTGTATTCACAAATGTATAATTCTTGTTGAAGGAATCACCCAAGCTTCTCATGGTTTTACGATTCCAATGGAGGCAACTACTCTTCAAGTCCTTGACAACAAAGCAACTTTGCTCCTTAACAATCTAACCAACAAAAACAAAGAGGGCAAGGTTCTTTCTAAAACCATCCATCATTCAAACCAATGAAACAGGCTCAAGTTTATTTCCAAGCGGCACTGGATCAAGCTCCCACTTCGCCTTCTCTCAATGACACGTTGCAAACACTCAATAAATTCATGCAATGCTGTGAAAAGCGGATTGATAAGCTTGATACTACGATTGGCCAAATTTTTAATCAAGTAGGGACGAACGATTCTGGAAAGTTGTTAAGTCAACTGATATAAATCTAACACATCATCATTTTATGAATTATAAAAGTTGTCGACAACAATATCTCATTGCCCAAGGATTATAATCCTTCTCCACCACCCATTTAAGATGTCGTGCTTGATGACCCATCCCGAAAGAACATAAAGAGGAAGGATATAAGTCTAATCATGTTCCTCTATAAATCTCTAAGCCATACCGACCTCTGCTCCCCTATCCAAACCGATTACTTCTAGGAAAGCATGTTATTAGAAACCTGCCTGCTTATGCTATATTTTTCAAAGATCTTTTGATCAAATAAACATCATTTTGAGAATACGAGAAAGTGTGATATTCAAATGCGGCTAACATTATCTACAACAATCCCCTCCCCCTTAAAGAAAGTAGTCCTGGGAGTTTTTGTATAAAAATCACTTTGGGAAATGGAGTAGAACCCCAGGGGATGCTTGACCTAGGGGTGGGAGTCAATTTGATGTCATTTTCTATTTTTGAGAAATAGATGCTAGGTCCGCAAGAGAACGGAGCAGTTGTAGGTGGCAAGTTGCCTCGAGTCGAATCTCTCGAGGAAGACTAATCGAAAGTGATTCTCATGTTTGATTTCACGAACGAGAAAATAACAAAAATTCTAATCTAAACACATGGTCGAATTTGGGATTGAGAATCATAATAACTAAGACGATGATTTAAACTACGAGCGACAAAATCAAAAACTTTTAAAATATTAATAAAATGGGGGTCTGGGGCTCTAAAATCGTCTCCACGATTAATTAGAGTTTCATCGAGCACTTAGTCTACGATTGGGTTTGTTAATTCCAGCTTGTAGATTAAACACCCGACAATCCCAATTGATGGTTCTAAACGATTATAGGCATTTGATTAACACGAATTTATCTTGACTTTAGTTAGTATTTTAGTTCGTTTTTATTGTTGATTTTGGTGAAAGTTGGATAGATTGAACACATTTTCGTATTTTCTTATCCATAACTTATTTTATCATATTTTAATTATAATTAATTAATCTTATGTTTCTTTTAGGTATTTTGAAGATTTTTGGTTTGGACATAGTGGAGGATGGGTTTACGAGTGGAGTTTCAGCGAAAAAGGGCCTCGATTTGAAGTGTTACGGCTGACACTGGTACGTTGATCCACACTGGGTTACCCAGTGTCCGAGTCTGTCGCACGGCCTGCCGACACTAGGTTAACTAGTGCGATCACAAATTCGGAAAATAAGAGCTTTCGACCCAAAACACGAGCAAACCAAGCTCCAACGCATTTTTAAAAAAAGGTCCTACTATATTAACAACAGCTGGAGAGCCTTGGTCATGGGTAGAAGACCTTTCCTTTGAAGGATTTGAAGAGAATAATTATTTTTGGAATTGAAAAGGAAATAAATTCAAGATACCTCTTTGAATAAGGATTTGGTGAGAGAAAATGAGACCACCAAATCCTATAAAAGGAGCAACGCCTAGCACACATGAGAACTCTCTCTCAACTCTCGAACCTCTTCGGGATGACAACCCAAGAGTGTTATTTATTTTCTTCTATACTTCTTAGTTTTAAATCTCTAGTTCTTAGATTAAGTAGAATAGTTCTTAGATAATTAGATTCAAGATTTCGCTTTTGGATGTTGTTAATATTCATCGCTTAGTAGTAAGTTTTTAATTTTCTTCGCTTAATTATTTTAATTAATTTCTTATGCTTTTAATTATATGCTTGGTAGAATTTTTATTAGAATAATTGATCTTCAACAAACCAACCCCCCAAGTATGATGAATTGTATGGATCTTGATTGTGTTGATGACTGGTATGGGTTTATGATGTTGAGATTGATGATGATTGTTGGTTAGATCTTATGGGTCTAGAGCCTAGATTCGTTGTAAACTCAGTTTGGATTTTCCAAGAGATCGTGGAGACGAATCGAAGCTCTAGAACCCTTGTTTTACTAAATCTTTTCACCACCTTTGATTTTATTGTTCTTCATTTAATTCAAATTATTGATTTTAAGTGTTTAGACTAGATTTTTTATTTTTATTTCTTATTCGTGAAAAACAAACACAAAAGGAACTTCCAAATCTAGGTTTTCCTGAGAGATGACTTGAGTCAACTTATCAACCTACACGCGATCTCGTGCTCTTGCGAACGAGCTTTTAAAAATTTGAAAAATATTTATAAAGTAGGTACACAAAAGCTCGAATCAGAATTTTGGCACCGTTGCCGAGGAAAACTAAAGGTCGTGAATTTTGTGTTTGCTCTTCGTGCCCTTTTTGTGTTTCTATTTTATTTCGTTTATCTTTAGTATTTATTTGTGATTTTTTGTCTTATTCATTTTTATCATTTTCCACCGGTACGTTTAATTTTGTGCGTTGAATGTTGTGTTTGCAAGGACGTTGACAACCGAAACCCAAGATTTATCAAACCGTTTTTCGAAAAATAAAAAATATAAAAAAAATTCAAAAATTAAAAAAAATCGAAAACTCAAAAAAAATTATTACAAAAATTAAAAAGTGTCTTACTCGTACGAGATACCACCATACGATTGGTGTCGTGCACTTCGACCAGCCATTCCATTGAGCGTCGCGATGAAGAATTACTTTCCTGACAAATACGACCAATTGAATCTCCCGATTTTTCATGGGCGTCGGAACGAAGATGCGCTAAAATTCATTCAAAAGTACGAGTTCATCACCCAGAGTTCTCCTCTTCTCGGGCTTACAAGGGATCAAGTGCGGATGCGACTTTTCCCTTTTGCACTACAAGAGCAAGCAATGAAATGGTTTGTTAAGCTATAACCCGATTCCTTGCAAACATGGGATGAAGTAATCGATAAGTTCATGTGGAAGTTATATGTCCCTAATATAGTATGTGATCATTGTGGAGGCCGAGGACATGTGGCGAGTGCATGCTTAGTAACATTTGACGATGAACCACAAGAGAATGTTGTCGCCGTCCAAAATTAAACGAGCCATGATTCTTATATCCCTCCGGACTCAATTCCATCCTACCCGAGCTATGAAGACTACCAACTAAATGATCAAATAATGGTAGAACAGCAAGATCAAGAAGCCGAAACCATTCACCATAAAGACAAACTTGCGTTATCGACTATACAAGAAAACTATTCTGAGATTACAAAGAATATAGAGGCACTGTGTGGTCAAATCGAGGATTATTTAGCAAAAAGGTCGAACGAGAAAGACGAACTCCCAAGTCAGCCTGAGATGCCAATTCTTTTTGCGATTGATCCCATCTTAGAGGTTGAGAATACGAGCTTAAACGATACTATGGGATAAACGTGTATGGAGGAGATTATTGAAGATTTGGTTGAGATCACTCTGACTGTGCTTTATAATGAATTATAGATAATGATATAGGAGTGTTGCCGTTGGAGCTTAATGTGGATCTTACGAATTCGAGTTTTCTCGAATATGATGCAATCAATAAGACGGAGCCAAGTTTGGGAGAGATGCATGCGGAGGATGACTTAGGGGATAAGGTGGATATCGCCCCTCTTGCGCTTTTTGAGGATTTCATGGATGTTGATGAGGAGGTGTTGCCATTGGATAACCCACACGACGTTGAAGATTCGAGCCTACTCGAGCTCAATGATAATGGAGGTGTTGCGATGCCCAATTTAGAAAAGGGTGAGAATATTGAACCCCAATTCATTCCACCAGAACCGTTGTTGATTCTTAATTTTGAAGCGGTGGAAGAGCTATTAGGGAGATATAAGATTATTGAGCCTCATGCTGTGCCACCTAATGATTTTATCGATATTGAGATGGAGGTGGTGGACGTGTTAGTTGAGAAGAATTCCAATCCCCCTCCCCTATGCCCGAATATAGCTTTAAATATTTTTCAAAACATTGAGGGGGATGTCGACAAATTAAAGGAGTTCGAGAAGTTTGACCGATTTGCCGTTTGTTCGATAGATTTCCTAGTTTTTTCAAAGATCGAGGATCACCCTGTGACCCAATTTACTTTTGATATGTTCGTGGTGATCGACTACTCGCTTTTTCGACCTCCGAAGCAAATTGGAATTTTTGTTCTACGACTTACTTACCATGCCCGCCTTGATGTTTTTAATCGCCCATTCCTACTTTTGGAGAACACTAAGGCATGGCACGATCGTCACTTATTTCTGGATCTAGGATAGCATCGTTCGTAGACGGCGTCGAGCTTCCGACGTTAAACAAGCACTTCCTTGGAGGCAACCCAAGTATTTGTTTTCTTTTCTTTATCCTTAAAGTTTTACTAGTAAGTTTGTTTTTGTTCGTTTGTTTTGTCTTTTTAGGTTATTATTCAAGGCATTTTCGATCACGAGATTCAAAATGGAGGATGATTGCACAACGCTATTTGGAGCAGCTCGACTATTTAATTTTCAGGGATGCTTTCTTACCCCTTTCCTCTTTTGATTTGCTTTTATGGAAATCAGGAGATTGTCGAATTTTTAGAGGGGGGGGTGGTTGAGTATGATTAATATTTGATAAATGTGCAATCTAAATTCATGATTTGTAGTAGCTAGTATTTGAATGTGATAAACTGCTATTCCCGCGTTGAATTGTGTTTGTCTGGCTTGCCTGTCGAAGTTAACTAAGTTTGATTTGAGGCTTTTGTCTTTTGAGCGTGTATAAGTGCATACATTTCTCG
The DNA here is from genome assembly GCA_014905375.1 of Phtheirospermum japonicum. Taxonomy (NCBI): domain Eukaryota; kingdom Viridiplantae; phylum Streptophyta; class Magnoliopsida; order Lamiales; family Orobanchaceae; genus Phtheirospermum; species Phtheirospermum japonicum. Next base: position 978,865 of record BMAC01000328.1, on the reverse strand, counting down.
GAATTATTATTTATATATTGTAAATGGTACTTGGACGCAAATGATTTTGCAAAACCTTAAAAGCAGCGTCAATTCAAAATCTTTTTCATGCAAAAAGCCTGTGAGTAACCTGAGTGTTTATCATCATTACATGTAATTTCAGTGAGTTCTGTTTTGAAATTTCTTTAAAATAGTTGTGTGTAGTTAGCTTTGAACATGACGTTAAGGAACATAAAAAACCTTATTCCGTCCATATCCATATATATTAACCACTGTAAATTTTGAATGAGCCCCTCATAGCCAAATAATCCATTTCCATTAGCCATGAGTGTTTTTGCGTAGACTCCTACGACCATTAAAAGTTATTATTCTATTTAATAGTTTATATAATTAATAAATTTAACTGAAAAGTTTTACAAAGACCAGTTAAAGAATTGGTTTTTCACCCAACTACGCAAACGTTGATAGACTGTGTGGTTTCATCAGTTCTGCAAATAACTGCCTTTAGCAGATAAAATATATATATGTTCCTCTCTCCACCGATAAAGGTTGATCATTTTTTTATTATTATTTTATCAAACTCACGAAAAATTATAGACTGTGATTAAGGGCGGCTAAGAGAGAGAAATCAGACATATTCATCCTTTTCAACAATCAGATTGAGCAGAACATGGAAGGACATGGATGCTCACGGTTAGTCATGTTATTGTTTATGATTAATTGTGAAAATTATGAAGTTCTAGATCCTGACACTCGTTTATGATTAATTATGAAACTGATTTACAATTATACCTAATTACGAAAGCCCAGAGTTAAATTATTATGTCTATATCACCAAATAAGCGGGTTTTAGATTACAAATCTATGAAGCACGGATACTTCTACGAGAATGCCGTACTCGCACCGGATACTTACCGGATACGACACTTCTGCGGACACGTATTAATACGTACCCATAAAGTGTCAGTGTTTTGAAGAAAATTTTGACCATCTCAACTCCTGGATTTAATGAATAAAACGTAATAAGAATTTTAATTCATCCTAATATGAAACCACAAATTGTGAGAGATAGTACAAATATTTATAAGTTGCATGAAAAAAAAAATTTACTGTATAAATAATTTACTTGTTTCATATATTTTTTAAACTTATCACATGAAATTTAAATATTTATGAAATTTTAATTTTTTTAGTTAATACAACTATATATATATATATATATATATATATATATATATATATATATATATATATATATATATATATATATATATATATAATATATATATATATATATACCGTACTCGTATCCTTAAAATTTCAACACATGACGTATCTGCGTACCCGTATTTTAGTTTTTATGAGGTGAAAAAGTTTTAATAATAATATTAATAATAGAATTTGAGCAAACCATCGGACTCGAAAAGGTCAATTTTGGAGGTGGCGTAGCCGGAAGCATGACGTTGGAACCACAGGGAATGTAGTGTATGTAGCACACGCACATTCCCCGCAACTCCTAGATGCGCGGACCGGCTGACCCGGTAGTGAATTTTCTTAGTTGACCTAGGCGTCCGGGTAGTTCTTTCTCTAAACTGCAGGTTCACAACAAACCTCCAACCCACCACCACCAACCATCGGCCCTTGGGTGGTCACTGGTGCATGAGGGAGCGTGATCGCCCATGGAGGCACATGTGCACGTGTGGGAGTGCATTTCGGGCGAGTGATCGTGTGTGGGACATGTGGTAGATCATTTTTTCTTTATTTGACATATTACAATGTGTAGTTCGGTTGTTGAGATATTTTTGGTTGTTCGTCTATGCCTTGAGGCGTTTATTTAAGTTTTTTCAGATTGAAATGTTCATAAACATTTTTAAAATTTTAAATTGAGTTATTAATATTTTTTTGTTGTATTTTAGATGTGGGAAATAACTTGAACATCGATGAGAACGAAGATTAAAATTAGAATTTATTTAACTCGGGTTCTCAAGTTTAATACATGAAATGGGGTTTTCTCGATGTATTAATGTTTGTGTTCATGTGTTATAAACTCAACTTTCTAGATTTTACGAATATCTCATTTCTTTTAATTTAAAAAATGCCTCAACGATATCACTTGATTAGAATTGTAGATTTTAGAGAAGCTCCAAATAAATTCGATGAATTTTATTTTATCAGATGAACCCAAACCATACTCTTATAGACTACTAATTGACCGTGCTCAAAATGTGGGTTCATATTCTTTATTTGAAGACTGTAAGAATCCTTAAAGATATGAGTCATGCTCAAAATGTGGGTTCATACTCTTACATACTACCTTCCCTGTGGTTTCCGACGCCATGCTTCCGTCTACCGATTGATTTTTTTTATTTATTTTTTTTGCGAAAAAACTAAAATCGTTGGTTATAACCAGTTCAAGTTTTTTGCAAACTGGAACCGAACCGACGAAAAACGGTTCACGATATCGGTACTAACCAGAACAAGTGGGCAATAGTTAATTGAACCATTGACCGTGAACCGAAACCGACGATTTTCCAATTAACTGGAACTGGTTTAACACGTCTACTTGTTTGTATGTTGCAATTTAGGCAGAATAAATTTAGGCAAAATTGCAAAAAAACAAATAATTATGAGGTGGTGGTAAAAATATCTTGTAACTTTCAAAATCACGCAATTGACCCCACTAGTCGTCGGAAATTCAAAAATCTACCGGAGTTAGTCATGTGAGGGGCACGTTCAGCTTCAATATGGGAATTTTCTCAAAATCCGGTGAATTTCACCAATTTTAACTAAAATTTGGGGAAGTCGATGCACACGTGGCAAGTATGGGACCCACATGAATTTTTGGGGGGAAATTGAAGGGTATTATGGACATTCTCAAAATAAGATTAAAAATAAATATAAAATAAACCAACCCTAAACAATAAATACAAACCCGTTTTCAACAAATCAAGTCCACAAAACTCATTTCCTCCCCCAAATTAAAAAATTCGATGTCTTATTCTTTAAGAACATAATTGAAATTTTTGACCCCAAATCAAATCCACAAAACACCCGTTTCGACAGATCCCCTCATTTCACTTTGGAGATGCTTAATTTTGGATGAAGATGGATTTTAATTTAAGACGATTTGAGAAAGGTCGCGATGGCTTTATGTGATTTACGGTGAAGTGTCGAGTTTGGTCAAGCGGTGGGTTTCAGAATGGATGGCTAGGCTCAATTCTATCTCGGGGGGTTGCTGGGAGGTGCGACTCATGGCAAATTGAAGGCACGATGGCTCGCGGTGGTGCTGGTGATCTCCGGCAGCATTTGTGCTTGGGGGTACAGTGATTATGGATGTTGTGGTAATGATCTGGAAGCAAAGGTGTTGTCGTTGCACTTTTCGTATCAGTAATTGTTGCGGTATATATCTTGTTTGCCTGAGAAATTGCATCTAGCGGATAAACTTAGCGTACTGAATTTTTCCAGTTGAATTGTATTGTGATTTTGCCCTAAAATTATTACTTCCAACCACATTATTTTGTTTTATGTTTATGAATTATAATGTAAATGTACACTCTCTTTATGTTGACCATCGATTCATTTATCTTGTGAGTATTTGGTTATGCCAAATACGAGTGCAATTTTGTTCACCAGGTGACCATCACCATCTTTTTTGGACGGTGGATTTTAGGGGTAAAAAATTTAAAGTCTTCTATTTTATATTATTCTATTTACCGAGAGCTTCGGGCCTTGACATATAATTTTATCCTTTTAAAAATTAATTATTTATTATTATTATTATTATTATTATTGTTATTATTAAAACCTTTTCACCTCATAAATTCACCCTCCAAAAAAAGATGGTGATGGTCCCTCTCTTTTAAGAGGGCGAACAAAATTTGCTCTTGCTAGATATTACGTAAATGCCATTCATTTGAATCTCCGTGGTTTCTCTAAATAACAAATTGTTATCTTGTCTCTTAATTTCAGAACACAGGGATTCTTAGCACTCTTCACCGGCGACACCGGGGAAATCCGTTCAGAAGTTAGAGAACAAATCGACACAAAAGTCACCAAGTGGCGGGAAGAAAGAAAAGCAAAATTTTCATCGATGAAGTTCACATGCTCGACATCGAGTGCTTTTCTTTCCTAAACAGTGTGTGGACCCGATTCTTGTTGTCGCAACAAACTAAGGGATCACTTCGATCCTGGGAACGAACTGCAAATCACCATACGGCATTGCAATCGATTTCCTTGATCGTCTTCTAATCATCTACACACAATCTTATTTGCTGGACAATATTCGGAAAATCTTGGACATTAGATCCCAAGAGGAGGACGTCGGAATGTCAAAAGATGCTAAAATTTTGTGGACGGATACACTATGAACCTTATTACCTCAGCCGCATTAATTGGCTTGCCAATAGAGGAAGGGGAAGGTTGTGGAGATGGGAGACATTAGCCGTGTTTATGAGATGTTTTATGGTGTGAATGTTAGAGTAGAGTGTCTGACGTTCCAATTAGATTAGATTCCATTATACGTGTATAATGGTTTTATTGGAAATTATATTAATAAAGGCATTTTCTTTATCTTATGTTTAAGCTTTTATTATAATTGCACGTATGATAAAGTCCTTAGACCAATTTAAACTATGGGACATGGTTGCACATACGATGGCAATCATGGAACATGTCTCTAAGGTTTCGGTCTTAAACATGTTCCAAGTCAATGGGCTTTTCGAGATAGGACATTGAATAGCCCGGTAAGACTTGCGCATTTGATGTATGCTTGTAAGATAAGGATGTTGCATTCCATTAACATCAGTGTTGTGACGCGAGTGCATATATGTGGGTGCTTGTTAGAAAACAAGTTCATTGAACATGACCCGATGGAAATTCTTAACTGGAAGATTTGTCTGTCGAATAAGAATTTCCATATTGCAATAATACATGATTAATCCTTTTACTGGAGGTACGATGGCAACCTTGTGCACATCATGCAATGCTTAGATTTATTTTTTGATTGCTTGAAAATCGTAAAAGGGTATTTTGGGTATTGTATCGATGTGCATGGAGGTTTGTCTGTAGCTAACATAGAATTCGACACTTGTCTATGAACAAGGGGGTATCCTGTGAATTTTCATAGTTTGTGATTCAAAGACCTTGGCCAGGGCAGAATGAATATTGATTCATAAATGAATTACTTAAACTTGAAATGAAATCACAGTTATTAAATCAATTGGGTTTCGACTTATAAATCTATATCCAGGATTTTATCGGGAAATTAGTTGTCGAAAGGAATGTACATGTATGGACTTGCAATTGAAATAGGTTTGCATGCTATTTCACCTGACACTGGGTAGTCATGCTACTTGCTAGATGTTGCCATGATTTGTAGGTTCTTCAAATTAAAGAGTTAATCTCAAAAGAATTAATTAGTTAAATTAATTAATATAATAAATTGTTATTTATAAACTTACATAAGTTGTAAGCCTATCGCTGGTGTTAGTTGTTAACCTAAAAGGGTCACACATAATTTTGGTTGTTGACATTTCAAGATTGATAACTCCAATGGTTGGAATAATTAATTAATTTGGATTAAGTAAATGAGGTTTTAATTTAATTAAATTGTTGGATTAAATATTTAGTTATATATAATTTGATTATGTAATTAAATCTAATTTGATTAGAAATCTCAATTAAAGGAATATATTAAATTGGTCAATTGGATTGATTAATTTAAAACTTATGGGATTAATTAAATTAATTAAATAGTTGAATTTTAAATACGAGTCCATGTAATTTCTAGTAGGCCCTAATTGTAGAACCCCACTAGAATAGTTGAAGACTTTAAAATATAATTAATTTATATTATCTTTTTGTATATAATATAAATATATTTATATATAAAAGATAATTAGGACCAAGTCATACTCTTAGTTTGAAAGAGTCGGGTGACTTGTGAAAGATCATTTCCTTAATTATGTGGTTAATTGGTTAATTGATTAATTGAGATTAGATCTCATTCTTAATCTAATTAACCTAATTAGTATATATATATATATATATATATATATATATATATATATATATATATATATATATATAAGAAAGCAAAAGTGGAGCAGCCGTGAAATCACAAAAGAAAAAGAAGGTTTAACAGAATCCGTTTTCAAAAGTAGAGCGGCCGTCTTTCACAAAAATAAAAGGAAGAAAAGGTCTTGAACTTTTAGAAATAAAAGATGAGCCGATTTCTTGAGAAGAAAATTAACTTTTTATATTTTTATTTGAGTTTTCAATCTGTATATGAAAATTAATTGAAGATTTTTCATCTACAATAATTAATCTTCAATCAATTGTTAATTATTGGATTAATTGTTTATTCCTTTAATCAATTTGAAAACAGAACTATTCTACTAGCGAAGAATTTTTTTGGGGTTGCAATTAAAACGTGGACTCGATTAGAGGGGATACGCTTAGATCTCTACGGCGAGGAGTTTCGGTGTTAGCCACATAACTGGGAATTGATTCCCTCTCAATCGTCGCTTGAAGAAATTAATCGAGAGGTATTAATTTATTTATTTTTATAAGAATCATAATTTGTATTGATACATGATAATGAAAAATGACGATCGTTATCGGACTGAAAATTAGAGTCAGTATATCCCTCAAGTTTCAATTCTCCATTGCCATATATCAAGGATATATCCTTAGTTCTTCTCAAGTACTTAAGGATCTTCTTAACGGCGTTCCAGTGTTCAAAACCTGGATTCGACTGATATCTGCTCGTGACACTCAGAGCATGTGCAACATCAGGTCTAGCACATAGCATTTCATACATAAAGCTCCCAATCGCGGATGTATAACGTACACGAGCCATCTTTCCTCTTTCTTCAGGTGTCTTTGGAGACATAGCCCTAGAAAGTGGAACAATTCTCATTGGAGGTATCCACACTTGGATTCCTTCATGTTAAACCTTTTTAGCACTTTGTCAATGTACTTGGGCTGGAATAGTCCGATCATCTTTCGTGATCTATCTCGATAGATCTTTATCCCAATGATAAAAGATGCTTCTCCCAAGTCCTTCGTGAAGAACTGCTTAGACAACCAAGTTCTCGTTGATTGCAACATCCTTACGTCATTCCTAATTAGTAGAATGTCATCAACATAGAGTACAACAAAAGTAATTGCCCTCCCACTAACCTTCTTATAGACACATGGTTCATCCGGATTCTTATGAAAATCAAACATTTTGACTGTTTCATCAAATCGGATGTTCCAACTCCTCGAAGCCTGTTTGAGACCATAAATGGATCTCTGGAGTTTGCAAACCTGTTGCTCACTCCCACTGGATATGAGTCCCTCTGGCTGCTTCATATATATATCTTCCTTAATATTTCCATTAAGGAAGGCAGTCTTCACATCCATTTGCCATATCTCGTAGTCATAATACGAAGTTATAGCTAACAGGATCTGAATGGACTTAAGCATCACTACTGGTGAAAAAGGTTTCCTCATAATCAATGCCTTGCTTCTGAGTATTACCTTTTGCAACCAAACGTGCTTTAAACGTACTTACCTCTCCATCTACTCAAGTCTTCTGCTTACAGGCCCATTTGCAGTCAATGGGAATAATTCCATGTGGTGGGCCCACCAAGGTCCACACCTTGTTGGAGTACATGGAGTCTATCTCGGACTGCATTGCTTCTTACCATTTTTTCGAGTAAATGTCAGACATTGTCTCGTCATATCTTCTTGGATCACTATCCAAAAGGAGTCCCTCTTCTTTGTTCTCTAATAAAAGGTTCATCCTTTCAGGAGCCCTTGAAATCCTTATGGATTTTCGAAGAGGTTGTGCTACAGATGGTCCAGCCTCAGCTGGTGTGCTATTTGCGGTAACCTGTAGGATACTTTATGGTTCTGGAACTTCATCAAGTTCTACAACTCTGCCACCCCTTTTAGAAAGAAACTCTTCTTCAAGGAAAGTAGCATTCCTCGAAACAAACACCTTTTGTTCCGAAGGGTCGTAGAAATAGTATAAACTCTCTTGAATACCCCACAAACTTACATAAGATGGATCTCATGTCTAAATTATCTCCCACTTGACGCTTCACGTAAGCATCACACCCCCATGATCTTAGGTATTTGTAGGAAGGTAACTTCCCATACCATATCTCATAGGGTGTATCATATACGACTTTAATTGGCACCCTTTTTAATAGGTATGCCGCCATCTCTAAGGCATAGCCCCAGAATGAAAGAGGTAAGGAAATGAAAGTCATCATTGATCGAGACATGTCCAGCAAAGTTTGATTTCTACACTCAAAAACTCCATTCAACTGTGGAGTTACGGGAGGAGTCCACTGTGAGAGTATACCATTATCTCTTAGATAATCAAGAAACTCAGTTGATAAGTATTCACCTCCTCGATCTGATCGAAGAGTCTTAATACTCCGACCACTTTTTTTATCTACTTCACATCTGAATTCCTTGAACTTTTCAAAGGTCTCAGGTTTATACCTCATAAGGTCAACAAAACCAAACCTAGAATAATCGTCGGTAAAGGTTATAAAGTAGTGATAGTTCCCTCTTGCACTAAAACTTAGCGGACCACATACATCTGTATGGATAAAATCCAATAGATCTTTGGCTCGTTCAACTTGTACAACAAATGGTGATTTAGTCATATTTCCTTTAAGGCATGACTCACATGTTGGCAACTTTTGCTCTCCCTCAAGGTTGAGTTTTTATCCCAACTTGTGTATCCTTTTTATGACTCAAAGTAAATGTCTGGATATATATTAGCGTTGAATGGAGGATCAGTTAGTTGGAAAATCTCCAAACAAGGAATGACTGCAGACTCTGTTACATAGGCTGAATACATTACTACGTCAGATGCAGCAAAAGAGGCTGTTTGGATGCGAAACTTTATCCAAGGGTTGGATGTAGTTATGTCCGTTGTTGATCCTAAAGTAATTTATTGTGACAAAAATGGGGCTATAGCGCAAGCAAAAGAAATGAGATCTCATCCAAGATCCAAACACATCTTGAGGTGATACCACCTGATTAGAGAGATCGTTGGTAGATGCGACGTCGTTGTGGATCGAGTGGCTTCAGCAAAAAATGTACCAGACCCAATGACTAAACCCTTATCACAAAAGATATTTGACGAGCATCTTGAGAATATGGGCCTAAAATACATGGGCAATTAGCACTAAGGCAAGTGGGAGATTGTTAGAGGAGAGTGCCCGATGTTCCAATTAGATTGGATTTCATTCTACTTGTATAATGATTTTATTAGAAATTATATTAATAAAGGCATTTTTTTATCTTATGTTTAAACTTTTATATAATTGCACGTATGATAAAGTCCGTAGACTAATCTAAACTATGGAATATGGTTGCGCATACAATGGCAATCATGGAACATGTCTATAAGGTTTAGGTCTCAAACATGTTCCAAGTCAATGGGCTTTTCGAGATAGGACATTAAATAGCCCGGTAAGACTTGCGCATATGATGCATGTAAGACAAGAATGTTGCTTTCCATTAACATCAGCGTTGTGACGCAAGTGCATATATGTGGGTGCTTGTTGGAAAACAAGTTCATTGAACATAACCCGATGGAAATTCTTAACTGGAAGATTTGTCTGTCGAATAAGAATTTCCATATTGCAATAATACATGATTAATCCTTTTTACTGGAGGTACGATGGTAACCTTGTGCACATCATGCAATGCTTAGATTTATCTTTTGATTGCTTGACAATCGTAAAAGGGTATTTTGGGTATTGTATCGATGTGCATGGAGGTTTGTCTGTAGCCAACATAGAATTCAACACTTGTCTATGAACAAGGGGGTATCCTGTAAATTTTTTTAGTTTGTGATTCAAAGACCTTGGCCAGGGCAGGATGAATATTGATTCATAAATGAATTACTTAAACTTGAAATGAATTCACAGTTATTAAATCAATTGGGTTTCACCTTAAATCCATGCCCAAAATTTAATCGGGAGACTAGTTGTCGAAAGGATCGTACATGTATGGACTTGTAATTGAATTTGGTTTGCTCGCTATTTCACCTAACACTGGGTAGTCATGCTACTTGCTAGATGTTGCCATGATTTGTAGGTTCTTCAAATTTAAGAGTTAATTTCAAGAGAATTAGTTAATTAGATTAATTAATATATTAAATTATTATTTATAAACTTACAAAAGTTGTAAGACTACTGCTGGTGTTAGTCGTGAACCTAAAAAGGTCACACATAATTTTGGTTGTTGACATTTCAAGATTGATAACTCCAATGGTTGGAATAATTTATTAATTTGGATTAATTAAATGAGATTATAATTTAATTTAATTGTTAGATTAAATGTTTCATTATATATAATTTGATTATGTAATTAAATCTAATTTGATTAGAAATCTCAATTAAATAAATATATTAAATTGGTCAATTGGATTGATTAATTTAAACTTATGGAATTAGTTAATTAATTTAATTAATTAAAAAGTTGAGTTTTAAATTCAAGTCCATGTAATTTTCTAGTAGCCCTATTTGTAGAAGCCCAGTAAAATAGTTGAAGACTTTAAAATAAAATTAATTTATATTTTATATTTGTATATATATATATAGAAATCACCTCTGCTCTCCCACTCCTTTCTATTCAAAAGGCGAATGGCGTGAGCCGCATGCGGGGAGACCCGCACGACAATGGAGACTTATGTGAGCTGTCCGAGCAGTGCCGACATCAAAGCAGCTTCCATTCCCCAAACTGTTAAAAAATAAAAAGATGATTTTTGTTTTTTCTTTTTCATTAAATCTTCCCCGGGATCCAAACAGAGGACTCCCGAAGAGGCTGGAGGTGGGGAACTTCCGTTGTCAGTTCCAATCCCAGCGGTCAGTCTGAAACACACACACACACACACACACACACACACACACACACATATATATATATATATATATATATATATATATATATATATATATAGGATTAGGTTCAAATAGAACTCACGTCAATATATGCGAACCTAGGTACCAATCCAGGCCTTTGATCTAATAATATGTGTGGATCAGATTTTTTTCTATTTTTTAAATTCATTAAATTATATATAAGGAAGGAGAAGGATATTTATTTATTTTTACATAAAACTCTTGATCATTAATCCCACCCTATTCCCGTCTCTCACCAAAACCCTAAATCTCCACCAAACCAAAACCCATCCATTCTCCAGCCGCCGGCCATCTTCCCACCAAGCCAGCCGCCGGCCATCTTCCCACAAAGACAGCCACCCGTGGACCTCTTTTCACCAAACTCAGCCGTCACTATCTCAACCAATCTCAGCCGCCGCGCCGCCCCGACTCCTCCTTCTTCCATCGTCGGCGGCAGCAGCCCATAGCGGCCAAAAGCGGCGATTTTTGGGCAAATTTTTGCAGAGGTCGACAACGACCCCCACCCCAAGCGTGGTTGCTTTTATTTCCCAAAACCAGCGACGATCCAATTTTTCCCTTGTTCCTCGACGGCGGCGATTGGGCGGCGAACTTCCGATGACAACATCACACAGAGACGGTCCAGCCAAAACGGCGGCAGTGGTAGTCGTCCCCATGGGCGAAATCTCCACCAAGCTCAACTGCTGCGCCGCCCCGGCTCCTCCTCCTTCGATCATCGGTGGCAGCAGCCTATAGACGCCCCGGCTCCTCATCCTTCGATCGTCGGCGGCAGAAGCCCATAGCCACCCCAGCTCCTCCTCCTTCGATCATCGGCGACTGCTGCCCATAGTAGCCACAAGCGGCGATTTCGGGTTGGCGTACAGGTTCGGTGGTGGTGGTGGTTCCTACTAGTGGGTTTGCTGGTTTTTGGGTCAGAAAATTTGTGGCAGTGGTTTCCAGGTTGGTTGGGGGTGGCGATGGATGATGTGGGTTTTGGGTCTCGGTTTGAATCGGGCCTTGGCATGGATAACGGCAGGCTTGAATGGTTGATGTCGGGCAGCCGGGATGATTCGTCGTTGCAGACATTAATTGGTCTTAATTCTTTGTCGTATATATTGTATTATTTTGGTTGTGTCAAAATTGTAGATTTGGTTGGACGGTGGTGGCTTTTGCGCAGGCGGCGGCTGACTGGTTGAATTGGGGCTGGAGAAATGTCCAAAAAAGCAGTTTTAATGTAGAAAAAAAAGCGCTGCCAAGCTTTTAGCACTGCCAACATATAAAAAAAGTATTGTTACTTTATTATAAAAGCACGTTGTATAGTAAAATCCAGATTATTACTCATAAATAGTGGTGCTTTTGTATACATCATTGTAGTGCTAAATATTATCATATGCGGTGCTTTTGTATACATGTATTTATTTTTATGTTTTTAAACATGCAATATGTATCTTATATCGTAAATCTTGAGAATGTGATTAATTTTATATATATATCTTATTTAAAACGAAAAAAAATTGAGAAAGTTATGATTTGTTGAAAATTTGAGTTTTTTTGAAATTTTTGAAGTTTTTCCGTCATTGTAGATGAATTTTGTGATGCTTTTTGTATAAAGTCGCAGTGCTTTTTTTTTATTTATCCGTAGTGCTTTCTAAAGAGCAATTCAGCGCTCTTTATGAATGTTGTTATATGTCGAAAATACCCTTTTTATTAATTTAATGCAATATTTACCATAAATACACTGCTGACATGTCATGTTCTCAACCATCAAGATTATTCAATCTAATGGTCAAGATGAGTCCCTAGGATTCACATATAATGACATGGTTCCATTTGAACCCAACCATATATATATATATATATATATATATATATATATTATATATATATATATATATATATATAAGTAATTAGGACAAGGTCACTCTTAGTTTGGAAGAGTCGGATGACTTGTAAATTAATTATTTTCTTAATTATGTGGTTAATTTATTAATTAAAATTAGATTTCATTCTTAATTTAATTAACCTAATTAGTATATTTATATAAGAAAGCAAAAGTGGAGCAGCCGTCCTTGATTTTTGAAATCACAAAAGAAAAAGGACAAAAAAAGGTTTAACAGAATCCTTTTTCAAAAGTAGAGCGGCCGTCTTTCACAAAAATAAAAATAAGAAAAGGTCTTGAACTTTTTGAAATAAAAACTGAGCCGATTTCTTGAGAAGAAAATTCACTTTTTATATTTTTATTTTAGTTTTCAATTTGTAAATAAAAATTAATTGAAAATTTTCATCTGCAATGATTAATCTTCAATTAATTATTTATTGTTGAATTAATTGGTTATTCCTTTAATCAATTTGAAAACGGAACGATTCTATTTTTTCCGATGTTACAATTAAAAGGTGGACTCAATTAGAGTGGATATGCTTGTATCTCTACGGCGAGTAGTTTCGGTGTTAGCCACATAATCGGGAATTGATTCTCTCTTAATCGTCGTTTGAAGAAATTAATCGAGAGGTATTAATTTATTTATTTTTATAAGAATCATATTTGTATTCGATACATAATAATGAAACATGAAGATCGTTAAAATTGCTAACAAAATCTACAGGGTTTAGAATATATATTTGATATATATATACTTGTTTTAATTAATTAAAAAATTTAAAATCCGCTGCGTAGGCCCGGTGAGTTTATAGCGAACCCAACAATGAAGAGATCAACGCATTATTTGATGGAGTATCAAAGGCAGTACATGTTTAGTGAAGGGGTGGCCCGCTGAAGAGGGAGATGGAGACGAAGCCAATGCCATGGTTTCGTTAGATTTTGTACTTGATATCGACGTTTGAAAGTATATCCTCATCCGGGATTTACGTGGGGGTGAGTTTTGAATGCAAGGCTTTGTGGTTCCAAATGTCAGGCATAGAGTGAAACACTAATTCCTTGGTGTCTAAACTTAATGGATCAAATTAATTAATTGGTCATATCCGATAAATATTTGTTACATGTATACTAGGATAGAAACACTCAATCTGTTCTAACACAAAGTGTTTGCCCAATAATTATTTGCTCATGCGATTAGGTAATACATAAATACCATCCGATATTCACGTTTCTCCAAAGTAGTATTGGATATAAGTAAAATAAGATAGAGTTTATATCTTATATACATAGTTAAAATATTAACCTTACGTGACTTTTTAGCAGTGTTCTAAAAATCGCTAGGCGGCTGCTAGGCGCCAAGCCAGTGCCTAGCGCCTAGGCAGGGTATAGACGAGGCCTAGGTGGGGCCTAGAGTTTGAGAATAAATAACTTGATTTACAACATTACATCCAACTATTTAATAATTCAACATACTACGTGCTACACAATAAAGTCTATAACAATTCAAAACTAAAAGTAATGATCACAAGTTACAATTCACAAGTTTAAAACTATTGTTCAATTCAAAGTTCAAAACAACATATATCCATAAGTTCATTAGTCAAATAATAATACCATAGCATACATTACAAAATCAAAATAATCAAAAAATAGGACAAAAAACGACGTCGTTTTAGTCCAGAGAAATTTAAAAAAAAAAAAAAAAAACTGGCTTGCCGCCTAGGTACCCGGCGATTTCTCTGGCCGATTTTCGAAAATTGTAGGCGGATTGGTGGCGTGTAGGGCGATTTTTAGAATAGAGCTTTTTAGTTTGAGGTTGTGGGTATATAAATTTATAAAATAATTTATTATAACCCAATTTTAAATTAAAGAAAAAATATTTATTGATCATCGAAAAGGTTTACTCCTTCACATGCCTAGGCGGTCAACTTTCGTGTTGACCGCCTTTTTTCACGTCTACTCCCCAAGTGGGGCATTTTGTCCGCGCGTTACGCCTAGGACGGCGCCTTTTGACGCATTTTCGAACACTGTCTAAATATGATATATTGTACTGTCTGATATGAGAAGCCTAGAATTATTGGGCAGTAGCAAAAGGAAAAACAGAGGCACCGTAAAAAAGAAGAATTATTTTCAAATCATATTTTCCATTTTCGAACTTGTAATGGTAAGGACTTATTGAGTCTGCGATATAATGGAAATACATAACAAAATGGGCTTGTGAGTTGTCACGAGGTACAACCTTCCCTTTCAGAAACCTGGTGTGAATATCATGAACCCCATTTGCCTCGTATCTTCGAGAACATTTTGAATTTATTTATGGTTTTATTTTTAAATTTATGTTCTAACTTCTAATTACTATTGCATCAGTATCAACAAAGTATGAATAAATCTTGTGGCACTATTTGTGAAGCCTATCTAATATTTCCTCTGCCGGAAAAAAACTATTGTTTCTTTCAATTAAAAAGTCAGCAAGATAGTCTTTCTTTAAAAATAAAAATAAAATCTAAGAGAAAGTGCATATCTTGACACGAGTGAAGAATTTAATTGCAATCTAGACACAAGAAACTCGCTTGGTTTTCAAATATTATCTGCCATAAAAACACAATCTCTGCTCCGAACCAGTTATGGCCAAAGCTCTCTTGTCCACGCCCAACATCAAAGAGCCTGTAGAGAAAACATTTTACGAAGACCCGGCAATTATTACACCATAGAAAGGCCCGTGTTTAATTGTGGCTGTAAACGAGCCGAGGCGAGTCGAGTTTAGAGAATTTAAGCTTGCTCGTTTATTATCGAGCTCGAGCTTTTTTTAACGAACATATCGATGGCTCGCGAGCTTTTTCGAGTTTAATCGAGCCTAAACGAGCTCAAAAGATATTAATTATTAATTAAATTATCTTTACTTTATTAAAAAAATAAAATAAAATATTTTTAAAGTATATAATACACTTACTAAGATACGTAAATATTTCTATATTTTTCATATGAAAAAGTATAAAAATTATAATTAAAACCAAATTATTAGTTTAATTTATACGGGTTTAATAACAAACTCACTCTAAAATTCACTAACGAACCCGCTCACGAGCTAAAGAGTCGAATATCATGAATTTAGAGTTTGCTCGTTTATTAAACGAGCCTTGTTAAACGAGTTCGAGCGAGCTTTTATCGAGTCGGGTAGCGATTAGCTCACGAACTGTTTGGCTCATTTACACCCCTATTTATTTGGGACGAAAGGAGGAGGGACTGGCTCAAAAATCACCCGAATCTCGCTTCGATAGATGGTGTTATTGGTTGTAATTGGTTCTCAACCGTTTCCGGGCAAAAATCCCTGTGGAGATCATTTTTTGCATAGATTTTTAAAGAAGGAAAAATTATAAGAATAACTAATTTATTTTTTTCTTTTACAATTTTACGATCACAAGAAAGTATTTATAAATATACTAGATTCTCTCGTTATTTTAACTAATTACGTACTTTTTATTTTTTTTAATGGTTTTAATTGATTTTATCGCCAACCCCCATTCCCTTCGAATCCCTTCAAATCTACCTTACATCAAGTCTTCATCCCCTTCAAATCCCTTTAAATCTACCTTACATCACGTGGAGGACAGAAGTCGATATATAGTTTGTTTGGGTATTGGGTTGATATATAGTTTGTTTAGGTATCTCTTCAAAATTTATTTCACCATTGCAGTGTTTGGAAAATATTTTTCAAGTCGCAATTTGAGTTTAATTAGGTAAAAAAAAGAAGCTATTTTACTCGTGTAGCAGAATTTGCGTTTAATTAATTTTAGTTGATATGTATTTTTTTAAGTAGCAGTATTTAGGTTGAGGTTGATACTGAATGAATGGTTTTGAAAACAGTTGCAGTATTTAGGAAAATATTTGTCAAGTCGCAGTTTGGTTAATATATAGTTTGTTTGGGTATCTCGTCGCAATTTGAGTTTAATTATATAAAAGAGCGATTTTATTTGTGTATTGTGTTTAATTAATTTTAGTTGATATGTCTCTTTTAAGGAGCAGAATTTGGATTGATACAACGATTTTATTTGTGGGTTGACAGCGATTTTCTTCGTACTTGTAAAATTGGTTAAGTTATATTGTATATTAGTAAATTCTATGAAGTGATTGTGTTTTTAAAACTTCTGTTTTTTAAATAGGCAGATTTATAAACTCCCCTTTAAAGAATAAGGCTTACTATTGTAGAATTCATGGGTATGAGATTTTCTACACCAACGCATATTCAGAGCCCAAGTGACATCTTTTTGGGCCAAGATTCCCATACTAGGGGTTGCTATGTTGGCCCACCCTTAAATAGAGTGGTTATGGAGATCATTTTTTGCATAGATTTTTCAAGAATAAGGTTGATTATTGTAGAATTCATGGATATGAGATTTTCTACACCAACGCATTTTCAGAGCCCAAGATGACATCTTTTTGGGCCAATATTCCCATACTCGGGATTGCTATGTTGGCCCACCCTTAAATAGAGTGGCTATACGAGAAAATGATTGAAGATACTATCTTTTATAATTTTATTTCATTTTAATTTCTAGTTAGTTATTTTTCGTATCTACCCTATTTTTTGCCTTCTTTACGTGGTGTTTAGAAATAATCCCAGTAATATGATATATCTAGTTAAAAATAAAAATACTTATTTTTGGAATATCTAAAATTTATATAAGGTAAATTGAAAATTTCATTAATGTCACATAACCGACATGTAACCTCAATTAGCGTGATACCCAATTTAAGAATTGAAACCTTTCGGATTCTCCTGTCCGTATTCCACCATTCTTACACCTTTCATCCTTTCCTCTCCCCAAATCAAAGCCAAAATAATTCAAACTTTCATCTCACACATCCCGTTCCATACAATCGTAATTGATATTTCAGAATTTCACCGCATAATTTTCTCTTGCAGATCTCGTAAATCATTCTCATACTTTTGAAACCAATATATACCAAACCCTAATTATTTTGATGGCCAAAAAATACAATTCCGAAAAAAAAAAAAAAGGATGAACGTTGTACCTGAAACTAGCTTATCTACAGAGAATACGAGAACTCGATCCAAAAAACTAAAGCACCGGAGTAATGCCATACTGAAGAATCGAAAATTCTCCATGTTGGTGGAGAAGGGGAAAAGGGTATCTATTGATTCTGCATCGGAATCGGATTCCAATTTTGAATCACAAAAACAGTTAGATGAGAATAAGACAACACGAGGCAGCCCTTCTTCAGACCAGAAGAAGAAAAATCACTAAAGCAAAAAATCTTTTTCAAATACCACCAATCGAAAAAGATCCATGAAGAATTTTGCTTTAAGTGATGGCGATTCCGATCAACCGGCGAAGGGAACAAAGGTGCACAAACACAATTCTGACATGCCGGACAAACATAAACATAAGGTTTTGACTACAAATTTCACACCCACAATATGTTTTTTCACTAATTTGTTATATAGGCATTACTGAAAATATTATTTATTATTCTATTATTATTACAATAATAATATTCATTACTCAACCATTCTTTTCTCATAGTTACTTTACTGTTATTGGTTTATTTACTAATAGGGCAAATTAAACTGTGTTGTGTCCACATTTGATATGCGTTAAGATGTTTTACATCTTTAGAATATTCTCAGTTTTCTAGGAACAGCTATTGCTGGAATTAATATGTGTTTTTTAATCTCTATATAGGATGTTATGTTTTTAAGTATATGATATATATGTATTTTGATGCATTATATGAGTCCGATGACATGTGTTATGATTTGTTAACAACATAATTATCAAGACTAACAATGTTTATACGCAGTTTACATGTTCATTATACATCTTGTTTATTAATCTTTAGCAAATGATGTGTTTTTATATATTACTCTTAGCAAGTGATGTTATGACGATAGTTATATATATACATACATATATATATATACATATATATATATATATATATATATATATATATACATATATATATATATATATATATATATATATAAATTGTTTGTGATTTGTTTACCATACATTATGAAGTTGAGCAATGTTACCATGTAGTTTACATATTGAGTGTATGATTTGTTTACCATTGTTTTACAAAATTCAATGTATTGGGCTTTCGGGTGTTTTTTGATTGTGTGTACAACTAAAATAGCAGGTTTCTGCCCAAAAATACCTCACTTTTGTGTAATAAACTGGAAATACAGTGCATCGAACCTTTTATCAAGATATGTTTCATAACACTGTCACTATATTCTAGGTTTTATATTTTATTTTCTATTTTATGTCTGACAAATGTAATATACCCAATGCATCATTCTGGATGGTTGGGTTTTGGAAATTTAAAACATGGTTGGTGTTTTATATATTACACTTACCAAGTGATGTTATGCCACACACACACACACACACACACATATATGTATATATATATATATATATATATATATATATGTGTGTGTGTGTGTGTGTGTGTGTGTGTGTGTGTGTGTGTGTGTACCCCGCTGGAGTATATTATACTTACCAAGTGATGTTATGTCATGGGAAGAAGATATATTTTCATATATCTTAGAATATATTCCCAGTTTTCTAGGAATAGATATTACTGGAGTTAATGATGTATTTTTTAATCTCTAATTAGAATGTTATGTTTATAATTATTTGATATATATGTATTTTGATGCATAACAGGAGTCCGATGAGATATTTTATGATTTGTTTACAACATGATTATCAAGACTGAACAATATTTACACGCAGTTTACATGCTGATTATACATTTTTGTTTATTAATCTTTAGCAAATGATGTGCTTTTACATATCACTATTTTCTATGTTTTATATTTTGTTTTCTATTTTCTGTCTCACAAATGTAATATACCCAATGCATCATTTGTGTATGGTTTGATTTTGAAATTTTAAAAAGGAAAAAGATTGTAACCATCATGTACTATACACGTTTTTTGGGTTTGCATACTAACGTTTTTTTTGTAATTTAATGCATCCTGTACTTCACAAAATTCTGAAAGTGCATCCTCCGACAAGCCAACTCGCCCCAACTCGCCGAAATTTCACCTAATCTCGCGAGTGACGTTGCATATTTTCAAACCCGTATACTTTAGGTGAGTTCCGGTGAATTTATTATTTATTTAAAACTAGTTCCGGCATATTTTATTAAATATGCAAACTCACCGAATTTATTATTTAATAAATAATAAATTTTATTTATTTAATAAAATTAGTTCCGGTAAACGTTAGGATAAAATATGGTTTGCATGTTTATTTAATAAATTCTAGTTTTTATTTAATAAAACTAGTTTTTTCTAAATTTTGTATAGTACAGGATGCACTTTCAAAATTTTGTATAGTACATGATGCATTAAATTACAAAAAAAAACGTTAGGATGCAAACCCAAAAAAACGTGTATAGTACAGGATGGTTACAATCTTTTTCCCATTTTAAAATATGGTTGTTGTTTGAAATATTATACTTACCAAGTGATGTTATTCCACTAATATATATATGTATACATACCTGCTGGCTCACTAAAATAGTCATTTAATTGTTTACGATATTTTATTTGTTTATTTAATATAATATTTTGTACTTTTGAAAATAATATATATTCATCATGTGAACACTACTCAAAAGGTGAGCACGTGTGTCTTGTTGTTTATTTTTTACTCTTTGTATCATGTTGTCGTCATTATCTACACCATTATCCCAAATCGAGAAAATGCGAGGATAGTCCTTTTCAATTGTTTATGATATGTCTATCATATTAGTATGAAGTTTGAGCAAATGTGAACATGTAGTTTACACATCCAGTATACGATTTGTTATCACTTTTAAAAATTGGTAGGACCTTTTTTTGGCTATTTATGACTGTGTATACAACCTTAGTAAGTTCATAGTCTGGAATTTATTTGGTTATGATTTGAAGTTTGAAAAATGTTAACATGCAGTTTACACATTGAGTATACGGTTTTTTTATCACTTATACAAAGACAAAATATAGTTATTAGTTTGTTTATGAATTGTGTGTATAACTTAGATAGCAGGTTTTTCCCCCCAAAATACCAAAAATGTTTAATAAATTTAGGATCACGTCTTCAAATAATTCATGCATATGCGGGTCATAACACTGTCAACATTGTATGTTTATACGGTGTTTCTATTCAGGCCGATAAAAATTTAACTTTATCCAATGTATCATTTCGACTAGTTTCTTGTCTTTTCAATTTTAGATATGTTTTTTTGTATAATTATCTTATTGTATACTGAATAACATATAATCATGTAATTTTTGTAAAAGGATTGGGACTTACTGCTAGGGGGTATCCCGTTCTTTGGCGGCAAGGACGATAGCTTCAACGGTGAAGTGCCATCAAAGAGATCAGACAGGTACTCACATCGGCGCAACGCGAACTGTTCAAGAAATCCTCGTTCGGAAAGTTTATCGAACTCCAAAATTTCAAAGTGCAATCTCATATAGTGCACAATTTATTGTGCAGGGAGGTGGCCCAGAGGAGGAATGATGAGTTGTGGGTTGATATGAACGGTAAAATCATGCGGATCGGGATAGAGGAGTTTGTCATCATTACCGGGTTGAAGTGTAATGGGTCCTGCAACAGGTCTGGGATTAAACAAGTTTCTGGTGGTACTTATGACAATTATTTTGCTCATTTTGATTCACTTACCTGACAAGTCATCCATCACAGATTTGTCATGGGAAGTTTCACAACCGACTAAGATATTGTCAAGATTGCTTCTCTGCACCTTATAGTCAATTTTCTGCTTGGTTCTCAGTAGTCATTGTTGGTTGATCGTTCTTATGTCGATTTGTTAGACAATGTTGTAGCAAACGATTATCCTTTGGGCAAGGAAGTTTATCAATTCACCATGGAACATCAGAAGGGCCAGTGTTATGGAAAGAAAAAGAGTACTGCGAATAATTACCAGAAAGGGCAAAGTCATTTCATAATCTATAGATTGTTCGGCTTCATCATATCACTACAGTGGTGGTTCTACGAGATATGTGAGAATGCAACTGGTATAGCGTGTATGTCGTTTGGTATATCGTCAATACCCAGGATGCTGAAGTAGAGGTCCATAGAGGACCAAAAGTACAAGGACATGAAGGCAAACTTTCTCAGTTTACCCCTGAGCAAGGTAACACATTCAACGTTTTTAATTACAAGTAGTTTTCTAGTTCATTAGTTTACTTAATACACACATAAGAAGATGCACATGTTGTTTCAAAATAATTAATAGCTTTTATCGTTGCAGTTCAACAACATAACTCCAACAGAGGAGGAGAAGATTCTATTGGAGTTGGGTGATTTCTTCAAGGGTCGTAACCAGTTGTTGTGTTGTGATGCTCCACCAAGTTCTTCATCGGGATCGATACCCACTGATTTGAGTGGCTGGTTAGATGAATTATCCCATAAATAAAATGCAATTGCGATTAATATGGATAAACATAAAGTTCTATTCAAGGACTTCTCTGTAGCTGTGATATCTCAACTTCAGTCGATACAGGATGCAGTTGTGGTATGCATTTACAACATCTTATGGTTCAAATTTTGGTTTACTAGGCATAATGTGTTTTATTTTATACAACAATGATTAATATGCAATAAATCATCTCTATTTCAAGGTACTGTCTAACACAAACACGGATTGCGGCAAAGGCAGCGATACCCAGGTTGAGAATCTCTGAATTACGTTAACAAATATTTCATAGAGTAGTCACATTATTATTCTAATGTTTTTTTTGTCACATAAATGTATATAAAATAACCATTTTCTCTATATGTTGTTTCATTTTTAAGGAGACTGGTAAAGAACCAACGGGCTCCTACGCACAGTTCCTTGATGATATCGAGCTTGGTGATATTGAGGTGCCGACATAGTTGTTCGATGAACTAGTGAAGAGTGCTACAAAACAAACCACAATCTCTCATCAAGATGATGTTTCAAATAGCCAAAACAATGTAAACGTACATCATACTTTGTATTATATTATGTGGCATTATCGATMAGTTGTGAAATTTCTATGTTGTGCTTCTTTTTATGCAATTTTCACAGGTTGTATATGCTACAAAGTTATTATTATTTTGGTACATGGATTTCAAAACCATATAATATTTACCAGTTGATTCTGATTTGATGCATCTATTCATTTTACTCAAACGAATACTAAGTTCGTTGTTTTCTGGTTTACTCATCTTTTTTTTATCATAACAACTGTCATCATCAAAATAACAGTTTGGCTGCTTAGCGTATTATATAATAATGTTAATATATATATATATATATATATATATATTCACACACACATACATTTCACGTTTCTCACACAAAGTTATCACACCAAACTATTTACATGGTTTATTTTATTCAGTTTACAAATTTTCAATGCATATTATTTTTTGACTTATCAATGATGTTTTAACCACAAGGTACCAGATGTTATGGACACAGTCGGCGCACCACCTGGTGTTAGCAAATTTGGACCAGTTTTTGAGCACAAAAACATTCAGTTGTCGAGGCCATCATTTAACGCTATCTTGTCTGGTGTCAATGATAACGGCTTGAAGTTTCAAGAGGAGCAAATGATGTTACGAAAGAGGTACTATTTTCCTAATTTCACGTTTATAATTCCTAATTATCTGGGTATTTAGCGTATTTTATCACAAATAAATTTTTATATTTATGTAAAGGAAATTCAACCTCGTAGTTTTTGGCTAACAATATTTATGCAATCCATCATTTTTAGTTTACATACTTATGTGCACGATCAGTTCCATTTCATTTATCTATGTAGGTTGTTCCCAACAAAAAGGAAAAAGAGAAGATTGTCGAGAACAAACGCACGGGATCATGTCCACTTGATGATTCTATTGGACATTAGAAGACGAGGAGAAAGCACACGACTTTGATGGATGGTTGCAGAAGGGGCTTCTAATGCATCCAAAAAAGATACCCAATGGGTATATTTATCCCTTTTTAATTTTTTCTTTTTGTTTTCGTAATTCACCTATCCTTTTTAATTTTTTTATGTTTTATTTACATATATTTGATTTTGTCAACCAGTTGAGTGATTGTTTTATTTTGCTTGTTTTCTCGTTTTTTGGTTTTGATTACTAAAAGTTGAGATGTGGTGACCTAAAGCCTTCTTTTGACTTCAATGTGGCGCATGTTTCTAGCAAGAACTAGTTTTTCACACTAGATGGGCCTGGAAAGTTTTGGGATGACACTGTAAGAACCCGAATATATAGTCCTAATATTATTATATTAAGTTCTTACCCACATGAGTTACAAAAAAGTGATGATAAACTTGTTTTCATGTTTTCCTCACCCAACATGTTGATGTGATCTTCTACTACCTGTGGAAGATTGCGTTGTATGCAGATGTCGACGTCCACAATCGGTACACAACAATTGATGTGTTTTTAGATCAATCCATCAACAGTTTGTACAAAGTGTACGCATCAAATGCATCAGACACCACAATCATAAATGCACACAGCCCTATTATTGATTATTTATTCGGTTACAAAATGATTGGTGGGGCTTCTTGGTTCGAGGTAGACTACATACTTTTCCTTATTCACATTCAACTAAGTCAAGTAGGCCACTGGATATTAGGTATACTGTCAGTCCTTGATGGGTTATTCTTTGTTTACAATGCACTCTACTTGGACGAGGTTGATCACGTTGTCGCCGAGGCGGTCAAACCCTACTCTATACTTCTACCATTGTTCCTGGATCTGGTGGGATTTTATAATCTGAGAAAAGAAATCAATCGGCAACATGGTGGGTACAAAGGGAAAAGAACGACCAACCCTTTTGAAGTTGTAAAATCTGATAATCTACCAATGCAAGCCCGGGTGAATTTTTCAACTTCATCTATTTAACGTTTTATGCCATCAACATTTATTGGTCATTATTTAATTTTTTCTCACTAACTACGATTTTCATATTTTTTGTCATGTGTTGCAGGGATCGTGGGTTGCACATGGCGACGTACGCTGGATATTTTATCTCTAATGATGACATTCCAGTTGACGATTTTGATACCGAGGCCCACCGAAAGCTCCTGGCTTGCCTGCTATGGAATCATGGGAAGAAGAAGATTGACGAGGGCTATACTAGTGAAGACGAGTCCCCCAGGCCAACCAGAGAATATTAGGGAAAACGTCGTCAATCAGAATATGAAATAAATTTCCAAGTGGTCTACATTTAACGTTCGTCGAACAATGCACGTGGTCATTCTGCGCTTATTCAATTTATAAGATCATAACTATCTTCTGAACTAATTTCTTTTTCTTATATTTTTATTTTTAATGTTTATATGGTTTACAAACTATTTGTATGGGCTAGTTCGTTTGCAACATATCGTCGGGGATGTTTAACTTTGATCCTTTTGTCTACAAAACCTAACAGGAATCCTTTAGTTATTTTACCTCATATATTCCTGCAACATCACCAGTAGGTTTATGTTTTGATCATCATTTTCTGGACACCTCCGAAGATTTAATCTTTTATGTTTTTTTGTCATTTCTCTATGGAGTTTATCGGATGTTTAATTACTCGTTTAGGTATTTTCCTTAATACGCTGCACATTACATCTACCTCATCATTGTTTTTGTGTGCATTCATCCTTCCTATGTAGTACGTGTATGTCTTTTGTTTATGACTTGTTTACCGAATCCTTAGAAAGTCGCATATTTGTTTACCTCACAATTACATTTACAGTTTACAGACTTTGTTTATTTTGTGTTTTCAATTCAGATTGCTTATAAACACTATTGGCTACGTGATGTTTCTGGATCCAGAAACTGTTGTGTCGGCATCTCCAGACACGACTGGAATGAGAGAAGATTTACTGTTTATAATTATTTATCTACTGTATTGCACCTATGCAGGCAGTCAATCATGTTTTTCTTATAAACAAACTATCAATCACACACACAACACATGATTTTATTGATCACCACTTCTTATGTCTATATTAGTATGCACTAAATAATTAAATTCAATTCATTCCGGAAAGCTTGATATTCAAAATTACAAAAAAAAAAACAAAAAAAAAAGTCATTGTACTCCAACGTCAATAAAGTATCCATATCAAATGTTGACAAGAAAAGTTTATTTAGTTGAAGGTAGATACCTAGAAGTCTTCATGTTGTGTCATCTCCTTCCACATTTATCACATTTCATTTTCTGGATGTTCGTAGTCTTTTCGGCCTACCCGATCTTACTCGTCCAGTAGGAGGGAGAACGACGCCATCATCCCCACCATCTTGTGGTGTCCATGTCCCGTCACACCGAATAGGATAAACGGACTCTTCATACGTCATTACCATAGCCTCTTTATAATAATATTTTGAACAATACATAATCGCATCTTCATTCTAACCTCTTAATACGCTTAGAGCGTGTGCACATGGGAGTTCATCCATTTGGAACTGCTTACACGTGCATGATTTCTCATGCAAATCAACCACAAAAACTGACTGACCAACCGACACCTGGTATATTCTATCATTCGCTCTTTAAACCTACCTTATCAAACAAATAAACACCAATAGTTATAAGATTATAAATACATACATACAAAAAAAACAAAAAATATTAACCGCCATACGCATTATAATTTTCTTCTATCATATCTTGCTCTTTTCTAGTCAACGTTGTGAAAGTGCACTTCGCTTCATCACTGTTTGCAACGTTCCACTTTTGTTGCAACGCTCTCAAACACTCTAGTAGAGTTGTTACAAGTAACTCCCTTGCAAACCTTAAGGCTGCATTCACCGACTCGAGAGCGTTAGATGTCATCGTTAAAAATCGATTATGTGGACAATGTGCCTGAGCCCATTTATCAACTCCCACGCCCTCGAAGTATTCAACAATTCTAAGTCCATATTTTTCAACTTATTCATTCGTAAGTTGAATTCATTCGTAGTGTACGCTGTCACAACTGCAATGAATGTTTGACGTATCACTTTTGCGTTCTTCTTGAAGTGACGTTTCAGATTATTTCCAGGATGATACATGCAAAAACATTGCGCCACCTCAGGATAAACCTGCGAAAATGTTCAGTACCTTGTTATCTCAACAAGCTATGTTAAATCAATTATAATGCCCCACAATTTTTTTTGGAATTGTGCACATTCCACTTTTGTAAATTATATACATTCATTCCATTGTACATGTTAACTAAACTATAATATATATATATATATATATATATATATATATATATATATATATATATATATATATATATATATATATATTATAAATTTATTATTATATTTTTTATGAAACCACCAAAACACTATGTATGTTTACCATATGAATCAATATGCACAACTCATTTTTTATGAAGTACTACTCAATAACATAATACAGACACAACATGGAAAGGAGCATTATTTCCTATTTGCTACAATATTCATACTTCATAGGGCAAAAAAATAGAAATACTAGCTAGGAATAAGCACACTCCAGTTTTCAATCGAATAAATTTTATATATATATATATACACACACACATATATATACACACACAAATGTATACATATATATATATACAGTGTATGAACACATGACTACCAGCAAAAATAAATCATATTCAATTATTTATAAACGTCCACGAACTAACCTTCATTACTGCTTTCAGCAAACTTTTGTTCCTATCCACACAATGCACATATCCTCCCTCGTACCAATCGCATCTCTGATATTGACAAAGAACCATTCATACGCCAAATCATTTTCAGAATCAATAACCGCAAATGCGAGAGGCAAAATATGTGTGTTCGCGTCCTGCACACTCGTCGTTAAGAGAGTGCCACCATACGATGCCTTTAAGAATGTCCCGTCCACCAAAATGATGGGCCTGCAATTCTACCAACCTTTTATCGATGCGTACACCGATATGAATAGAAATCTGAATTTGTTATTGTCCGATGTCTGCAGCTTCACAAAACTCTCAAGGTTTGCCTCAATCAACAACTCGAGATATCGAGCAACCATATTATACGACTTATCCAGTTTACCTCGGACCTCGTCCATTGCTTTTCTTCTGGATATTCACGCTTTTTTGTAGTTAAAATGAACCCCATATTCATCCTTCATGTCCCTCATTATGTCCGCCGGTGTATATGTCATTTTCAAACTACGTACATAACCTTTTTTTAATACAGTTCCTTACAATTTGTGATGTAGCTTCCCGTTACTCGTTCATTCTCCTATCAAGCAGACATGTATGCATATGGTGCATCGCCCGGACCTTGAAAACAGACGAATTACCAACACAAGAAACTTTAACAAACCAACCACATTCATCATCCACACATGCGACGTAATATTGTTTACGACATGACTTCATAACCCTGAAATTGAATTTCTGGCTTAGCGCAAAGAACTTATGCGTTCTTTTTAAAACTTCTTCATTCCTGAACACCTGCCCCAGTCTCACGTCACCGTGTTCAATGTCGTCATGTACGACATCATTTTTCTCAACTGGTATTTCACTTATTTTTTTGCTGAATGAATCAACCTCGTCAATAATTTCATTTGCGGCCTCGTTTGCAAATTTGAATACACTTAATTCTGTTATGTTTGTATCAAGCAGCATTGCGTCTCTCAAACACTGCACGTGCATTGAATTGAGTTTACATGCACTTATTACTTCTCCAGTTGTTGTGAAGGAACTCACAATATCGTGCCTCACCTCTTTAATTATCGTGCACAATGGGATCTTTGTATAATCGGGTTCTTCCAACTTCAATACCTTGTAAAATTCTACGCATGCATCATTTTCTATTGAAATTGGCAGATATGCATCCTTAAGTTGATACTTCAACACAACATGTTTATCATTCGTATTAAGTTTTAATTGTTCCGCAATAAGCCTATTCAGATCTTCATACTTTCATCATATATTAATCACAACACCCACAACCTCAAAATTTACGTAGTTGTTCCTCTGGTCTCACTCACCATTATAATGTACTAAAATAAGTGTCGTAACCATTTACTGAAGAAAAAGAATTACAAATTCAAATAAAAGAGAAAAAAATGAAAAACATCAACAAAACACACATGATCAGCTCGAATGTTCAGAAAATAATAACTACGTATTTCAAAAAAATTTACAGAAATTATACGAAATAAAAAAACAAACTATTATTTTTCGGTTACAACGAATAACAGATAAACAAATAATATATAACCCCTACGATGCATATTAAATGTACCTTAAAGGAAACATTGAACTTACAGCGAGAACCAATTCACCAGATTGGCCATTACATACAGTATTGATATATATTTTTCCAAACATGTGCCACTGTTATTTATAATCAGATGCTCAAAAGTTCAAACAAAATACATTCAGATTTTATTACATAATTCTTAACATTCTGGAATAAAGTAAAAAAAATCACTGAATAAAGTAAAAAAAAAAAAAAAACAGAGTAGATATAAAGTAGCCAAAGGATTGCTTATCTTTTCACTTCGCGGTAAGGAGTCCCTGCGGATGACTTTCGCGTACAGCTTTCCCAGATTTTTGCGTGTTTCCTCGAGTTTTTTTTCTGTATATTTCTGCGTTTCTCTTCCAATTGTCGTATTACCATTATTCTTTTGGTGATTCTTAGTCATATCTATTAATAAGTCGTCCATGATTGAGAAGTTTTACGTGATTTCTGTTACAGTTTACCTTCGGGTTACTTACACATTAAATTAGGGGCAGCGTATTTAAATTATTATTTTTGGTATTTCTATTAATTTAAGGCTAATATTTGGGAGGCTAGAAAATCACAGAAACATGGAACTCTTTTCACATTTTTAGTTATATTTGTAATTTTTTAACTATGGTAACAAAATTGGAATTAGATCTCTTAAATTAGTTATCTATGTCATTAACCCTAAATATGCATTGTTTTGAATTATTAAGTGCACACAATGAGTCAAACTTTATTTTTTTCGGTATGCATATGATTTAGGCACACAAGCTTGCCTGGCTATGGTTGAGCTATTTTGGCTGTTTCACATTTTTTCCATTTAAAAGTGTAAATTCGTAGGTCTATGCATGTTATAAATAAGTATCGGTAAAATGATGTTAAGTCTGATGTTGAAACATCGAAACTAACATCAAACAGAGTTATCAAAATATGCAGCGGAATAAATATTAAAAAGAGAACACAACAATTTAAATTTTATTCGTATGCAAACGTGCTTACGAACTGGGTATACAAACCCGAAAACTATATTACTTTCTTTGTTCAATATCAAATACACAATTATAAAGTAATATATGAAAACAATTGTATCAACACTATGATACTAAAATACTTGTCGCCACAAAGGATGATCTTCTCCGTTGGTCACGCAACTTCAAAGATCTATGAATCTCGGATGGCTTCAAGTACTCTTCGTTCTTGTGTTCTTCAGTTCATCCTTGCGTCTTGTTCGCTTCGTTCTCGTTCATTCCGTGCCAAAAGCCGTGCACGAGATATGTGTTAGTCCTTGTTTTCTTCTTGTTTTAAATAGACAAGAGTCCTATACTTGGTAAACAAGTAAAACAAGTCCTAAACATAATTTAGGAAACTAAATAAAATCATAGACTCAATCTAGGAAACAAAATCTAGAATCTTAATTTATTTTGAGTCAAAGAAAGGCAAACAACTAAAAAGAGGTAAATAAAAAATTATTGCCAAGAATAAAATTCTCAACAATCTCTCCCTTTTGCCTTTGTGGACAAAATAACCTAGACACACGAAAATGTTCTAACAACTAAAACTAAAACTCCCCCTAAATTAAAAACTCCTCCTAAACAAATAACCATTGTTTAAAAATTACAAACCATAATTAGAATAACGAATGTTTTCCAAACACAAAACCAAAAGACAAATAGGTATAAGGGCTTAATGACCACGAATCCTCTTCGACCGATGAGGAGATGTCTCATCATCCTTAGCATTTATCTTCCTCATCATCTTCTTCAACTTCTTCATCATCCGCTTCCTTGACTTGAGCCTTGAGATTTTTCTTCTTCTTGTCTTTAGATAAACTCGCCAAAACCTCAGCTGCAGCAGCAGATCTATCATCACCATGATAAGCTTCATCAGCATCAGCAGCCACGTCAGCGTCATCCTCAACAGCGTCGTCATCTTCATCTGCATCTCCCCCTTTTTGTTCGGAAAGAAAAAGGGCCTCCATGAACGAGTCTCTAAGCGCCTACACCTGCACAACCTGAGCGTGCAGCTGGATAATCTGGTTATCAAGTAAAGCAATCTGGGCTCACACAACTGGAGAAGAAAAATGAACCATGTTGGAACTGGTGTTAGGAACACCAGAACCGTAACCAAGATTACCACCAGCTCGAATAGGCGCCTTCCAAGGGAGGTCAATGGCCCGTACTCCAGACATGTGCTGACCAACCAAAGAGAACCATTCAGGCTCCCCAGTGAACACATCCTCTCCAGTAAGCGGAAATCCTTGATTTTCCAATAAACTGTAACTAAGAGACGGGAAGCAGAAGGAGGACGTGGCCTTAGTCGTAGCAAACCTGGTGAGAGCATCAAACACATGTTGTCCAAAGTTGAGTTTAATCCCGCGCCCAAGTTTGAACAAGAACAACGCCTGTGGATGAGTAACAACTGTGGTATTCTTAGTAGTAACCCAATTGCAGAAAGCCACCTTATGTAGCACCGAATAAAGAGAAAATAAGCATGTGAATGGCAATCTCTCACGCCATTCATTCATCAAACCACCAGACAAGAAGGTAACTACATCGTTCATTTCATCCACCGTGGAACCACCGTGGTAGTCCTCAGTCCCAAATAATTCATTGATCAAGGCAGAAGTAAACGAATAAACAGTACCACGCAAAAATACTTTTCCAAAGTTCATGGACTTGGAATCAATAATTGAAGGCAGCATATCCACATAAAACTCGAGCACAACACTTTGGAAAAATGGCATAGTAGTTGAAATAGTGGAATACACACCTCGGTGCTTAAAGAAAGCAATCAAATCCTGCTTCTCGAAGACATCAACTGGAACCCGACGCTCTGCGATCATGCCCTGGTTTTGATAGCCAACAAACAACTCATCAGCCTCTGTAGTCAGAAATAATGGTGATATAGGCACATCAGCAAACTCGAAGCTGGAGGAGGCGGGATCGGTTGCAGGGGATGTGAGTTTCGGTGACACATCACCAGAACCAACATTGGCCGACTGGGTAACTACAGATGGTGTTTCGTTCAGTGACACAACATTCAAACTAACATCAACATTCTTGGCAGCGTTGGAATTTTTCTTTTCTCTCTTCAAAGTAGAAAAATAATGAGAAAGAGAGAACACGTCATTGGAGTTGGAAGAGTAGTGAAACTCAGGCTCATGCGTAGGCTGAGCCACACCAAATGGATGCAAAGGGGGATCAGCAACCAATGTATGGGAAGAGCTTGCAACTTCTCCAGTGAAAAAATTAATAACCTCATAAGGAGGACTCGAATAGCTAGATTCAGTCGACGTTGGTGAAACTTTAATAGAGGCCGGTTGGTTCTTCTTGTCAGCCAATCGGACTGTCTCTTTCTGGAAAAGATTCACCGACTTTGACAGCCGTGGAGTAGATGTGGGTGGCGGCGCGAAAATAGTTGCAGTAGGAATAAAATCATCATCGCCGGAGTCCATCATGACCATGACGTCCTCGGCCAAATTCATGTGCTCAATGGGCACATGACGTCGCTTCCTTTCACTACTCTTCAGAACAGCCGCAGGAATCACGCCTGGAGGGATATTGCGCAGCCATCGCGACCTCTTCAAGGTTGGATTCCCAACTGAACCAAGAACTTCGAGAATAAAGGGAAAATCAGGGGAATATCCACGTCAATCTCGTTCCCCTGTTGTCCTGGAAAAACCTGAACCTCTGGAACAGTGTTGGAGGGTGCCAAAACAGGGACAATGTCCTGAGGATTGAGCGGCGGTGGACTGACAGTAGGTGCTTCAATCGGTGACGAGTTTGGTGGTACAACACCACTAATTTCTCCATGGATGTCCAAGCCACCAAATCTTGGTAGATTCAATGGAACCTGTTCGCTAGGACGGAGCACACCCCCAGTAGCTCTGGAACATTGTTCGGAGATGATGGGTTTGATATTCTACAAGAATTACTAAGAAAACACATGAAAGCAAGAAGAAATCGAGAGAGAAATTAATAGCCGTTGGAGTATGAGAGTGCAATTTGCAGGAGAATCAAGGAAAAATAGAGCAAACGGTAAAAAGTCTCTAACTTTATAACCTGGCAAAAAAAATGACCGTTGAACACTACAAGAAAAACTTGAAATTAGCAACGGATTTTTAGAGACAGATTTTTCCGTTGCAAATAGAGACAGATTAGCAACGGAATAGCAACCGATTTTTTCAAAAATTTTTAAAACTATTATTTTTAAATAATTTAGCAACGGAATTAATATCTGTCTCTAATTAGCAACGGAAATATGGTCCGTTGTTAATTAGTAATGGAATAGCAACGGAATTTATATCCATTTCTAAATAATTCCACCCTTTTTTTATTTATTATTTTTAGAGACGGAATTTATATCCGTTTCTAAATATTCCCCCATTTTCTTTTCTATTAATTATTTTTAGCAACGGACATTAAATCCGTTGCTAATTACTTGAATTTTTAGAGATGGAATAGAAATCCGTTGCTAATTTATCAGGTTTAGCAACGGAAAAGGAATCTGTTACTAAATTATCCCCAAAAATTATTAGCCGCAGCCCTAGTTTATCAATCTCATTTTCATTCTTTTCTGCAAAACTTCAATAACACCGTCCAAAACCCCCACCGGCGACCACCATCTCCCCGCCAGAGCCGGACACCAAATGGACTTCAAATCCTTCGACGCCGCGTTCTGCAGAGAGGCTCTCTTATCATACGACGCCGTCATCAAAGGCCTTGAAAAATCGAACCTGGTCGCCCTCGACGATTTCTACCGCAACGAGCTCCCAAATCTCCTCCACCGGCAGGACCCTAATCCCTACATCACCACCGATGAGCTTTCCAGGCTCATGGAGTGGAAGCTCGCCCGCGGMAAGTGGYRGCCGCGCTTATTATCCTTCGTTTCCTCCCTAAACGACGCCGTCGTGAGGGACKCCTCCGGAAAGGYRTTTGCTTCCTTACCTGATGTTTCGAAGGCCGTGGGGKAGTTGACCGTCCTGAAGGGCGTGGGACCCGCCACCGCCTCCGCCGTCCTGGCCGCTTATGCRCCGGACGTCGCGHCGTTCATGTCCGATGAGGTAATACTAACTTACAATTGTTAGTCATATCATAGCATATGCAGTCGTATAGTAATTTGTAATTGTAAACATATCACTCGGCAAGTTACAGCTCCAAATGTGGAAATGCGGACAAGCGAATTCCTTTTTCCCCCAAATTTATTAATTTAGAGACGAAGAAATGAAAATCCAGAGTGTTTTTTTTGGTTAATTATGAGATTTTTTTTTTCAAATTATGATTTCTGCAGGATAATATTGTTGCAACACAGGGAACCTAATGCTTTTTTAATCACTGATCTTGATAAAATCAAGAAAAAATTAGTAAATGTATTGCTGTGTCTAATTATTAGAATTTGGTGTAGGCAGTACGATCGACCTTGGCTGGGAATGCAGGTTGCTACCCTCGGTGTTGTTGCGGTGGATGAGCTGGAAAATATCATGTTGAAGTTCCCAGATCTTTCGGAAGGCATTATTGTTGAAGGGGTATGCTCACCATATGATGCTGAATGCATTTTTCTGAAATCAAGAAAGAATTTGATAAATTAAGATACAGTGTTCCGGCAGTATGCATCTAAGTATGTAGACTTTCTAGGATTCTAGCCATCATCCCATTGATTCTCTTTTTGTTGAAGCTTGCATGTTTGCTACCACAAGATCAAAACTCATCTAGGTGTTACCTTTTTTTTTTCTTTTTTTTTTTGTCTCTAGTTTTATATTATGACTTGCTAGTTGTAGAAAAATAGTTGCACATGATATGTTTAGTTCAATGTTTTAAAATATGGTCGACTTGTTTGGAGTAGACTCGCTAGTCGAGTCGAGGCGGACTGGAATGTGCCGAGTCGTACGAGTCAAAGGTAACATCTGAAACTTGCGCCTCCTTGTTTTGAGGTGGATGAGTCAACTTGTAAACGAGTCGACTCGTTTGAGGCTGACAAGTTGGCAACAAGTGATATATGTGTGTGTATCAATATATTGGCTCAGAATAAATATATTACTAGCTAAATTTAATTATTTTTAGATATGGTTTTATTTGCTATTTATCTTGAAAATTAGGCAATGATTGCTGCAATTGGTGACGCGAAGGATTATTCGTTGAAGCGGTATGTGGTTTTTGTGGAAAAGATGCAAGCAAAGGCGGAGGTTGGTTGAGTTTTTTCATTTATCAGTCAATATATTAGCCTAATCATATATAGCTCTGATTGATTTCCATTCGCGATATCTCATTGCTTATGTGTGTAATTGTATAGTAACTTGTATATTGCTGAACATATTGTAACTACTTGTCTTTCAGGAATTGTCTTCTTCGGAGGATTTATTCACGCCATCGGATGTTGAAAGGGCTTTGTTGGAGTTGTACTATTGGTGCCAAATTGAAAAACACTTCAACAAAGTCAGATGAGGTTGAGTTGGACAAGAAATCCAAACGGAAAAAAAGATGAGGGGCTTTTAAGTTCAAGGTGAAAACTTGGTACTAAGTTACTAACTTTGTAGTTTCATATTTTCTGTTACGTAATGTATCTAACTATGTTACACTTGTTGTATCTTTCTGTAATGAAATGAACATGGCTTTGGTTCCATCACTTTTATCTTAATACAGTGGCTGTGCGTTCTATTACTATTTCTGATAGGACACAAGGAAAGAAATAAGGTAGGAATTAGAATAATTAAATTCATGATTGGTAATTTCCTTAATTTTTTAAAGGTGGTAGATTATAAAAGTCAAATGTCAACTATGCCGTGAACAAGATATTGATGATGTGAGCGTGAGCCGAAGGGGTCTAGGCCTAATGCACCTGATCAGATCTGGATTTGGATCTATAACTGGATATGACCTGAGGGCTGCGTCATGAAAGTTCCCACCTGATAAGAGAAACTGGGGGAAGGGGTAGGACCTATGGTGGTAGCCACTCCCGCTCAACTAGAATGGGAGGCGGTGACGGCTGCAAGTACGAGTGGAAAAGGGAGTGGAAATGAGCTTTTTCGTCGACAAGGTGGACCACCTCCACAACCATGACATTTCCTCCAACAAGCTTTCGCTTGTCGTTTTGCATTTTGGATGTTGCCGTTTGACATTTAGGATATTATCATTTTATCTTTTGGCATTATAAATGTTGTGACTTTTTATTTGACATTGTTTTTGTTTGTCACTTTGTATTTTGGATATGTTGTTACTTTTTCATTTGGTAATATTTTAATGGTCATTTTGAATTTTGGATTGACATAAACTTGAGGTATTTTATAGTTTATTTGGTGATTTACAGGTTTTATGAAATATTAAAAAGAAGGTCCGTTTTTGATACATTTAAATTAGCAACGGATAATCAATTCTGTTGCTAAAAATGGGGGTTTCTATTTTAGCAATGGATTTATTCCGTTGCTAAATTTCCAAAATAGAGACAGAATTTCCGTTGCTAAATAGCAACGGACTTATTCTGTTGCTAAATATCGGTATTAGAGACAGATTTTCCGTCTCTATTTAGCAACGGATTCAATTCTGTTGCTAAATAGCAAAAAATTAGAGACAGATTTTTCTTTCTCTATTTAGCAACGGAATTAATTTGTTGCTAAATTTAGCAACGGACATTATTTCCGTTGCTAATTTTAGCAACGGACATTATTTCCGTCGCTAATAATTAGCGACGAGCATTTTAGCAACGGATTTGATCGGTTGCTAATCCGTTGCTATTTTAAATTTAGCAACGGAAATAACTTATTAGCAACGGAAGAATCCGTTGCTAATTTCCAGTTTTCTTGTTGTGGAAGGAGAGAGAAAGAGAAAGTAAATATAAGATTGCTCCCTTATTAACCCAACATCCTATTTTATACCCCAAAATATTTCTTTCTTAAACAAAATAGTCCCCATCCTCCTTAAAATAAGCACATGATCTCAATCTAATTAACAACTATCTCATTAATTTTGGAAATAAAATCACAGTCTCTACTACTTAGGAAACCGAAATAGAGCTAGATTATTAAAACCATCACCATAGTTGAATAAATCTTTTGCAAAGCAATTTTCACTCACCAAATTAATCACTTATTACCTTTCT
Source organism: Phtheirospermum japonicum (assembly GCA_014905375.1). Taxonomy (NCBI): domain Eukaryota; kingdom Viridiplantae; phylum Streptophyta; class Magnoliopsida; order Lamiales; family Orobanchaceae; genus Phtheirospermum; species Phtheirospermum japonicum. The sequence goes on along the minus strand of BMAC01000328.1, from coordinate 941,738 downwards.
AATACTCCGATTTCAAAGCCACTGAAACACTTGGTTAGCAAGATTCATAACACGATTAAGATATTAAAGGAATAGATCACAAGCACAAGCAACAAAACACGCAACAATAAGGCATCCTCACAAAGTATGAATATCCTAATTGATGCCTAAAAATAATGACCTAAAATAAAAATAAACAAATGGTTTAAGAGACATGATCAGTATTAATTTTCATGTGATGACATTATAACCAACATTACTTCAGGTGAAGTCAATGAAAACAGACCCCTTAACTTAAGTAAATGACTACATCAAAATCACTCAATGAGGTGAAAATTAAAGATTGGATCTTTTTAATCCAGATTTTCTTCATATTTATAAAGATTTGAAGAGAAATAACTTATCTTCAGCAATTGCTATAAATATACATATGTCACGACCTGGGAGAAAACCAATTTCTATTGGAAAGTTCCACAATCACCTAATTGAAGAGGTTAGTCTTTTTTCCACCATTTTTATTACAACACATGAACTTTTTGCACTTCAACCAGACCCAATGCATTCAGATTATGTATGAAAAAGAAAATAAAAATGCATGCATAAATATACATATGTCGCGGCTGATGACAGTTTAGGTGTCATGACATCAAAACTAACACGGACTTAAATAATGCACATTTCGAGATCTCTTCTCAAACGAGAGAAGGTCTCTAAATCTAATGCCTTTGTGAAGATGTCAACAAGTTGATTTTCTATTCCTATATGCTCAATACTAACTATCTTTCTCTCAACCAAGTCACGAATAAAGTGGTACCTTATGTCAATGTGTTTGGTTCATGAGTGCTGGACCGGACTTTTCGAGATATCAATGGCACTGGAATTATCACAAAGCACAGTCAAGATTCTACTATATAGACCATAGTCTTCTATCATTTGGTTCATCCACAATAACTGTGTACAAGCACTTCCAGCTACAATATACTCGACTTCAGCTTTAGAAAGAGAAATGCACTTTTATTTTTTGCTATACCATGAGATAAGATTATTACCCAAGAAAAAACAACCCCCTGTAGTACTCTTTCTATCCACAACATCCCCAGCCCATCCGAGTCTGTATATCCCACTAGTTCAGTACATGTTTCCTTAGTATACCAAACACCTAAATTGGTAGTACCAGCTACATACCTAATGATACCTAAAGATCAATCAAGTTTAGATAGAAAGTATGCTACTGGAAGAAATAGCTTAATTTTGCTGCTTATAAATTTGTGTGTGTTTTTTATTTCTGCTACTTAGGAAAAGGGTTCACAAGTCAAAAAGCATCGAGTCTCAGAATTCATATAAACATAGAACGGGATAAAGGACTTATAAAATGTAAGTTCATTTAGTTTTGAACTTTTCATTGCAAAAAACATTAATCATGCTTTATTTCATAATGTGTCAAATTATTATTTTCATTCATGTATCTGCAAAAGGGTTTCATGCATTACACACACACATATATATACACACATATATATGTATAGGATTGGGTTCAAATGAAACCCACGTCAATATATGCGAACCTAGGGACCAATCAAGGCCGTAGATCTAATAGAATGTGTGGACCAGATTTTTTCGATTTTTTAATTCATTTAATTATATATATAGAAGGACAAGGGTGTTTATGTAAATTTACATAACCCTATTAATCAATTTAAACCCCAACCTCCCGTCTCCACCCCAAACCCTATATCTCCCTCTCTCCCCCCAAATCGGCGCTCTCTATGTCTCACTCTCTCCCCCCAAATCGGCCGTTCTCTGTCTCACTCTCTCCCCCCAAATCGGCTGAGAGTTGATGGGCATAAAAAGCAAAATCCATCCCTAAATTCATTAGCCTCATCATTCTCTTCATTTTCTTCTTCCTAAATCAGAATCGGCCGACCACTTATCCTCCTCCATACCTCATCAATGGCGGCGACGACGTTCGACAAACAAAGGCAAAGAGGGTGGCTCGGCTGTGGCGGCGGCATGGCTTGACAGTTAAATGAAATTAAAAAAATAGGAAAAATCTGGTCCACACAA
>BMAC01000328.1:919172-939670 GCA_014905375.1 Phtheirospermum japonicum | reverse complement strand
ATTATTAGATCTAAGGCCGAGATGAGTCTCTAGGTTCACATATAATGACGGGGTTCTCATTTGAACCCAATCATATATATATATATATATATAAAGAAAAATATACAAGACTACAAAATGTAGTGGAATCAAGACAGACTGGCATGAAGAATGTAGAGAAGGGCAAACACATAAAAAGTGATCGTCAAATTTTGATTTCAAAATTAAAAATTAAAAAAAGAGAGTAACTTTTTATGTTTTCAAATGTTAATTTTTTTCATAATTTAATTAATCAGAATCTGAAAGTATAGGGATTATTTTTAGATTATTAATATTGCTTCTATTTACAAATTTTACCAACTACTATGTTGTTTTTATTTTGTTTTATATTTTTTTTCTCAAAGTTTAAATCGAAAGAAGTTGATGCATCTTGAGGAAATGCACACGGGTAGTTCCCTGGAAACATTATTAATGATGTGTCAATACTTGAAATTGACTGTTGTGTGGCTCTAGGGGGAAAGACTCTTTTCATGACTTCGCGTATGAATGGCCAAGGTACATTTATGCTTAAAAAAAGTTTGGAATATTATTTACTTTATAGTATAATAATGCAACTTTGGTCGGAAAGTAAATACTATTTTGTTTCGGTAGTGACTTAATGGTGATAGTTAAAAATCCATTTACTTATCAAGTTACGAATCTGCGATTGACATAAATGAAGGCCGACTATATTGCACAATGATGAGTTTTGAGATTTATTTTGAGTAATATCAAAGAGAAGTATACACTACAAAAAAATAGTGAAATGCTGACAGATTTTGCTGACGGGCAGTAAAACCGGCAGCATATGCTGAGTGCCGCTAATGGGAGGTAATTGCTGACGGATTGCTGACAGGTAAAGGCCATCAGCGAGATGACCGTCAGCTACCTGTCAACAAGTCGTCAGTATTTTATTTCGGCGACGGGTATGCTGACGTGCCGCTGACGAGTACCGGACCGTAAGCATAAATAAAATTTAAAAAAAAATATTGCTTACGGGTTTTCGACTGTCAACATATTTTAAAAAAATAAAAAAATATGTTGACGCGTATTGTGCCCGTCAGCATTTTGGTTATAAAACAGATCAGATCTGTTGAACACAGATACAAAACGCGAGAAAAAAATGGGAGAAGAAAGAAAAATCGCCCGCCGTCCAGCCGAGCCGCCCGCCCGCCCRCCCTTGCTGCCACACGCCGTCGCCCGTCGAGTCGCCGCCGACTGTCAAGGTAAGTTTATTTTATTAATTTTGAAGTTATTTTTATATATTTTATGAATTGTATTGTATATTCTTGATTTAAATACAATTGATGGTTTAATTAGGGTTGAGTTTTGGGCATTGTTGTATTTTATGGATTATTGTGAAATTAGGGCTGGTTTTAGGGATAATTATATAATTACAGTTTAATTAGGGATAATTATATATTTAGGCTTGATTTTAGGGATAATTATAATTTAGGATAATTATATAATTAGGGTTTAATTTTAGGGTTAATTATATAATTAGTGTTTAATTTAGGGATAATTATATAATTAGGGTTCAATTTAGTAATATTTATATAATTAGGATTCAATTTAAGGATAATTATATAAATAGGGTTTGATTTTAGGGATAATTATATAATTAGGGTTCAATTTAGGAATATTCATATAATTAGGGTTTAATTTAGGGATAATTATATAAATAGGGTTTGGTTTTATGGATAAATATATAATTAGGATTTGTTAGTTCGATTATGCGATTATCTTTTAAAGTGTATGTGATGGTGCCGTGGTGATCGGTTATGTTAATTTAATATATGTTATGGTCTGTTGTTATGGTTTAGTTGTGATTGATTGATGTATCTTTCAAAGTGTATGCGATAGTGGTTTTTAAATATCGTGGTGATCGGTTGTGTTAATGTAATGTATGTTATGGTTTAATTGTGATTGATTGATGCTGTGATTGGTTTGGGAAGACGTCGTTGATGAAGTGGTGTATGGCGCCGGCCGTGAGGTTTCATCCCTCCAATAACGATTTTCAAGATTATTTTAAACAATGGTGGTAGTTTTATAAAGTCTTAAAAAGTGCGTGGTGGGAGTTTTCAAATGTCGTGGTGATCGGCAAGTGAATATTTTGTTGAATTTATATTTTTGTTATATGATCTGTGATTAATGTATATGATCTGTGATAAATATATATGATCTGCTTGGTGCAAGTTACACCAAATCATAACAAAACGCTGGCAGCATATATTAGTATAAGATCTTTATACACTGAAAACACTTAGACCCGTTTGGAATTTAGTATCAAATAGAGTTTGATACTAAATTTTGAATTGTCCACTAATTCAGACAGTTTGAGAATGTGATTGTAATGTAATTATCTTACGTCGTATGTATTTTGTGGAAAATTGAATTTTGGTTTCCGTCTCTCTTTTGTTCTCGGGTGCACTGCAATATATGTGTACTTAGAGAACTAAAGAAGGTGCTGCCGAAATTTTCAGGTTCTCAAAATGCATAGTAAGATAATTACATCACTTAAAATCTCATTCTTGAATGGGATAGGGCCCTTACCAAAACTCACATTCTATATGCACCCTCTTAGCGCTCCATTCTCTACAATTCGATCATCCATATTATTAATCATAATAAGGATATTATAGGATGAGTTCTGATCGTAGGGACTCCGCCGATCGTTCCAGCCACCCCGTCCAAGGCCAGTTCATCGAGAAGACTCATACCACCACGTCCTGTTATGATCGAGATCTTTGTCGTCCCCCGAGGTAGTAACTTTAATTTTATAAGTAATTAATTCTTTATTTCAATATATTGCTGTAACGCCCCGATTTCACTTTAGTCAAAATAGGATTTATATTTTTAAATAATTAAATGGAGAAATCTTGGCGTCACAAAGGTGGTATACATTTGTAACGCCCCGATTTCACTTTAGTCAAAATAGGATTTATATTTTTAAATAATTAAATGGAGAAATCTTGGCGTCACAATAAGTGTCTAATTTTCACGATTTTAACATAAAAGATTCACATTTTTCAAAACGTTCAAGAAATACGCAGCGAAAATATTCATAGGATAAGTAACCAATCATCATCAAAGAAATTTTATAATTAAAAACACTCCTTTATGTCTAGTCCAACTTTTATTTAAAACAACGAAACAAGTTTAGAAACACAAAACCAACATCAAAAGTTTTATTCCTCTACTCGTCTCCCATCCGATCGACATCTTCGCTCATACCTGAAAAAAATATCGTTGATTTGGGATGAGCTCAACGTACTCAATAGTTACACCGACTTAGCCCATGCAAAATCATACAACTCAAAAATAGCACAATTGACCATAGAATTCATAGTTTTATCGTAGAAAATAAGTTGACTGCAGCTAAAACGCGCCGGGATATACCCGATGACCCTTTTCCCCGGTCACAGACACATTTGGTCTCTGGTTTTAATTCGAGGTTTATAGCACGCCGGGATAAACCCGATGACCCTTTTCCCTGGTCACAGACACTTTTGGTCTACGGCTATATTAGTTTTTGAAAACATAGAATTGCATGATACACATAGAACATAAATTTGAGTACATAAAATTTAACATAGGCAAGTCAGTGGTCCCTACCTCGTAAAAAATATCGTGGAAAATCGAGTGGTATGCACGTAGTTGAAATCCTAAATCCCCTTAATGCTCGTCACCTATTCAATTAGAAATTATATTTAAATTAGTATTTTTTTCATATTTTAAATAGTAATCATAATAATAATAGTAATAATTATAACAATATTAATGATAATAATAATAATACTAATAATAATAATAATAATAATAATAATAATAATAATAAAAATTGGACTGAGATGTATTTTTATAAAATGTTTCAGGGGCTAGATCGAGGTTTTTAATAAATCAGAGGGCTGAAATTAGGGTTATTGGTAATCTGGGGGTTCAATTGAAAAGGTGGCAAAAGGCTGGGGGTCAATTTGGAAATATGGGAGAATGGGCCGGGAATAAATTGGATAACCCAGCCCTTATTGCCTCAGAACCCGTCCTCCTTCCTTTCTTTCTCCCAGAACCAGAAGAATTCAGCCAACACCCCTTCCCCCTTCCTCGGCCGACGGCGACAGCAGCCAGGAGCAGTTGGCGCAGCGCTTCCGGCAAGGATGTGCGGCGATGGCGTCGACGTTTCTCTTTCCTGATTTCAGAAATCGGCCGTCTTCTTCCTTTCTCCCAAAAATTCGAAATCATCCACGGCGAGCGGTGAGCGGCGCCTCTCCCTTCCTCAATCCTTGTCGGTGGTAAAAGGGTTGGCTGTCGACAAATATTTTCTGACAGCATTGCCACGCGGTGGCCAGGTCCAATTCGGAGGGTGCGACGCCTTCTCTGTCCAATTCAAAAAATTTGACGGTGCCGGCCTGGCAGAGAAACGGCTCCGAGTGGTGGCGGGCGTCTCCCCGAGACGGCGACTCGACTGCATGGGGTATCTAGGTGGCGGTGGTTTGGATTGGGCCGTTTGGGCTTGGGGTGGACTCGGACGGTCGCGGTGTGGGGTGGCGATCCGGATTGTTTGCCGTGGGGGTTTGTTGGATCCCGGTTTTGAAGCGGGCTGTGGGGTGTTGATCGTGGCAGAGTCGGGGTTTTTCCTGGAAGGTGACGGGTGGCGTGGCCGTGGTTGCTTCGGATGGTGGCGGCGTTGAGATCGTGGCCTCTGGTGTGATTCGGCCGTGGTGGGTGTTGGCGACTTGAAGTCTGGCCGATTTGGGCGATGTTGCTGATTGGGGTTCGGGTTATTCGGGCCTGGAAACAGGGTTGGTGGTTGGCTGGAAAAAACGCTTGGGATTTGGCGACTCGTTGCAGCATAGTCGGGCTGCGGTTTTGAGTAAAATGACGGCTTGGTTTGGTGCTGTGGCAGGCGTGTTGTTGGTTGGGTTGAATGGGGGTTAGTCTCTTTGAAAATTTTAGAAAACAAACAAGAACTGATCTTTACCTTTGCTTGCTTGCGGCTGGTTTTCCAGAAAAGTCAAGAAAAGAAAAGTGGGAAGGCTGCAGATGGTAAACGGCTGAAGAGAAAAAAGGATTTTGCTTATAAGCCAAACACGAGTTTATTTTTGGAAAGCTAGGGCTAAGGTTTAGTGGACTCGGGCTAGTCATTGGGCCTCGTTTCTTTTAAAGTCCGACAAGAATCGACCCAATTGACGACTTAAGTTTAAAACTAAATAATTCCGTGGTCAACCCAATAGTATTTTATAATTATTAAAATAATTATAATATAAATAAATGTAATAATTTTAGAAATCGAAATTATTTCATAGACGACTCAATAGTTATTTAAATTAATAAGTTGCTAGATAATTATAATAGTATCTTAGAAGTTGATAATATACTTTTATTTGAAAATGAACTATAAATTCGTTTAATTAGAATTCTTAGATTATTTAAAACTAAAATAGGAATTTGTTTATGGCGACGAGATTGGGACTAGAATTATATAATTTTTTCTTTAATGCACGATAATAAATAAATAATTAAATAAATATGCATTGGATGTATGGATGTTACAACCTACCCCCCTTAGAAAAATTTTGTCCTCAAAATTCCACACTTACCCGAAATGTCAAAATTTGGATATTTCGCTTTGAACTCTTCCTCTTGTTCCCAAGTGGTCTCATTCATCCCATGACGTCTCCATTGCACCTTGATCAATGCTATCTCCCTGTTCCTTAATCGGTGTATCTTACGATCCAAAATCGCTTTCGGAGCCTCTTCATAAGTTAAATCCTTATTAACATCAAGTTCTTCGTAACTTACAATGTGGTGTGGATCGTAGACATACTTTCGTAACATCGACACATGGAAGACATTGTGAATGCTCGACAAACTGGGTGGTAGCGCAAGCTCATAAGCCAAATCTCCAATTCTCTTAAGAATCTCAAACGGCCCTATATACCTTGGCTTCAACTTCCCCCTTTGACCAAATCTTACAACACCTCGGACTGGCGCTACTTTCAGAAACACCTTATCACCTACTTCAAAATGCAGATCTTTTCTTCGACGGTCCGCATAAGATTTTTGTCGATCCTGCGCAGCCCTAATTCGATCTCGGATCGTGGCGATGTGTTTAACCATCTCTAGTACCACTTCGGGGCCCAAAATCTTTCTCTCCCCTACTTCGTCCCAGTACAAAGGAGATCTACACTTTCTTCCGTACAAAGCCTCGTATGGAGCCATACCAATGGTGGATTGGTAATTGTTGTTGTAAGCGAACTCTACCAATGGTAATAAACCTTCCCATTGACTTCCCAAGTCAAGTATGCAAGTTCTCAACATATCTTCCATGACCTGGTTAGTCCTCTCAGTTTGACCGTCTGTTTGTGGATGATAAGCCGTACTGAACTTCAATTTTGTGCCTAGAGCACTTTGCAAGCTCTTCCAAAAGTTCGAGGTGAACCTCGTGTCTCTGTCTGACACAATCGAGACCGGTACTCCGTGCAACTTAACAATTTTCCGAATATAGATTTGGGCATAATGTTCCATGTTGAAGGTCATCTTGACCGGTAAAAAGTGAGCCAACTTGGTTAGACGATCTACTATCACCCAAACTGCCTTGTTACCTCTCGTCGATGGCGGTAAACCTACCATGAAATCCATCGAGATATGCTCCCACTTCCATTCCGGAATCTCTAGTGGTCTTAGCAAACCTGACGGTCGTTGGTGTTCAGCCTTGACTCGCTGACAAACTAGACACTTTCCCACAAAAGTGGCAATGTCTCTCTTCATGCTCCTCCACCAAAACACTGTCTTCAAGTCCTTATACATCTTGGTACCACCGGGATGTGCATTGTAAGGAGTGCAATGGGCTTCTTCCAGATTTTCTTTCCTTAGATCCTCGTCTTTTGGAACACAAATTCTTCCTTCGTAAAACAATACTCCATCGTCTGCTAAAACAAAACCTTTGATGGTTCCTTTCCGCACTTTCTCCTTCATCTTACTTATGAAACCATCCTGGGTTTGAATTTCCTTGATTCTTTCTCTCAAAGTTGGTTGCACCACTAAGGATGCTAAGATCCCCTACGTGTTATTTGGAGGTATCACCATTTCGATCTTCATCTTGGCGAACTCCTCAACCAATTTTTCTTGCTCGGAAAGTAAACTCGTCAGTCCTCCTTTACAACTTAAAGCATCAGCTACCACATTCGCCTTCCCTGGATGGTAGCTAATGGTACAGTCATAGTCCTTAACCAATTCCAACCATCTTCTTTGACGCATATTCAACTCCTTCTGAGTGAACAAATACTTCAAGCTTTTATGGTCAGTAAAGATCTCACACTTGCCTCCATACAAGTAGTGTCTCCAGATCTTCAAAGCATGAACTACAGCTGCGAGTTCTAAATCGTGCGTAGGGTAGTTCACCTCATGGGTTTTGAGTTGTCGCAACGCATAAGCCACTACTTTCCCATGTTGCATCAGGACGCAACCCAAACCTTATTTCGACGCATCACTATAAATAACGAAGTCCTTCGTTGGGTCGGGAATTGTCAAGACGGGTGCGGAAGTGAGCCTTCTCTTCAGCTCTTGGAAACTCTCCTCGCACTTCGTGCTCCAAACAAACTTCTCCCCTTTCCTTGTAAGTCGAGTCATCGGCACAGCTATCTTAGAAAATCCTTCGATAAATCTTCGATAGTAGCCTGCTAGACCCAGAAAACTGCGAACTTCAATCGGATTCGTGGGGGTGGCCCATCCATTTATCGCTTCAACCTTAGATGGATCCACTTCTATCCCTTGAGCAATGACGATGTGACCAAGGAACACWACTCGGTCCATCCAAAACTCGCACTTACTGAATTTCGCATACAACTTCTCCTTGCGAAGTGTTCCCAACACTATTCGTAAGTGCTCTTCATGCTCTTCTTGATTCTTCGAAAAGATCAAGATGTCGTCGATAAAGACTATGACGAACTTATCCAAGTAGGGTTGAAAAACCCTATTCATCAAGTCCATGAACACTGCTGGATTTGCTTAGCCTGAAGGGCATCACAACGAACTCATAGTGTCCATATCTCGTTCTAAAGGCCGTCTTTGGGATGTTACTCTCTTTGATCTTCAACTGATGATACCCCGACCTTAAGTTGATCTTAGAGAAGACACTTGCTCCTTTCAATTGATCGAATAAGTCTTCAATACGAGGTAACGGGTACTTGTTCTTATTGTGAGTCGATTAAGTTCTCTATAATCGATACACATTCTCATTGACCCATCTTTCTTCTTAACAAAGAGGACCGGTGCTCCCCACGGTGAAACACTCGGTCGGACAAAACCTAAATCCAATAACTCTTGGATTTGTGCCTTTAATTCTTGAAGTTCCTTCGGTGCCATCCTGTAAGGTGCCTTTGAGATAGGCGCTGCCCATGGTGTCAAATCAATTGTGAACTCGACTTGACGACTAGGTGGTAATCCTGGTAACTCTTCCGGAAAGACGTCCTTAAAATCTCGGACGATGGGCACTTCGTGCGATGTCACCTCGACCGCTGGATTGATCACCAAATTTACTAGGAAACCTTGGCATCTCTCTTTCTTCAACAGCTTCATGGCCTTCATTGCCGTAATCACTTGTGGCACCGTCTTGGTCTTGGCTCCAAAGAACTTGATCTCTCCACCTTCAGCGAGTTTGAAAGTTATTTCTCATTCGCGACATTGTATCTTTGTTTGATATTTCGTGAGCCAGTTCATTCCCAATATCAAGTCAAAATCCCTCATTTCGATCACATACAAGTCAGCCTCGAGATTCTTTCCTCCTACATCGATCTTCACTCCCTTATCCATCAAGTTCGTGACCATTACGTCTCCGGATGGTAAGCTAACTTCTAAGGGTTCCTCTACTCTAGTGCTCTTAACTTCAGTTAAATTATGAATTTCTTTGGACACAAAAGAGTGCGAAGCACCCATATCGAAAAGCACAAAAGTAGGAATTCCTGAGACGGTCAACATACCTGTTATAACTCCAGGGTTCTCTTCAGCCTCATTGCGTGCCATGGCATTCATTCGAGCATTTCCTCCATTAGTTGGTCTTGGCTTTGGACCTCCCCCGTCTTGTTGCCTTTGACCGAACATGGTGCAGAAAGGCGCCGTATGCCCACTTTGATGGCAACGGTAACATTTTCCTTTTCTCAGAAGGCATTCTCCAAAATGTCTCTTACCGCAACTTCGGCACGTGGGTTTGTTGTCCATTCCTCGCTGACTGTTCCCGCCACCAGTTTTCTGCTGCTTGCCATGGTTGGAGCTTCCTCCTTCCCACTTCCTCTTGTCCACCGAAGTTGTGAGTTTAGGCTTCACTTCATCCACTCCAAGACTTTCCTCCACGTCTTGGGCTCTTTTAACCATCTCCGCGTAGGGAAGGTCGCCTTGTGCTGATAAGATCCCCGCTAGTTGGGCTCTCAAACCTCTTTTGAACCTCAATGATTTCTTCAAATCGGTGTCCACTAGGTGGGTAGCGAAACGGCTCAACTGGTTAAACCTCCTCTCATACTCAGTGACCGTCAAGTTTCCTTGTTTGAGATTCAGGAATTCGGTCTCCTTCTGATCGCGATACGAGCGCGGGAAAGACTTCTCCATAACCACCGTCTTGAACTTGTTCCAAGTGAAGGCGTCTCGCTCCGCCTCTGAACAGGTTCTCCAATAACCTTCCCACCAGTGGTCAGCATCTTCAGTTAGCTGAAAAGTGGCACACGTGACCTTCTGCACGTCGTCGCACGCTATCATTCGAAAGATTCTTTCAAGCGACCGAAACCACTCCTCCACTGCATCAGGTCCATCTCTCCCATTGAAAGTTGGTGGTCGGTAAAGACGGAACTGCTCCACTGCTCTCGAGTTGTTGCCTCCATTCCCCAAACCATTATCTTGAAGGCGCTGGAAAAAGTTGGTGAAAACCGTATCCATAGCCTCAACGGTTATTTGGTCGAAGTGGGGTGGGTTTCCTTCATTAACCCTATTCCCGCTTCTTCCTCCCTTTGGAAACCTCTTCACGGTTTTCCTTGGGAGTTTCTTCTTTGGCTAAGCACCATAAATGATGTTTTGGTCAACAAAATAACCTCATCGTGTCGACTTCCAAAAAACCATAAATAATGAAATCCTCCATGCCTTGGAGTGTCATCATACCAATAGCATCAACAACCATTCCCAATACAATACATTCACATCAATAGCATCATCAACCATTCCCAAGACAAAGCAATCATATCCATAGTATAAACATCCATACCCAATACAATGCAGTTATGAATTAACATGGAATTTAAATGAATGATTAAACAATTGCAATGAACTTTTGTACCTTGAGGATATAGACGAATGTTCCACGAGGAGGAATGAAAACTATTTAAGTAATCCAAATATTTATTTTATAAACTTTTTGATTTTCACAAACGAAACGAGTCTACAGAACCAATCAAAACCTTGGCTCTGATACCACCTTTGTAACGCCCCGATTTCACTTTAGTCAATATAGGATTTATATTTTTAAATAATTAAATGGAGAAATCTTGGCATCACAATAAATGTCTAATTTTCACGATTTTAATGTAAAAGATTCACATTTTTCAAAACGTTCAAGAAATACGCAGCGGAAATATTCATAGGATAAGTAACCAATCATCATCAAAGAAATTTATAATTAAAAACACTCCTTTATGTCTAGTCCAACTTTTATTTAAAACAACGAAACAAGTTTAGAAACACAAAACCAACATCAAAAGTTTTATTCCTCTACTCGTCTCCCATCCGATCGACATCTTCGCTCATACCTGAAAAAAATATCGTTGATTTGGGATGAGCTCAACGTACTCAATAGTTACACCAACTTAGCCCATGCAAAATCATACAACTCAAAAATAGCACAATTGACCATAGAATTCATAGTTTTATCGTAGAAAATAAGTTGACTGCAGCTAAACGCGCCGAGATATACCCGATGACCCTTTTCCCCAGTCATAGACACATTTGGTCTCTGGTTTTAATTCGTGGTTTATAGCACGCCGGGATAAATCCGATGACCCTTTTCCCCGGTCACAGACACTTTTGGTCTACGGCTATATTAGTTTTTGGAAACATAGAATTACATGATACACATAGAACATAAATTTGAGTACATAAAATTTAACATAGGCAAGTCAGTGGTCCCTACCTCGTAAAAAATGTCGTGAAAAATCGAGTGGTATGCACGTAGTTGAAATCCTAAATCCCCTTAATGCTCGTCACCTATTCAATTAGAAAGTATATTTAAATTAGTATTTTTTTCATATTTAAAATAGTAATCATAATAATAATAGTAATAATTATAACAATATTAATGATAATAATAATAATACTAATAATAATAATAATAAAAAAAATTGGACTGAGATGTATTTTTATAAAATGTTTCAGGGGATGGATCGAGGTTTTTAATAAATCAGAGGGCTGAAATTAGGGTTATTGGTAATCTGGGGGTTCAATTGAAAAGATGGCAAAAGGCTGGGGGTCAATTTGGAAATATGGGAAAATGGGCCGGGAATAAATTGGATAACCCAGCCCTTATTGCCTCAGAACCCGTCCTCCTTCCTTTCTTTCTCCCAGAACCAGAAAAATTCAGCCAACACCCCTTCCCCCTTCCCCCTTCCTCGGCCGACGGCGACAGCAGCCCGGAACAGTTGGCGCAGCTCTTCCGGCAAGGATGTGCGGCGATGGCGTCGGCGTTTCTCTTTCCTGATTTCAGAAATCAGCCGTCTTCTTCCTTTCTCCCAAAAATTGGAAATCGGCCACGGCGAGCGGTGAGCGGCGCCTCTCCCTTCCTCAATCCTTGTCGGCGGTAAAAGGGTTGGCTGTCGGCAAACATTTTCTGGCAGCATCGCCACGCCGTGGCCAGGTCTAATTCGGAGGGTGCAACGCCTTCTCTGTCCAATTCACAAAATTCGACCGCGCCGGCCTGGCGTAGAAATGGCTCTGAGTGGTGGCGGGCATCTCCCCAAGACGGCGACTCGACTGCGTGGGTTCTCTAGGTGGCGGTGGTTTGGATTGGGCCGTTCGGGCTTGGGGTGGACTCGGACGGTCGCGGTGTGGGGTGGCGATCCGGATGGTTTGCCGTGGGGGTTTGTTGGATCCCGGTTTTGAAGCGGGCTGTGGGGTGTTGATCGTGGCAGAGTCGGGGTTTTTCCTGGAAGGTGCCGGGTGGCGTGGCCGTGGTTGCTTCGGATGGTGGCGGCGTTGAGATCGTGGCCTCTGGTGTGATTCGGCCGTGGTGGTGTTGGCGACTTGAAGTCTGGCCGATTTGGGCGATGTTGCTGATTGGGGTTCGGGTTATTCGGGCCTGGAAACAGGGTTGGTGGTTGGCTGGAAAAAACGCTTGGGATTTGGCGACTCGTTGCAGCATAGTCGGGCTGCGGTTTTGAGTAAAATGACGGCTTGGTTTGGTGCTGTGGCAGGCGTGTTGTTGGTTGGGTTGAATGGGGGTTAGTCTCTTTGAAAAATTTTAGAAAACAAACAAGAACTGATCTTTACCTTTGCTTGCTTGCGGCTGGTTTTCCAGAAAAGTCAAGAAAAGAAAAGTGGGAAGGCTGCAGATGGTAAACGGCTGAAGAGAAAAAAGGATTTTGCTTATAAGCCAAACACGAGTTTATTTTTGGAAAGCTAGGGCTAAGGTTTAGTGGACTCGGGCTAGTYATTGGGCTCGTTTCTTTTAAAGTCCGACAAGAATYGACCCAATTGACGACTTAAGTTTAAAACTAAATAATTTTGTGCTCAACCCAATAGTATTTTATAATTATTAAAATAATTATAATATAAATAAATGTAATAATTTTAGAAATCGAAATTATTTCATAGACGACTCAATAGTTATTTAAATTAATAAGTTGCTAAATAATTATAATAGTATCTTAGAAGTTGATAATATACTTTTATTTGAAAATGACCTATAAATTCGTTTAATTAGAATTCTTATATTATTTAAAACTAAAATAGGAATTTGTTTATGGCAACGAGATTGGGACTAGAATTATATAATTTTTTCTTTAATGCATGATAATAAATAAATAATTAAATAAATATGCATTGGATGTATGGATGTTACAATTGCCCTAATAACTATATTTGACCAGGTACTCTAATGCTCCTACTCTTGCTCCTGCTGCACCTGCCCTAATGATGATGATGATGATGCGGTTTAGTTGAGAAACGAACAGTATTTATATTGGTACTTTGTTGATGTTTTATACATTATATGATAAAATTGTTAATTAATTATATTTTAATTTTATTTTTTTTTTGGGAAATACAAATTAGTCTTCTTTTTGAATTAATAATATGTAAAATAAATACAGGTAAAAATTTAAAATGAAATAAAAAATAAAATAAAATAAAATAAAATCTTAAAATCTAAAATGCTGACGGGGGAACCCGTCAGCGTCATTTGAACATGCTGACGGGCAGACCCGTCAGCATATGCTATCGGCACGAACCCGTCAGTATAATTTCATTTATCCTAACGGGCAAAAATCGTCAGCGTTTGCTGACGAGCAATACTACCGCTGACGTGTCTCTGGTCATGGCGGGATGGGTTTGCTAATGGGTACCCGTCAATAGTCCATCAGAAAATACTGACTGGTCCATTAATGTCGTCAGCAAATCATTTACTGACGCCAAAAATGCTGACAGGCGTAACCCGTCAGCATTCGTTTGCTGACGGGTTACGAACGTCAGCATTTAACTGTTTTTTTGTAGTGATACGAATGATGTACTTTGAAGAGTTTCAAGATTTATTTTGCGAGTAAATTTCTATAGTAATATCAAAGTGAAGTGTATAATTTAGATTTATAGTTTATGTTTGGCTGAATTCACTATAGAAATAAGGGTCTAATATATAAAACAAATAGTCTTTTAAAAAAAATTATTGGAGGCGATTCAACTCTAATAACCACCTCTTGTGTGATAGTATAGGTGTTGATTCATTATTAACAAGCGACATCCGTACTGGTACATTGGAGGCGATTCACCAACAATAATCGTCTCCCATCAAACACTATTGGTGACATTCTACGTTAACAAGCGCCACTTGGATTGGTACATTGGAGGCAGTTCAACATTAATAACAGCCTCAGTATGATACTATTGGTGTCACTTCATATTAACCAGCGCCACAAGGTTTTATTATTTGTGACGGTTTGGAAGCGCCACCCATATTGGTTCGATTTTAAGTTTCTTTTGAATTAGTGATGGTCCAAAAGTGCTACTTATGAGCATTTTAAAGCGCCACCTATTAATTTTTTTGCACTAATGAGGTTAGTAATGACATTGTTGTAATTAAAGACAAAAACTAAATAAGAAAATTACAAATTTGATCTTCTTTTTAAAATAAGTGAGATTCTCCTACTTTTTATAAAACAGCTTAAAAGCTCCTATCATCTTATTCTACACGCTTATAAGCTCTCTTTAAAAAAAAACCAAATATTTATAGGTAACTTATAAGCTTCTCATATATCATACTAGTTTAATACTCATGTGTTACACGAGATTTATCCAAAAATAAATATTAAAGATATTTGTGATAATTACAAAAATCTAAAAATAAAAAAATCATAAGATATTGTATTACCGATATCTAATCACTATTTATTAACTATTGTATTTTTATTAGTAAATAGTTTTATATTTGATGTTTAAATTAAATTAATTAAATTATTTACATACTTAAGAAAATCCAAAAGTTGTCACATTATCAACCTATGTCTAATCTCTATTGCTAATTATTATTGTTAAATACTTTTATATTTTAATATTTTGATTAAATTCGACAATAATCTTTAGTTACATACTTACAAAATTCAATAGATTTCGTATCACATTGTACCAGTGTCTAATTAATATTAATTAATTAATTATTATTATTATATAAATTTATATTTACATTTAATTCATTAATAATATTTAGTTACATACCAAGATTATTGCAAATAACTCATAATTTACTTATATCTTATAATTGAGATTCTAATAATAAAAATATTTTAAGTTTATTATAAATATAACATATTTAGACTATTTTTTTAATTAAGTTTTTTTTTTAATTTACATATGATAATTTATCATTTAATGAAGATAACTAAATTAGATTTTTTTTTCCCACATTATATATGACTCCTTATATTTTTATATTAGAAGAATAAAAGAAAATATTAAATTAGGCAAATTATAATAAAATAAAAATATTAAATTATACAAAATATAACAAAAGGAAGAGATTAAGTTAGCAAAATATTATAAAAGAAAATATAATAAATTAGGTAGATATTTAAATTCTTATATCTTACAAAGTATGTAAACCTCCAAAATCCAAAAAGTAAGTATTCGAAACATTAAAAAATTACACATCAACCCAAAATATTTTAGGTAAACACATAAAATAAAAAGAGTAGGTCTTGGGTGAGATCGGTCTCATAAGATGAGACCACTTTTAACCCAACCTATTAACAAACCCACCAGGCCCAATCCAATTTACCCGCCCACCCACCATATAATTATTAATTAAAAAAAATCAAAGCACAACATCGATACTCTCTCTCTCATTCTCACATACTGGCGCACACAAAAACAATCTCTCTCGTCGGCTTCCTCTCCTTGACGCCGCCGACCACCATTTTTTGTTGTTTTCATTCCAGATCTGAAGTCGGATTCTTGATTTATCTTTCCCATCCATGGAAAGTCTGTGATTTGATCTATTACATTGTCGAATTTGGTATCTGGTCCATGGCGATTTGTAGCACAAAACTTTGATTATTCAGTAAGGGATTTCTCTCCTCATTAGTTGTTAAATTGATGAATCGTGTTTTTGTTTTAAATTGATTAGTTGAATAGTATTTCTGTTTTTACACAATTCTAGTGGATGGAATAATCAATTTGCCAATTTAACCTTTCATTTTTTGCTAGCAAAATAACTTGATCTTTCTCGATTTCAAGCCATGGGGTTGTTTTTTCATTTAACAAATTGTTTTTTGCATTAGATATTAGAACTTTTATTTCTATTTTTCACATGTTTCATCTGATAAATTCAGTTTAAGCAAATCTTGATTACAGTAATTTTGTTATTTTTAAATTTCCATTTTGGATTTTTTTTTCAGGAAGATTTAAAACAATTGGTATTCAGCCACAACTGCGAGGAGGAGGAGGAGGCGGAGAGGCGCTTGCCGAGGAAATTGTTGGTGGCGGTGCGGATTTCAGAGAAATTATAGATTTGGGTGCTTTTCGGCAGGGTGTTGCGGAGGCTGGATAAGGAGGCGCAACTGGCGATGGAGCTTTCTAGCTGGTACGAGGAGGAGGACGATGACGAAATGGCGGCGGAGGTGGAGGAGCTGCTGCGGAACGGATCGAAGAAAGGCGTCTGCGGGGTGTTTCACGATGAGGAGTATTGAGCTTCTATCCCAAAGTGGCGTGAGTATCAAAGGGGAAGAATGTCGTTGTGGTGGGTCGAAGTAACGTCGTTGGTTTACCAGTTTCTTTTCTCCTTCTGAAGGAGGATGCTACTATCACTGTAGTCCATTCACGTACAAACGAACCATAGAGCATCGTTCGTAACACGGATATTGTTATAGCTGCTGCTGGACAAGCAATGATGCTCAAGATAAGCTGGATTAAGCCTGGTGTTGCAGTAATTGTGGTCGGAACAAATGCTGTGGACGATCCAAGTAAGAAGTCTGGTTATAAGCTAGTCGGGGACATGGACTTTCATGAAGCATATAAGATGGCTGGATGGATAATGCCGGATCCTGGTGGTGTTGGGCCGATGACCGTTGTGATTCTGCTAAAGAATACCTTGGATAGTGCTAAGAGAGTGATAGAGCTTTATTTTTTTTAATTATTATTTTTAACTATTGCTGAAAAACTGTAATAATCTTTTGTTGCTTATCAGTTTAAGTTACAATATAATGGTATGGGTATGATTTGGTATTTCTGATTTTTACAATGTCATAATCTAGGTTTCTTTGATTGCTCTAGGAAATTGATCTGGTGGGCCTTGGAATTTTTTTATGATGCTGTCAATTATGTCGATTGATGATATTCATGTTCTGGACTAGGACGGTTTGGTGAATTAAAATGTCTTGGTTAATGCAAACAAATGCCTATCCAATTTTTTTTTAAAAACTTTATTTTGTAATACTATAGTTATATTTTGTGATACTTTCAACACTGTGTAATACTTTGATCATGACATTAAAAAAAATCGACTAAATGGGAGAAATATAAATATAGACGAACTATATTTTGTAATACTATAGTTATATTTTGTGATACTTTAACAACAATTTGTATTACTTACTATAAAAATATATAGACGTGAAAAAGTTAAATATAAATATAGACGATCTATGTTTTGTAATACTATAGTTGTATTTTGTGATACTTTAACAACACTTTGTAATACTTACTATAAAAATATATAGAAGTAAAAAAATTAAATATAAATATAGACGAACTATGTTTTGTAATATTATAGTTATATTTTGTGATACTTTAACAACACTTTGTAACACTTACTATAAAATATATATAGACGTAAAAAACTTAAATATAAATATAGACGAACTATGTTTTGTAATATTATAGTTATATTTTGTGATACTTTAACAACACTTTGTAATGCTTACTATAAAAATATATAGACGTAAGAAAAATTCTTAATATAGAGGAACTATATTTCGTAATACTATCGTTATATTTTGTGATACTTTAACAACACTTTGTATTACTTTGATCATGACATTAAAAAAAATCGACTAAATAGGAGAAATATACATATAGACGAACTATGTTTTGTAATACTATAGTCATATTTTGTGATACTTTTATTATAGTATGTGATACTTTAGGACGATATTGTGATACTTTTATCGAGAATAATGAAAATTATAAAATTACTGGAAAAACACACACATTGCTTGTGATACTTTTACTAAGACTTGTGATACTTTAAACTGATATTGTAATACTTTTACTGAAACTAGTAATATTTTTATTTTAAACATTATAAGTTAAATTATAACTTGTGATACTTTAACAATCTTTTGTGGTATTTAAACATCATAAGTTAAAAATGTTACTTAACTATGACTTAATTTAAAAATAGGTATAAAAAACTTGTGATATTTTAACAATCTTTTGTGATACTTTAACAATGTTTTGTGATACTCAAATAACTTGAGTTAAAAATGTTACTTAACTATGTTTTATTGTAAGAATATGTATAAAAACTTGTGATACTTTAAAAATCTTTTGTAATACTTTAACAATGTTTTGTGATACTTAAACAACTTGAGTTAAAATTATTACTTAACTATACTTTAATTAAAAATAGATATAAAGCTTGTTACTTTTTAACAATCTTTTGTGATATTTTAACAATATTTTGTGATACTTTTAATTTACAGTATAAAAACTATAAACAGTATTTATACCTAAGAATTGTAATACTTTTAATTTAATTTTTGATACTTTTAATACACTTTGTGATACTTTTAAGTAATTTTGTGATACTTTTTCTATAATTTGTGATTCACTTACATAGAATATAATATACAATATTTATACGTAATTATAATACTTTTAACTCAAATTATCATACTTTTCACTATATTTGTGATATTTTTCACATTTTCTTCATTGACCAATCAATCAACTTTCTACTAAAAGTATCACAAATTCCTCGTAGTTAAAAGTAAAAAAAAAAAAAAAGTCAGAATAATACAACTCTACGTACTGGCAAGAACTCAAGAGTCTCTTGTTACATACAAAGTTAAACCTTATCATCAACGATCTGTTGTTTCTAGAGGTGAACATTCTAAACGCTGGTATAAGTAAAGAAAAAGAACATAGCAGAAAGATCACAATATGGTGTTCCATGATCACCCAAAAAGCAACCAACTATAAAGGATCGAGTCCAGACTCAAAACATCTTTCCCTCATCTTCATTCCTATATATTCAAAGGCGCTATTATATATAAAAACTCATTTTATTTTTCCTAGTTACTATTCATAATAGAATACTATCATACTGAAAATGATGCCCTACTTTTTACCTTCCTATTCATAAAACACCCAAACTCCGACTCGAATGCTCCATTTGGTAAACCTATGGTATGTACATCCTGACATAGTAAAATGACATTTTTATTTTTCCATATGATAATCACTTACAAGTAAAGAATAAGTAATTCAAGTAAAAAGTATATATATATATATATATATATATATATATATATATATATATATATATATATATATATATATATATATATATATACCTGCAAGACAAAAGTTTCATGCATTTGTACTGCCCTCCGAGGGAGATATAACCGGGTGCATTAGCTTTCGGAGAAGTTGAGCTATCTCGGTCAAGAGTTTAGTCCCTTCGTCCCCTCTTTGCTGCATCATAGAGGCATGCTTTAAGAATCCACTATCCGCTTCAATCACTCTTTATTTCTCCCACCCCACGACCGTGCAACAAACATATATATCACATGTTACATAATTACACATATCACACTCACACCTTCAACCCTCACAACCACCTACCATTATTACACATCGTCGGATAAGAACAAAAACAAAACAGACTGATCAACGCAAATGCAACAATGAGCTAAAGCAGTAAAACACACAATATCAATATATAAAAGAAACAACAAACATATGGGGCAAAGTAATTAAATAAAAATTGACTACAATAAAGTATAGATGAGATTTTACCCGCAATCCCTCAAAAAATAAAATTAAAACAATCTAAAAACAAGCCCGGCGGACGCTCCGATGGGTCGAACCCAAGCCCGACCGACACTCCGATGAGGACATCCGGTTTGGGTATGGCTGGATCTTGGAGGATTAGTGAAGACCGAAACATGGGGTTCTAGAGGGGTGAACTTCTGGACGAAACGCTCTTGGACAATGCAGACGCCGCCGTTTGGGGTGGTCACGATGACATCTAGTGGCTGCTCGGCATCGGATCCAGAGAATTCGAGGATGTGATCGACGATGGAGAAGTATCCGCCTGATTGCAGGTTCGGGCGCCTGTATGCGTAGATGACGTGGCCGTCGAGCTGCTGGGGCTGAGGTTCTCACTGTTGAAAGCGGCGAGGGTTACGAGAGAGGGAGAGAGATGAATGTTGTTTGTGATTTCTTATTTGTTTTTTTATTTTATAATTAGTAACTAATGGGGCTGGGTGGGTTAAATTTATGGATATGGTAAAATGTGGTATCATACTATGAGACCGGTCACCCAAGTATTTACCAAATAAAAAGAAGGGGCAATTGCCAAATACTACATAGGAAAAAATGTTTTTGTCAAATACTACGGCTAATTATACAAAATGTCAAATAGTCCAACCATAAATATACAATTACAAGGTTACCCCTAATAATAATAATATAATAGTAATAATAATAATATCAATAAACAATACACCACCACCTCCCGC
>BMAC01000328.1:879691-915633 GCA_014905375.1 Phtheirospermum japonicum | reverse complement strand
TTGCAGACAGGTGTTGGCCGTCGGCATATTATATTAATATAAAAAAATAAATTTCTTTTGAGCGAACCAAACCCATCCCGAGCTACACACTTCCCAACCTAGCCCGACCCATCGCCCAGTCCGCAACACCTAAATAATTTAAATTCATCAAATGGCATGAGGGAGATTCGAACCCGCCACCTCTTGATAATATCATAGCGTTGTTACCGCCCCCAAATCAATTACATGTGAGCATTTATATTTTTTCTACCATATATGAGATATATAAGTTAATTTATAAATTGTATTTATAATTAACTGTATTATAAATATATATTATTATCTTAAAGTGTGTTATAATTAAAGATATTTATTGAAAGTTATGTTATATGTATAAATTAAAATAATAATATATTTACACAATGATAATAAAAAAAAATAGAAAAAAATTATATTATTGCAACTGTTATTGAAAAATATTTATTACATATTATATATTTTTTTTGATTAGATATATCCCGTAAACAATTATACATAATTATATATTATTATTTACTTATTATTAAAAAGTGAAAAACAAAATTATTATTGTTATATATTATATTTATAAATATATATATACACATACAGACACACACACACACACATATACTTACAATTTAAAAGTGTGTTACTATTATATAATATGTATTGAGAACAAACATATTATAAAAATATTATATTTTTAAATTTATTTTGATATATCCCTTAAAATAATTATATATTCATTATATTTTTAATTGATTATATATAATTATATATTATTATTAAAAACTGTAATTAAAAATAAAATCCTTATTATTATATTTATAAATAATTATATTATAAATATATATTACTATTCAAAAGTGTGTTGCAATTATAATATCTATATATATATGTGTGTGTGTATGTATATATATTGAATTAATATAATAATAGATTTAGACAAGAATAAATAAAAAATTAGAAAAGAATATAGAAATTTTTTTATTGTTATTGAAAAAATAACTCATTACATATTATATTTATTAGATATATAAAATTTTTATATAATTATAATTATAAATAATTATATTATATTATATATAATTAGACTATAAATTATAAAAAATAAAATATCAAAGAAATAAAAAATAAAATATCAAAGAAATATCCATCAGTATTTACCGATGACTTTAAAATCCATTGGCAAAGACGGCCAAAAAGTTCGTTTGTAATTACCAATGAAAAAACAGTAGTCAATAAAACTCGTTGGTGTTTTATTATTTTCTGTAGTGTTTAGCTTATGTGTATTTTGATGTTTACAACACATTATGTATGCTTTATACTTTCAAAACATGACATAGCAAGTATTAAAAGTTTAATATTAATAATACAATAAACCGGTAAGGGTTCACTTGGTTGATTTATTTGAGGAGTTGCAGCTGGTGGCTAATAGTTGATAACTAATTGTAAAATACTTTTTGGTAAATTAGATGATTGAAGTAGTTAATCGAATGTTAATTTAACATTATAGATATGTTTGAGAGTTATAAAAAAATATTATGCATAAAATTAATAATAAATAGATATAGAATACAAATAATGACTCTCTACAAAATATTTAAAATAAAGAGAAATATAAACATTGATACCAAAATAATTATATCGTAATAAAAAAAATCTTATGTATAAAAGTAATATTTATTTTTAATTATAAGATAATATGTTAGCATATAAAAAATAATATCTTTTAAATTTACAATAATAAATAAAGGCTTTCTAAAATTAAAACAATGATACCAAGATAATTAATTTGATAAATAAATATTTCATTGTGTCTAAAAATAATATTTATATAGAATTACAAAATAATATGTTAGCAATATATATTTTATAAGGGGAAATGTTTAAAAAATAAATAAAAATTCTCCAATTATTTATCAACTGATTCGAAAAAGTTAGGTTTCTTTTAGCCCTAATTAGTTACCAGTAGATGATAAGAAACCTTGATCAAGCGTATAAAAGACCTGATTGAGGCTGAAAAAGCTATCAGCTCCTACAAATCGCTCAATCAAACGCCTTTAACTTTGACCAGGATAAAGATTGTTGATAATAAATTTATTATTTAAAAGACAACTTTAATATATATTAATTTATAAAATAGTTTGCTTGCATATTTACAATCACACATATGTTTAACTTCTAATCAACTAATAATATCAAATTAAAAAATATTAGCACACTTTATCAATATATTACATGAATAATTACATATGAATTTAATTCACTATGAGATAGTTTATATTAATTTTTTTTATATCGAAAATCGATTGATATCATTTTAACTTGATAAATTAATTTTATGGAGGATTTCTTCATTTCTTGTTGAGAAAATATTTTAATAAATTATACATGTCTAACTTTTTTTATGAGTTTTACAATACGTGAAAAATGCGTAATTATAATATATTTGAATACAAATTGCGCTTTTACGTGTTTTGGCAGCGGGTTGTGGAATTAGGTGATTTTGCACATTCATTGTGCGACTAAATCATTTTTTTTAATGATTTCGCATACTCAGTATGCGAAATCTAATTTTTATAATTTTTTTTTTGTGATTTCACATTCTCAAAATGCGAAATCTATTTTTTATATATAAAAAAAAATTATTGTGATTTCGCATTCTTAGAATGGGAAATCTATTTTTTATTAAAAAAAATTATTTTGATTTCGCATTCTCAGAATGCGAAATCTAATTTTTATAAAACATTTTTTTAATAAAATCAGGTTTCCCATATGTAATATGTAAAAAATAATAATTAATTAAATTAGATTTCGCATATGTAATATGTGTGTGCGTGAGAAAAACTTATTTAAGAATTAATATTGTAAGACATCCTATATAATAGACGACTTGACTGTTTGTTTCTCACCCTATATAATACGCGATTTATTTCTCTCTCATATTCTATATAATAGCGATATTTTTTCTCTGATATATTTCCTATATAGTAGGTATTTAATTTAAAACCGACTTAATAAAGTTTTCTCTCATATATCCTATATAACAGGGGATTGGATATGAGAAAGATTCATTTAGTCGATTTTAAATTAAATACTTACTATATAGGAAATATATGAGAGAAAAAAAGTCGCTATTAAATAGGATATGAGAGAAAAAAAGCGCCTATTATATACGATGAGAAGAAAACAGTCAAGTCGCCTAATCATAATAGGATGCCTTACAATATTAATTTTTAACTAAATAAGTTTTTCTCACGCACACACATATTACATATGTGAAACCTAATTTTATTAATTCTTTTTTTTTTTTAAATAAAAATTGACTTCACATACTCAGTATGCAAAATCAAAATAACTTTTTTTTAATTACATTTCGTATTCTCAGAATGCGAAATTGTATATATATTTTTTTAAATTGAATTTTTCAAATTACAATTCGCATTCTGAGAATGCGAAATAGAATAATTTTTTTATATATATAAATTAGATTTCGCATACTAAGTATGCGAAATCATTACAAAATAAAATAAAAATTATGAAATCGCACAATGAATGTGCGAAATCACCTAAATACACGAACCACACCCAAACTACCTATATACGCAATTTGATTTGAAATTTATTATAATCATGCATTTTTACCTTACAACACACACACACACACATTATTTTATTTCTTTCCTTAATTAGTGTATCAGTAGTCAAATTTTTTCCCGACCTATTTTGTAATGTATCATTCCGTAATATTCCTTCCGAATATTTTGTATAATTAGTTTTTTACAATTTGGTGTTAAAACTTAATTACAAAATCTTTGAACACCAACAATATAATTGTGAAGCTTTACAAATCCTAAAATTATTAGACTCATTGCACACCTCAAATTTGAAATTATCTTTCCTTTTGGACTAATTTTGTTTTCGAGAAATTCTTAAATAGGTTGTTTGGACTATGATTCGTTGGAATTGTGAACTCTGGTATTCAGAATTCTGCAAATAATAAGAATTTTTGTTTGTTATAGGATTTAGAATCCTTTACTTTTAGATGTCAAATAATGTTTGGAAAGTGGATCATAATATATTTTTATATTGTATTTGATGTCAAATCATATTTGACAAGTGAATGATAGTGTATTATTATATTGTATTTAGTAATATTTTGTTTTTTTAAATATAATGATGATGTGATAAAAGAGATGAGTGTGGGGTTAGGTGTAAGAAATGATTGACTGTGAATTGAAAATTAGAATTGTAGAACAAACGAGAATTGTGATTCGAAATCCCAATACTAAGTATTCGCAGTCTTAGACTAAAGAGGTTCTTGAAGCTGCTGTGCAAGCATTTTGGGTAGTTTACCTTATTTTAAAAATTGAAATTTTATGTCCATTACGAGATTTTTTTTAAATGACAAAGTAACATGTGATTACCCACTTCCAAACATATGTGTTGTTTTAGAAGCATATGAACAACTGAGTTATATTATAGAGAACGTCTACGGTGCCTTCACGGCACCATTCCTCAATCAATGAGAACCATTAGATTAATAAGAATATAAATTTAGGTTTTTCATATGACGAAATCAACGCTTGTAAATGCAGGAGGGGGTGAGGGTATGGTGCCGTGAAGGCACCGTAGTCATTTCCTATTATATATATATATATATATATATATATATATATATATATATTATATCTGTGTTGCACAAAATACTGAAAATATCTTCTTTGTTAAACTAAATTAGGTGCTCATAAATTTTACTTAATACTCAAGTAATGGTTCATAAAGTTGAATAACTCGAACCGTTTTTTTTAATTATATTCCCAGCAGTAAAAAGTAAAATCCGACAATAATTACACAAAGGACTGTGCTTTCTTTTCTCTCCACCCAAAGCCCAAAGGCAGGCAAAAGCACTCGACGTTGTCGGTGTTTTAATCTAACGTGTCTATTAACCACTCGCACCAAAAAGAATAATTAAAAAAAAAAAAAAAAAAATCTCCGGCCCCAATTACCCCCTACTTTTATCACTAGCAGATCTCTCTCTCTCTCTGCGCCCATCTGTAGCCTCCATAAAACCACACCCAACCACCACCACCACTCTCCGGTGGTGTTCATTAATTCCACCCACCATATTTACACTCTTGTCACTGCTTACTAGTTTATCTTTCAGCCGAAAAGCTGTGAGTTGTTAGCTGTTTTGAAACTAAGCCTCCTTTTTTTCTTCGCCCCTTCGTCAATTGCATTAACTCCGAATTCTCCAGATGGCTAGGCGTTTGCGCTAGCCGACGAAATCTCATAGTGACGACGTGTGAATCAATTGGTGGGTTGGTCATTTTATTCTCTTATTTTTTGTTCTTGATTTATAATGGTGTCCTCGGACTTATCATCCCACAACCAAAATTTCCCAATGGCTAAGCACAATAATCGGAGCAAAGCGGCGTCGTTTATTTCCGACGGGTTCCTTTTCGCCGGCGGAGCCCTGGTGGCCTTGCTCGTAATTTGGGCCATGTGGTCTTTCTTCGGCCCAAGTCCAAGCCCAACTTCCAATTTCTCGACTTCCTCCCTTCCGGACAGGACGTCGACCCTACCCCAAGGCCCAGAAACCTCCGCCACCGGAGGGACTTCAAGCTGCGCCGATGTCTCCGGCGGCCCCACCCTGCGCGACGACCCGCCCGACCCGAACTTCTACGACGACCCGAAACTGACCTACACCATCGACTCCCCGCCCGTTAAAGACTGGGACGAGAAGAGAAAAGATTGGCTGAGGCAGCACCCAACCTTTGCCGCCGGCGCCGAAAATCGGGTTTTCATGGTGACCGGCTCGCAGCCAACGCCGTGTAAGAATCCGATCGGCGATTACTTGCTCCTGAAGTTGTTCAAGAACAAGGTGGACTATTGCCGGCGCCACGGCATCGACATTTTCTACAACAACGTGCTTTTCCAGCCCAAGATGTTCTCATTCTGGGCCAAAACCCCCACCGTGAAGGCCGCGATGCTGGCCCACCCCGAGGCGGAGTGGATCTGGTGGGTCGACTCGGACGCCGCCTTCACGGACATGGACTTCAAGCTCCCGCTGGACAAGTACAAGGCCCACAATCTCGTGATCCACGGCTGGCCCCATTTGATCGAGAAGAAGAGCTGGACCAGCATCAACGCTGGCGTGTTCCTGATTCGCAATTGTCAGTGGGCCATGGATTTCATGGATGTTTGGGCCGGGATGGGCCCACAGTCGCCTGACTACGATAAATGGGGCGAGACTCTCAGCACAACTTTTAAAGATAAGATTTTCCGGGAGTCGGACGATCAGTCCGGTTTAGTTTATTTAATTCTCAACGAAAAAGAGAAATGGGGGGATAAAATCTACGTGGAGGGCGAGTATTATTTCGAGGGGTATTGGATGGAAATTGTGGGTACCTATGATAACATAACCGAGAGGTACACGGGGATTGAGAAGAAGGTGGCAGCGCTGAGGAGGCGCCACGCGGAGAAAGTGAGCGAGGGTTATGCTAGGATGTGGGAGGAGCATCTTTGGGATGCTGGGAACGGGAGGGGGAGCCGTCGGAGACCGTTCATCACGCATTTCACGGGGTGCCAGCCGTGCAGTGGGGACCACAACCAGATGTACTCCGGGCAGACGTGTTTCGATGCGATGCAGAAGGCGCTCAGTTTTGCTGATAATCAGGTGCTGCGGGATTATGGGTTCGTGCACCCGGATTTACTGGATCCCTCCACGGTGAATCCTGTGCCCTTTGATTATCCTGCTTGAGACTTCATACTTAGTGATGTAGTTCCTTTTTTTTTTTTTTTTTTTCCCTTGGGGTGAATGGTTTATCTTATATATAAAGTAGTAAGTAGTATATAGCATTTTCTATGAGCTTCAAGTATATAATAAGTTTGCAAGTATATGAGCTTGTTTTCCTGTTTATCCTTAATTTTCTTTGGGTACAAGTATGAATTGGTGATTGATCTCTAAACCAAGCCTAGCTTGTTCTTTTTCCTAATATGCATGCTAAGGGAACTGAACATGTATTAATTACAAGGGCGGCCAAATTTTTGACACCACCACAAGTAAACAAGATACAAACTTTGTGTCGTAACTTTAAATGGAACCTGAAATGTCACCCCAAATTAGAAATAATAGTATTACTTTTGGTAAAATTTGTTTTGGAGAAGTTATTTTA
Organism: Phtheirospermum japonicum; assembly: GCA_014905375.1. NCBI lineage: Eukaryota > Viridiplantae > Streptophyta > Magnoliopsida > Lamiales > Orobanchaceae > Phtheirospermum > Phtheirospermum japonicum. The sequence goes on along the minus strand of BMAC01000328.1, from coordinate 908,452 downwards.
TGACTTGAATGTACATCCGAAACTGAAAACTTTATAATCAGTTTGGTCAAGACCATCTGCAACAGAAACATGGCAATCTTTGTACTTGCCAGAACAAATGTTGGGGTGGCAAGAGATATTTCAGCTTTAACTACATCCAAATGTTTATTCAAGAAATTGCAGTAGTCAGCTGCTTTTTGCAGTTGTAGCCCCAGCAATAGTTTCATTAAGCCAAACTTGTGAGGAAATGTGTCAACGGTTTGATCAGTCGGACTTTCAAACGCCCGTCAAAACGATTCAATCAAACTAATTGTTTTTATTATGTAATATAATTTACTTTAATTTATTAGCTGCTAATATGTAGTACCCTTTCAAATGAAAGTTATGTAACCAAGTAACCAAGAAGATTATTTAACATAGCTCAGAATCAAATAATCAGATAAACTTACCAAAATGTCGAACACTAAAATTTCATATTAAAAGAAAAAAAGTCCTCATCGATTTGACTGGTACAACATTTTTTTGCAAGTTGTATTCGATTCGAAAAGGGTTGTCCAAATGTTGCTTTCTTACGGTGTGGTTTTACATCTTTCCCATCAAAAAGGAAATTTACGGGGAAAAAAAAACCCTCTTATCTCCTCTCGCCATCCCCTTCCCGTCTTTCCCCTGCTTGGGTTTGGGACGACGTTGGTCGTCGGTCTCCCCACCCTCCCTTCCCCTTGTTCTTGTTTCAGATCTGGGTATTTTTGCGCTCAGATCTACTCCTTTCCTCTCACCATGGTGATGCTTTCGAGGTGCTTCATTTTCGTTTGGCATTAGGAATGGGAACTTGAAGAAGGATTTGCGTTTTCTTGGTTTACTTGTTGGGATGGATGGGTTGACATTGACAAGGGACAAGGTTAGTGGTGTCGTGGTCAGGGCAGATCTAGCATTTACAGTGAGTGTGGGCGTAAATTTAAAAAGAGATAAAATATAGTACATTATAATGAAAAAGTCATACGTAAACATATCTTACAATTGTTCTCGACGAGTTTTCATAGCCTAATACCAACTTTGGAGATTTTAGAAAATATGGTACAAACTAAGAAACACAGGGTGTTTTCTTTAGTTTACAAACTTTTGACTTTGGCATTAATTTTATCGGTTGCTACGGCTATTGTTGAATGAGTATTTTCTGTCATGAATGTTTACAAGCTCTTGTTTATGTAGAAAAGAAATCTTCATGAAAATTGATAATGATGTCATTATAAAGCGCATATCAACAATATAAGTCTGAAGTTGATCTTTGAGATTAAGGACATCTAATGTTGAAGATTCGCGTGGATAAAACCCAATTAAGTTATGTAATGTGTCCTTATCAAAAGTAGAAAACGAGTCTTGTGGAGATAAACAAGCTATGAAAAGTAGAAACTCCATACTAACCTTCGAGAACCGATCGTTTAAATCTTGTAGTTGCAAATCTATCACATCACAGAATAAATCAACACGACAGTGATGCAAATTTGTTATACTTTGTGCATTACATAGCGGTCGACCACGAGGATCAAAATGAATAAACATGCCATGCATGTTGGGAAAAACAAAACAATATTGTTAACATAAATCACAAACCTCCTTGAACAATGAATTCCATCCACCATCTCTCAACCCTTGAAGTCGATATCTACGAACTCTAACCAAATTCATTGCATTCACAATATCTTGATCTCTCATTTGTAATGCTTATGATATTCCCAATATAATTTTCATAATATGTAAATTGAGCACAAATTCAAATAAATGCATTGATTTCAATAAAATCCCTATTTCTACCTTTTGAGTAGAAGTAGAATACTCATCTTCATAGACCACGTCGAGCACGTCACTAACAGGAGAAAACATAGAAATCAAGTTCATCAAAGATCTATAATGTGAACCCCAATGTGTATCAAAAAAGCGTTGAAGACTAGATTCTTGATTAAGACCCCGCCCACATGAAAGATCACCCCTTTCCAATGCTTCAACAATATAGATTAATTGATTTTCTCAAAGAATATCAGAACATTTACAAGGGCTAATTGAATTTGATGAGAAAAATATTGTGTTTAATATGTACTTGGATTCTCATTTAAAATAATTGATTGTAGCTCATTAAGCCTCCCTTGCATATTACTATAGTATATAGAAACATCTTATCAATAGCCTCTTAAGTGAAATAACTATTGTACTAATGACATGTTCAACTCCAATAAAATGTTCTTTAGAATGTCCAATACTATCTACATATTGCAAAACAACTGACATTTGTTTCTTTGTTGACACATAAACTAAAATAGAAAATAATAAGCCCCAACATATTCATGGTAACATCATTTGTTTCAACAACACATGCATAAGTTAAATCTTTTTGCATGATAGTCGCTATTAACTTGCAATTCTATGGAGCATTCCCCAAAATCACAACAACAATATCTTTATTATGATCTCTTGGTGACGAGGAAATTTTAGGATTAAGAGAATTCTTAGATTCATCATGACCCTAAAAAGATAGCTCTAGTCTCAACAAATGTCGCGTAAGATCAAGAGATGCAGGTCGAATTCGATAATTATCCTTCATCTGCTTTGTTAGCTTGTCCAAAACTGTTTGAATATGAACAATTTGATTTAGCAATACATCACCCTTCATTTGAGCTTGATTGTGTTCACAATCATATTTCCCAACATGAATATCGAGCCTCAATTTTTATTTAAAATTATTGAATCACCCAGTAATAAAAACACCCCCTCTTGATTGTTCCCCTCAATTTGGTTTGAAAAGATAACAACAAAGACAACATACCGCATCTTTAGATACTATACTTCAACCATTCATAATTAGTAAACCAACCAACAATAAAATCTCTTTCATTAGTTTATTTCATTGAAACCTTCTTGGAAAACTTGTACTCAAGTGGTTGAAGCACCTTTATGCAAATATGCTCTTCGAACCTGGTCGATAATCTTACAGTTGTACCTTGATATCGGGACTCGTAATCCGGGATTGGATGTTAGCTGTGTAGAATTAAACTCTTTTATGAGCTCTCTCATCCATATTTGTGTTTTTCTCAACTCTATTTGCATTTTCCTCAACTCTTTTGGATCCAACACAACTCTTGTTGCTCTAGCTTCACAAACGCTTTCTTGAAGAGGTCTCTTATTATAGTATTTCTCCAGAATCTGATACATGAGTGTTATATAAAAAATTAGATAACTCATTAATTGGATAAAATCACAACATTTAACATCTATTGCAATCTAATATCTATGTAACTAATTCAACTACACCTATTGCAAAAATTAGATAGTATTATCTATGTCACTTTCCCCTTTTTAATAATATATATTGAAGAAAAAACCTAAAAATCTAAATCATCAATCTCTAGCAAATAAAAACATTATATATTAAAGAAAGAATAATCAATTAAACATGAGCATGTGAATGGAGTATAGAATTAAGATTATTACATTCATTTTGAGTAATTACACATGTTCTAATTAGCCGTTAAAAAGAAGAAGAAGAAGAAGAAGAAGAAGAAGAAGAAGAAGAAGAAGAAGAAGAAGAAGAAGGCTTAACTCCACCCAAAAAAGCTGATGCAACACCACCGCCCCGTTGTTTTAAATTTTGCGACCGATCTTGGAACATAAGAAGAGTCAGTAGACACAAAGAAGTAACTTCGAAATCCGGTGCTTGGCTTCTTTGCTCGTCTTTGTTCTAATATGTGTGGCAAATTAATGAGAATGTTGTGTTTGGTGCTTAGGCTTGGGCTAGGTAAGTAAAAATTTTTTAGTGGATGTTCTTATACAGGCTGATCGCTCCCGTTTTCATTAGAAATCGGTTCGAATAATAAATACTTGCCCGTTCAAATACTCTACCTAACCACGTGTATACAGTGTAGATATAGTATCAAATGAGTAAGGTTGAATTCCACGAGGACCATGTGATGAATTGATATTAACAAGTAATATAATATAAATAATTTAGTTTTATCTAAAAGATAGAAAATGGATTTGGGTTGTGTCTTTCTAAACAACGAACATAAATTAATGAAAAGTATTTATTAAAAAAAACATACTTTGTAAGATTTTTGAGAAAATTGAGTGTTCAGAAATATTCCGGGGTTGGAATCATAATGATTTCCTAATGTTCATCCTTTTCAATATATCAAGTATATTGTGATTCCACTCATTTATAAGTAAATCAAAATAGTAGTTTAATCCTTCTTTCAAAATTATTAAACCCTTGATTCTAAATATGAAATAACGTGTCCATTTGAAATCATTCTTAGAACTCCAAAAAGTTTTAAAGATTGGTACAACCTTACAACTTTCAACTTTACATTGTTTTAGAGATTTGTACGACTTCACTACTAATTGCAAACCTCCCAATCTTAATGATTATAGTTTGTATTCGAAAGTCTATTGATAAATTTCATCTCTTGAATTATGATTTATCAAACTATTCGGTTTTGAAAGCTTGTCAATGAACCGCAATTTCTAGAACCACAAATAATTTTATGCACTTATGACCTAATAAGATCAAAACACGAAAACAAATGAAAGGACCATTGGATCGAAAGCATTATCAAAATATTATTCAATCAACACTCATCCCAAACCCCAGAATTAGGAAAATTAGCTAGACATGTTTGTAAACTCAATCAAGAATTTCACCGAACACTTGATTTGTATAATGAAAATATAAAAGAAGATTAAACCCTTGAAGTGTGTGGATCCTTCAATCATCTTGGTTCGTGTTGTTTCTTCTTCAAATTCCTTCTCAAACTCTCCCAATCTCACAATTCTCTACTTTATATGATGGATGATACTCTATTGATGGTAAGTGTGTTTTTTGGACAACTTCTGGGACACATTTTATAGTTTGAAAGCAAATCTCAACTATTAACTCATATATTCAGTTATTTTATAACGTCTTGACCTGTTCGCGACCTCACTATCTATCTTTAATGGGGTCGATAATGGTTTCCATGAAAATAACACACAGTAGAGACCCAAGTATTGACTGCTACTCTGGCTGCTAAGCATTGCCGTGAAGTTATAACACATCACTATCGACCGCTAATGGGGTCGATAGTGAGTTTCTGGGCTCTGTTGACTCGTGGACTACATGGGCTAGCTCTAGTTGTGGCCCGGTGGATTCTTATTTCCCTTTGGCCTTGGTCTATTTCTCTATTATTATTACCATCTTTTTGCTCTTTTGAGCCCAAATAAGCTACCAAAATCATAAAAAAATAACAAAAATATACTAAACACGTAATAACGCCCAAATAATATAAAAAGAAGTTAAAAAAAGTTATATATGTACAAATAGAAGATGAAACCTAACTAAATAGGTTTTAATATGTGCGTAAAAACTGTGTGTCATTTCACCCAAGCTTACAAGTTTATTCGTCCTCGATGAAACAAAAAAAACAAAAAAGGAAAAATAGAAATAGCACACTTATGGACATGTCCAATGTGATGATGATATTATTGCTATAAAAACATAGTCTTGAAAATATAAACAAACTAACAAGAACATCATTACACCCTTTTTACCTTTATTCTTCTTGTCCAATCGATGATCTTCACATGGACAGTGTTTCGCTCATTCACACAAGTGTATAAAATAGGGCGTGTAAACTTTTAAAGTCATATTAATACATATACTCTAACAAGATTTGTAAATCATGTATCTCTGCAAATATTGGTGTGTACAAAAGGAAAAAATCATAACAAGTCTTTATTCAAAGTAACTGATTTTGATTCTTTCGTTTGTTCGAGGACGAACAAACCAATAAAGCACGGGGTGGTTGATTCATACATTTTTGTTACGCTTTTGTACATATTTTGAGTCATGTTTGAGTCTTTTTACCGTATTTTTCAAGTCAAGAATAAGCTATTTTGTATGATTTTGCATTCTTAGGTCTTTTGCTCAACTTTTTAATCAATAAATGGTCATTTTTGACCATTTGTCTTGTTTTTTCTCTTTCAGCTAAATCACTTGACAAATCCGGGAGATGAAGACAAAGGGATCAGTGCTCAAAATAGCCAAAAGAACACCTATCCGATCGAATGAGCTCCATAATCGATCGGATTGACCTTCAAAAAATGCACTGGTCGGATAAGCACTATGTCCGATCGGACAAGAAGACAGAGACTTTCATCCGACCGAACTCATAAATAATCCGATCGGACATATACGTTACATATGCAGATCTTCGGGATTCTTCAGTTACGAAACGACTTTTGAGCCTTTAAAACTCAGAAATTCTCAGAGAAGACCCATCCTTTCATCCTTAGACTGGATCATATACAATTGGAAGAGAGAATTGACAACTTTCTCAACCTTTGACTTATAGCTCTTATGGCAAATTCATTTATAAGTTCGATTGGTTCGTGATAACCGCTGGAGATGGAGGTTCATGACAAGCTTCCAGGATTCAGCGAGGTTCATTTCATCATGGAATAGCTGGATTTAGAAAGGATTAATCGTAGTATCGTGATAGAGTTTTCTCACGATTTAGTAAAATCTAAACCTTTATCTTGTTAATTAGTTTTATAATTCATGTTAGACAGTAATCTTGTGATGTTATGTTTGGATATTTCTTTTGAATCGCTTATGATTAAGTTCTTGTGAACAATTTGGTGATGAATTGCTTATTGTTAATTAGTTAATTTGGATTATCGTGATTTGGACATTTTGGAATGGTCTGTTCTAGTTGAATTACTTTTGGATACGTTTGGTGAATGCATATCTATTGTTTGATAAATTGTGTGAATGATATTTGGTGGAACGGTCTTTAGATCAAGTAAGAATAGTTAATTGTTGAGTTCTTGAGTCGATTAAACAACTCTTACGAAGAGGTTGACACACTCGAAACAAGATAGGACTTAAATCAAGTTTTCTTAAATTAAGTTCTTTCGAAATTTTTGGAACAAAACCCCCCTTTGATCGTGTGTTTAGAATTAAAACTTGTGTTAATAATAAACATCGTTGACTCCGTATTTCCACTCCTCGAGAGAATCGACCCGCTTTAACTTGTCAATCGATGAGTGACCCCGTTCTCTTGCGGGTGAACTAACTTATTTTCAAACATAGACGCGCATGATTTAACTTGGATTTGATTTTGAAATACAAAAGTTTGGATCAGTTATTTCTTACTTTAATCTAATGACCTAAAAAACAAGGTCACGGTTTCCTCACTGTACATATTAATGCAAACCCTCCCTTTTCAAGTCCTGAATAATTTTGTTTAGCACCTCGCAACATCCTTCTCATATAATAAATGGTTTTTTGATTTCCCGCTTCCTCTCGAATCAGCACCGAGCTCACCATGACCTCTCCTACTGATATATATAAGAATAAGTCCTCCCCTGGAATTGGTTTTGTCAGTAATAGGATTCCTGCCAAGTATTCTTTCAGCTTTTCAAAAGCTACCACTACTTCCTTTGTCCACTCAGACTTCGATCGCTTCCTAAAATTTCTGAAGAAGGGAAAACCCTTTTCAGACGACCTGTAAATAAACTGACCAAGACCCACTATGAGAACTGTTAATACTTGTACATTCCTTACTGTTTTAGGGTGCGACATATCCATCGAAGCTCTTACCTTCTCAGGGTTTACCCCGATACCTTGTTCTATCACCGTATATCCCAAAAATTTGCCTGAGTGAACTCTAGAGGAGCATTTTTGGGGTTCGATTTCATCCCATACTGCCTTAAAGTTGTGAAAGCCTTCCTCGATCATCTACATGAGATTATGCCTTACTACTTTATACTAGCATGTCATCGACGTAAACCTCCATAACCGATTCTAATAGATCTTTAATCATCTGTCTACCAGTCTCGGGTAGGTCGCACCTGCTTTCTTTAATCCAAATAGCATATATACAAAACATATGTTCCAGTTGAGGTGACAAAACTCACATTAGGTTGATCCTCCAGTGCTAATGAGAATTTGTGGTACCATTGTGATGTATCCATCATACTCAACAACTTGCATCTCGAGGTAGAATCCACCAAATGATCAATACGTGGCAGCAGATAATGATCCTTAGGACATGCCTTATTTAGTTTACAAAAGTCAACGCACATCCTCCACTTGTCTCCTGGCTTTAGCACTATGATCACATTGGACAAGTACTCTGGGAATTAGATTTTTCGTATGTGGCCCACCTTAAATAAATTTTGTACTTCCTCCTCTATAACCGTGGCCAACTCTACCCCAAAGTGACTTCGTTTTTGTCTTATCGTGAGACATTCTGATCTGTTATCACTTCCTAGGTGGGTATTTTATGCTCATATGATAAGTGGATGTAACCGTCTGAAATTCGTTAAGGGCAGGTCACTCTAATATGATATTATAGGCCGAGGTGGTCCTGCTACCAAGAACCTCAACTTATTTTCTACCCGCGACTTTTCTATCCCACGGCTATTGGTATGACTACCTCACCCTCCGTAATAACCCATGTTTTGTTGAAAGAGTGTATCAGCGTCTGTATTGGTTCCATTTTCACCTTGAGGTTCATGTGTTCTAAGAACCCTCAATACAGAATATTGATCAAACTCCTATTGTCTATGAACATCCTTCCTAAATCGTATTGGGCTACCTCTGCACGAATAAATAATGCGTCATTGTGGTCAACCTGCAGTCCTCGTCTTCCCATTATATCAAAAAAGATGACTAGTTCAGAGGGTGGGGCTCGCGTATTTACCATAGTGACCCCCAAATTCTCCTGCCTCTCCTGTTCCCTATGTTTTTTGATGGATGTTTTCTACCAAAAGGAGGCGTTGCATGTCCCCAACTTGGTTTCGATCTGGCTTTATGAAATCCAAGATCCATAGGTTATGTTTCTTCCCTTCATGATTGTTTATGAGTTGTTCTTACGTCTTTTGCTCAAGAACTCGATGTCCCTCATATTCTCCGAGATGACGCCACTTGATAGGATCGCTGCTCCTTGAACTACCATCTCGAACTCGAGTGACTTACAAAATAAAACCTATGTCGGAAAGCCCCGTCGTAAGCCCTCCGATACTTAAGTCAGTGTCCATATAAAAGTGAAAGAGCGAGAACTCTTGTATGAAAAATATGCATATAAGAAAGTTGATTAGAATTGAGACCCGAGTCCTCTATTTATAGATAATAGATGGTGAGAGACGTGCCCCCAATCTAAGGTGAGTCTCTTACTTAACTTTTACTTCCATAATAATCCACCACCTCAGAATTAAGATTCTGGTTTTTGCTAAGTTACCAAAAAAATTAGGATTCGTCCTTTTTTGTTAATGTTACCATCAACCTTGAATCATTTCCATATTATCAGTTTGACGGGGCCCATTAACTGAATCATATCAGGCCGTTGGGGCCCATCGACCATATTCATCTCACTGTATGAGTATAAAAGCTTGCTTCACTTTAATCGACCTGATTTAAGAACATTGCCAACACTCGAAGCTTAAAAGAGTTCGAGAACTCCCTCAAGGAAGTCGCTCTCCTTATTTTACCGGCCTATTTTGACGTGTATGCCAACCGAATAAAAGTGCCACTTGGATCCTTGCCAACTATTGCCTAAGCTTATAGCCTCTTTAGGAATCGTCTGCAATATGTTATTTGGAATTGAATATAAGTACTATCATTTCGGGGAAAAGGTATTTGATTCCAATATTTGATCGTAAAAAACACTATCTGAACTAATCAAATCGGACCGATCACCGCTGTCCCAAGGCTCGGTCTATTTTGTGGCTTTTTGTTGCCACTAGGAAATACGATTAATTGGAGCGAAATAATGAAGTTGTTCAAACAGATCTGAAAACTTCACCAAACAACAATAAATCAGGAGCATTTACAATTCTAGTCAGACATTTAATCTTCATAGCATAGATATGAATTTAATTTGTCCTTGAATGAAATCGAAGCCACTCCATGTTTATCACTGCAGTACTAAGGACTGAAGCCCATGTTATATTTATAAGGTTACATGTGCAATTGCTGCTGGGTGGTGGCCAATGGCCATCTAGGTAAGTTACGAAGATGGAATAATTGAAAGTTCAATATAATGACTTCGAAAATAAATTATGTCGAAACTTTTCATGCGATCACTTGAAATCGGGTGGTGGCCAATGGCCATCTAGGTAAATTACCAAGATGGAATAATTGAAAGTTCAATTCAAAGACGTCGAAAATAAATTATGTCGAAACTTTTCATGTGATCACTTGAAAATGATGCTCTGTTCTTCATTGATCACGTTTGCTTTTCAACCTTTTCCTCCTATGATTGTGCAAATTAATTAAAAAGCTAATATTGAACAGAAGTTAAACTTTTTGGTCTCCAACCACGAGAAGGTAGAGCCCTATTAATATGATGATTATTTGAGTTTGGACAACAATGATTAGCCCTTGATAGTAATTAATATTATAGCTTCTACAAAGACGAAAACATCACGCTCGCCGGGTGATCCTGCATTTCCATACTTAAGTTGGTGATCAAGTAATTGAGATAGTAGAGATCTTAAGGGGAAAAAAAAGAACTCAATAATGGGTATATAAGTTACCTTATCTTATGAATTAATGTTGCGGAGTATTGATAAATTTCAAAACAATACACTAAAATAAATATATAGAATCCGGAGTTTGTCTATTAGCCAAAACATTAATTGTAAGTCAATCAATTCAAATTCAACTTTGCCAGGAAAATAACACAATCCTTTACTATGGAAAGAGATAATTCAATTAATTTCAAAAAAAAAAATAAAAAAAATCCAAAAAACTTCTTACTTCATAGCCAAAAAATTCTAACCGGATAGCAAAATATTATAACATGATTACACAAATATTATTATACACAACATAATAAAAATAATAAAAAAATCTCTTATTTAATTTTACAAATATTTTTATGTATATCCTACTTAATACATTAAAAAAGATGTCTTTTAATTGATAAAAACTCTTAATTTGATTGTACATGTGTTGATATGTATTTTTTATTTGATACAATTCATACTTTATAGCTTGATATTTTTTTGATACAATTCAACTTGCCAAATCTTGTTTCCCGCCCTTGACTAGAAAGAGATGTGACGTCCTTGACTAGAAAGAGATGTGATCTATCATGACATATAAATTCTCTCATATGTCAATGGGGGAATTCGAACACGCCATCTCTCGCGGTCCAAGCCAACCCATAACCAGTTGGGCTAACTCGATTCTTGGTAAGTATTTGATATTATGAATATTTATACATACTTATGTTAAATATATAATAAATAAAACAATTATAATATGTCTACATATATAATATATTTATATTGAAATTATAAATATATATAAATATATTATATACATATATGTTATAAATAAATCATATATATATATATATATATATATATATATATACTATATTATAAATATTATATATACACATATTATATATACACTATATTATAAATATTATATATATACATATATAAAAACATTTCTTATTATAATATTATATATATATATATATAAATTATATATTATATTATATTAAAATTACAAATATATTATATATATTTTATAAATATTATATATATATATATATAATTATAATATAATATATATTATAATATTATATATAAATAAATATTATATTTTATATTTTATTATAATATAATAAAATCTCCCTTATATATTAATGCAAGATCTACCAATCCTATATGTCTGTTTCGTATGCTTCGTTTGAGAATAAAAAATTATGATGCTTCGATTGCTTACGTGTCATCCGAGCCTAATATATACCCAATTTAATAATTCTCTTTTATTGTATCTTGCCTAATTTAATATTTTCTATTTATTATATTTAGCCTAACTTAATAGTTCTCTTTTATACTCATAATATAAATATATAAATGCATATATAATTAGAAGAAAAAAAATCTAAATTAATTATTTTAATTAAAAGAAAAACTACATGTGAAATTATTTTAATTAAAAAATAAAACTTATTTATGAAAATAATTAAATAAATTATATTTATAATGAAAGTTGAAATAATTTATTTTTGAAATTTAAAATATTATGTATAGGTAAATTAATATATATTTTCAATAATTGGAGTATGTAACTAAATATTAGTACTGAATTCAATCAAAATATAAAAAAATTCATATAATAAAAATATTTAATTAATATTTTATAGACAATGACACAATGCAAGAAGGCTTGAAATTATGACACCTTTTGAAAATTTCAAAGTATGTAACTATAATTATTAACAGAATTAATCTAAATATAAAAATATAAAATGAGTTAATAATAATTAATTAATATAGATTAGGGACGGGTTGGAAATATGATATCTTTTAAGTTTTTATAAGTATGTAAATATAATTATTAACGAATTTAATCTAAATATTAAAATATAATATTATTAATAATTATAATAATTAATAAATTAAATAGGTCACGAGTTAAAAACACATCATTTCAATTTTTATTTTAAATCTAAAATTTTATAATTTTCACAAATATTTGTTATATTTAATTTTTTATAAATCCCGTGTAATACACGGTATATATATATATATAATATATATATATATATATATGTGTGTGTGTGGTGTGTGTGTGTGTGTGTGTGCGTGTGTGTGTGTGTGTGTGTGGTTGTGTGTGTGTGTTAAATTTATTGTATTATTTATTATAACTATAAATATTATACATTATAATATATATATATATATATATATTATTAAATAATAATATATATTAATAAATAGTATAAAAAATTAATACAAAAATTGTAAATAATAAATAAAATAAATAATAATTAAAAAACTTAATTTACTTATGGAATAATTTTTGTCGGTAATTAAAAAATAATAAAAGTGGGGTTACCGACGGAAATGTCCGTCGGTAATAAATAAAAATAAAATAAAAACTAATGAAAATAATAAATTAAATAACTATTAAAAAATTAAATTTACCGAAGGATATTTCCGTCGGTATTCCGTCAGTAATAAAAAAAAATAAAAAATTACCGACGAAATTAATTTTTCGTCCGTCATTTTCAAAATCCGTCGGGATTCCGTCGGTGTTTCCGCGTTTTTTGTAGTGCATGAGATGATTGGGGAATCAACAAAGGTGTGCGTACCCACAATGAATTTGTGGTTGGCGAGATCTCCGGCGGTGGATGAGGGCGGCGATGGCAGCCACTAGACGGTTAGGGATGGCCACTCAAGGGAATTATGTTTTTGGATCGGAGGTTGATCTGGATCGGAGGAGATGAAGGGAGGCAAAACGATGGGATTCTGTTTTTGTTTTTGTAATTTTTTTATTACATTCCATAACATCTTTAAGAAAAGCGTTCTAAATAATATGATATACTAGAACGCCTTTTCAAAATACATTCTAAATAATTGCATATACTAGAACGTATTTAAAATAGACGTTCTAGATATTGAACTTACCAGAACATCTTTTTTAAAAATGTTCTAGATATCGAATATTCCATAACGTCTTTTTTAAAAACGTTCTAGATATCGAATATACAAGAACGTCTTTTTTAAAGACGTTCTAGATATGAACAGACTCGGACTATTTAGAACAGATATTGTAAAAGTGGTTCTAGTATGTGACTTTTTTATTACAAAAACACCACCAGATGACATTCTAGAACGTAGCCGCCTGAGGCGTTCTAAAATATCTATTCTAGAATGTTTTTTTTTGTACTAGTGGGGGTAGCCCCAGATTATGCAGTTTCATGGACATTTTCCCCAGACCCCCACATGTTCTTTTGTGTGCAAGATGGAGACGACGAGGTTTTTTGGATCTTATTATTGCGAAGGGCGAGGTTCTGTTGAAGGGGCACATTATATTAATTACCTTACCATTATTAAGGTATCCCCAGTTTACCCTCAAACTAATATTGGTCAAAATATATGCAACACTTAAGAACTGGGAATCTAGTCTACACAATCCTAGCAATCAAAGCGTAGTAGATGAGAATCTTTGAAACACCCAAAGCATTTTTGTGTTTGCAAGCTCTCTTTAATGAAATCGAGAATCTATCTCCATGTGAAGTGATTCTTTCATATCATTCATAACCTATCATCTAAGTGTTTGATCTCAATGGTGTTATTAGGTCTAGTGGATTTAAGAATATTATTCTTATTATCGCTTGAAATTAGTTATTATCCATGTGGGGTTGATTTTGGTTGGAAGAGGATTGTATAATGTTTGGTTTTTGAACACATTATCATTCAGTAGAAGTATTTTGTTTTTGAGAATGTGAAGACGAAAGTTTGAAGGGATAGTCATTAAATTCATCCCAATTTCATGGACAAACTAAGAAGAAGATTTCTTATACAGACACTTGTGTCGTGAAGCAGAAGACGCCCCCATCACAATAGACTGGTGTAGAACAATTTGATGGGGGTGATAGCTAGAAGACTGGCAGCTGTGTTTGACAAGGAATTTGACATTAGAAAGGTGAAACATCAGGTTTAAATTTTACACAAACAATATAATAGCTTTGTGGTATGGAAAAATATAATCGGGGTGTATTATAACAAACAAAAAAGTGTGCGTACGAATGAAGATTATTGGAACTAAATTGGAAAGGTAAGCATCTCTGGTTGATACAACTCTTGTTTTTATTTGAAGGTGAAATATGAGAACTAATGAGGTGCTTATGTGTGTAAGAAAATCAATATAAAAGATTATTAGGTATGATGTTATGTACTACTCCAATACTGCTCACATAATCTTCTATGAAATAAATGCTGCCGAAATTGACATGTCCGATGCACATGGCTATTAGTCAGCCAATTGCGTGGGGATTAACTTAGCTTGGAGGGATCCAAACAATGAAATAATTAATGGTGCTACAAGAAACAACAAGTGGAGCTATGGTTCTAGGTTTGGTGATGAAGATCTTTCAGGTAGAGAAAAAACTTAAGGCTCTTCTTACGTTGATGATCCTTAGTGTTAATAAATCTCATATCAAATTATAGATCATGTATTTGTCATTTATGATTTTATATCATAATTAGAGATGTTGTTTCAATATATCCTCCTTTGAAGGGATTTTAATTTCCACATTTCATTATATACGAAATTAGAATATAAATCAAGCAAACAGTATTAAATAAACATAAAAAAATTCATAATAATAATATAAAAAGAGTACAATATAGACACACATTACAAGTTAAATAAATATGAAAAAGAACAGAACATTCAACCACTGAAGCCAACAACATTTCTCTTTACTCTGGTTTGAGCATGGTTGAGTTTGATATCGTTGATTGTACAAAGCTTGTAGATCATAAGGCATTCGATATTGTTGATCTTAAGAACCACGTCACCCCATTTTTCGGTGATATCATCAGAGATTCTAGTGAGTGTGATCGAAGAATTCTTAACACTCTAAGAAATCTTCTCCGCAATAGTACGGAGTCGATTGTAGAGCGGTAAGTTTTCCCGAGTCGTGTCTCTCGAGGATAGATATAATCGGCGGTCGGTGTATTTAGTCACTCTCTTGTTAAGCTAAATAACACTAATCTAATCTACGAAAGCATTAAGTCATTGGTTTGGTTTGAGTTTTATGCTAAAGCTTTAAAATGAGACTTTAATTAAAAATAATTGGGTTTAGGGTGTTCGGTTCGTCTCCACGATCAATCGGTTTTTGCCGAGCACTTAATCCACGATTCGGGGTTGTCAATCCCAAATGTCGATCAAGTATTGGGGTCGTCAATCCCAATTCTCAACAAAATCCGATTAATGATTCTAAACGAACCTAAACCCTAAACCCGTAATTTCTAAACTAATGCATCAAATGCGAATTAAATCTTGTTTGAATGTAATTAATTGATGACATTAACTAAACCTATTTAACAACATTGCATAAATTAAAATTACTAAACTAGGAAGGCTTGCAAATTGAAAGGGAAATTGGAGGGAAAAACAAAGCTTGAAAGTTAAAATAAGTCAAAAGCATTAAATTAAAATAAAGTCAAATTTACCAAAGAAGAAAGTCTCATTTGGCTTTTATCTACCTAAAGTTTGCTTAGCTAAAAAGAGTAAAAAGCTTGAAAGAGGGATGCATCAATGGAGTTTGCAATAAATGAAGAACAACATAAGCAATAAAACCAAACATTCAAGAATTGAAATGCTAACAAAGACAACATAATCTAAAACCAAATCACCAACATAACAATTTCAACCAAACAAGAGCAACAAAAACAATAACAACACAAGAAAGTAATGGAAAGAACACTACCAAATTGCATTGAACTCAAAGCTTCAAGTTTATTACAATCTTCCAAAAGCAACCAAGAACCACAAGTGAAGGATATGTCACCTTCTCCCACACTTGCTAAGAACACCTAAACCTCACTACTCTAACTACTAAACTAGCTAAACTACATTAATTAAGAATTAAGCTAGTGTTTTTTTATTGCAAGGAATGGTAGAGGCTTGGAGGAGATGGAACAAGTCCAAAACCACCAAGGAGAGTTATTTTTTCTTTTTTGTGGATAATGGGTGGGAAGCATCTATAGGTCAATAAAGGGCAGAATGGTCCTTTTTTCCGCCAAAATCACACATCCTCAGCATTTCAGTCGATTGACTGGAAGTCAGTCGATCGACTGACTTGTTCAAACGCTCCAAACTTTCTGCCGAGCAGTCGATCGACTGACAAAAACACAGAATCAGCCATCGATGTCTTTATTTCTAGCCCTTCCTCTTGACTTTCATTTGGCATTTAATTTGTGCCATTTGGAATTTTTCTCCGAGAGTTATGGGCTCCGCAGCAAAACCTACCACAAGCGAGGCCACGGCGAACCATCTCCACTTAAATCTGCCTTTTACTATTTTTAAACTCAGAATTTGGGAATGTTGTAAACACAAGAGTTTTAGACATTTATCCCAGATTTCCAATGATATAAGGTGGAGGCAAATGTCACAAGTGGTTTTAGAGTTATGCTTGTTCTACGACAACTGAGACATCCACCGAGTGAATGCATGAGGTGACAATGAAAATGGCCACATTTCTCGTCATTTCCGGTCGATCCTCACACCAAAGATATGTTGTGGATTGGAAATGAGTTTCTCATGTTTGAATCATCTTCCGACCTCGTCGTGGGCCCACTTTTACCAAATTTGACCTTCAAAACAAAACTAATAAAAAAAACTAAGAAAATATAAGAAAAACTAGTAAAAACAAAGAAAACACTACAAAACCTAAAACTAACAAAATAGGCCAAAAAGACTCCTAATAACCATAAATGCAATCAAAACACATGCAAACACAACACAAAAAGGTAACAAAATTGCGTACAAAAAAGTACAAATCAGAGTGCCTTGATCTGCTCAACAACCTTCTTCAATTCTGCATCATGATCTTCATGGATATGATTCATAACCTCCAGGGTCTTTTTGTTTTGTTCTTTAATTAGTCCAGTGGTTGGTACATTCACGCCATCTTGAGCCATTTTTTTAGTATGTGGTGGTACGTTGGGAAACGGAAGGATAGCGGGTAATTGGATGGTTGGGACGAGGTTGAATTTTGGCAAAGTGTCTCCATTTATAATGTGGAAACACAGAGAGACTTCTAGGGTTGTACACATTTTGGTTTCCTTGCTGCTTCTCAACACTAGCATGCCCCCTTTCAGGCATTTTGGAACTATATATTCATGTTCATTTTGCAACCTTGCAGCTTCTAATAGTGCCACGCCCCATTTTCACAATTTTTCTTCAACTTTTCATTTTTTTTTGCAACCTTTCATCTTCTTGAAGCTATTTTCATGCATCTTTTCAGAAAATGTTGATGGTTAATTTTGTATTTTTAATATTAATCTTATTACTAATATTAACAATTATAGTTATTTTCTTGTTGAATCGCTAATAAATCCATTTTGGTATATCGAGCTCGGATTTCAAACAAGAAATGTTATTAACATATTGTGTAACATTTTGAGCATATGATTAGGCTTTAGAAAATCTCCACTAGTTTATGGTGAATAGTTTAAAGACACACATACAAACCATAATCGTTCCTAAGAGTGAAATAAAAATCGAAATCAGGAAAAACAATAATGTCCAATAAATCATGCTCGACAATGATGAAAACTATTCAACTAAAAATAATGAGAATTAATGTACTAACTCGTGGGTAAGTTGAATACTAAAACTATAAAAACCATTGATCGAATTGCATGACAACATCTACCTAGGTCCAATCAACCCTGATTAGAAGCAAAAATGTTTTTATTTGAAGGTGCATCTTGCATAAGCCTCAATATCTTCATTTGTATTCAACGGTACTAGGGCATCGCCAGCCCATGTTGCAGTGCCGAAAATAACATGGCCAGCATAATAGTTTGGGGCCATTAGCAGATATTGATCCAATATTTCATACATCTGTCTGCCATCATTATCCATTGAATCAAGCAAGCCTCGCACAGCTCATCCCCATTCTGAGACAGTTCGAACCCAAACATCTCCCTGCCAAAATTTTGAATAAGCCAATGAAATTGAAGTCTCATACAAGACATCGTAATTTTAATTGAATTCATCGACATTGGTGTAAGTAGAATAGATGAATGAACAGTCATACCCATGAGGGACCTCGTTAAAAATGGAAGCATACAATCTACTTGTAAGCTTCTTTCATGCTTCCATCGACTCTTTTAAAATTATATTATGTTATAAATTTAGAGAACTAGAACTTGCTAAACTCATATTTTATTGAATGTAAAACATTAACGATACCTCTATGAGAACTCTGTGGACAATCCATGGATATAACATTTCCAGACACACATAGAGACCACAATAGTGCCTAAGAGTCAAGATGAATATTAGTGAATCCAATAGTATCTTTTATTCGATTGCATAATGATTTCGATAACTATTAAGATGGAATATACTCATTGAGTTATTGTGAAGTGTGGTTATCATCACTCCACATAAATTCTGCTTCTCAGTTGGAATGATTGAATAGACCTCCTCTTAAAGTAGCGAGGATGGCCTCCAACCAAATGGCCTAGAATTAGTTTACAATTATAACGGTCATGTAAAATCAATTTGATTAGATTTAAATGCATAAAATAAATGAAAAAATATACAAACTTATTTACCAAATCTCTCGACTGATCTCTTCTACACTTGTCAGTGCCTCTTTCTCAAAGGGTGTCTAATATGAAGATCTCTTGCATGCAGAAGTCAATTATGCACAAATACCAATGTATATTATCATCATTCACTAGTATTGATATTCTCATACAACCCATTTGTAGCCCCCTAAATATATCATTCCCACGAAAAACATACTTTCGCACCTTCTGATCAGGAATGTTTGACAAGACCATGCCTTGTGGAGACAATGAAAAACTTAGTATCATTTATGAAGTGTGGTAGTTGAATGTACGAGTGAGATGATATATTGTTTCTCACACTGAACCACAATGTAAACACCCATTAGTTTTGAGACCACCCTTACTTGAAATCTAAATCCAATTGCCAAAATTTTAAAATGCATCTTTTTCAAAGTACTGCACTTCTGAGGGTATTAGTCATGAATTTTCTTCTCCAATTACCCCTCAACAAAATGGCATTGCTGAACGTAAGAATAGAACCCTAGCAGAGATGACTAGAACTATGCTCATCTCTAATGGTATAGCAAAACGTTTTTGGGCTGAAGCAATGAACACTGCATGTCATATCACAAATAGTGCTTATTTTAGACCAGGTTCATGTGCAACTCCCTACGAATTATTGATTGGGAAGAAACCGAACTTGAGTTATTTTCATGTTTTTGGATGTATTTGCTATGTGCTTAACGATAGAAATCATCTAGCTAAACTTGACTCAAAAAGTGGCAAGTGCATTTTCATGGGTTATTCCCAAAATAGTCATGCATATAGGTTGTTTAACCTTAGAACTCGAAGCATGTTTGAGTCAGTAAATGTCAAGTTTGATGATCTAACGAGTGGAGTCAAGCCTGCTGAGGATAATGATCTGGTTTATGATCAAGATTCTCAAGAAATTGTCACTCCTTCTTCAGTTGATAGTGCAGGTATTGAGAACAAAGATGCAGGTGGTGAACTCAGAGATTTGAGTGATGTTGATAACAATGTTGATACTGGGATACCAATATCAGTACCAACATCGAGCCAAGTCGCAGATTCTGATTCTGAGTCAGAAGAAGAAGATCCAACTAATCCCATTGATCTTCATCAGAGGGATATTCCATCCAGAATCCAGAAAAACCATCCCATGGGCCAAATTATCGGTGATTTAGACAAAAGGAGTACAAGACGGAGACATATTAGTTTTAAGGAGATGGTCAGGTATGTCTGTCTGTCTACTAATTGTTCTAAGATTCGTGAGTCTTTATATCTTTATAAAATAGAGCCCAAGAGAGTGGAGGATGCACTCAAGGATGAGTTCTGGATTCGGGCAATGCAAGAGGAGCTGGACCAGTTCGCCAAAAACGATGTTTGGGATTTGGTGCCACGACCAGAAAATTCCCATGTGATGGGAACAAAGTGGATATTCAAGAACAAGACTGATGAGGCTGGAAACATTGTGAGGAACAAAGCACGACTTGTTACACAAGGGTATACGCAAATTGAAGGAATTGATTTTGATGAAACTTTTTCCCATGTTGCCCGCATTGAGTCGGTAAGGCTTTTGCTTTCTATTGCTTGTTACATGAAAATCTCATTACATCAAATGGACATTAAGAGTGCTTTTTGAAATGGAGTCTTGAGTGAAGAAGTGTATGTTGAGCAGCCTAAAGGATTTGTGGATCCTCAAAAACCAAATTTTGTTTTAAAACTGAAAAAGGCTCTTTATGGTTTAAAACAAGCTCCAAGAGCTTGGTATGAAAGGCTAACTCAACATTTACTTTATTTGAACTTTAGACGAGGAGGAGTTGATAAAACTTTATTCCTTCTTAAATCCAATAAGCACATCTTAATCGTCCAAATTTATGTGGATGATATTATTTTTGGGTCCACTAACGAGGAGATGGTCAAGGAATTTGTTACTCGGATGTCCGATACATTCGAGATGAGCATGGAAGGTAACCTCTCATACTTTCTTGGTTTACAAATGAAACAGCTTGATGACGGTATTTTTCTTTCCCAGACTAAATATGCAAAGAACGTAGTCAAAAAGTTTGGGTTAGAGGGTGAAACTGCCAAGAAAACGCTGCTGGGCAAAACTGTGAAGCTGTCTAGAGGCGATGTTGTTAAGGGTGTTGATAACACCATGTATAGAAGTATGATAGGGAGTTTGTTGTATTTGACAGCAAGTAGACCAGATATTATATATAGTGTGTGCGTATGTGCTAGATATCAGTCTAATCCAAAAGAGTCACACTTGAAAGCTGTTAAAAGAATTATAAGGTACATTGTTGGTACAACTGAACTAGGCGTGTGGTAAAGAAAAGATACTGGTACTGAACTTATAGGGTACACTGATTCGGATTGGGCTGGAGATGTGGTAGATAGGAAGAGTACTACTGGGGGATGTTCTTTTCTGGGTAATAACCTAATTTCTTGGTACAACAAAAAGCAAAATTGTATTTCTCTTTCTACAGCTGAAGCCGAGTACATTGCAGCTGGAAGTGCGTGCACACAATTACTGTGGATGAACCAAATGATTGAGGACTACGGTCTGCACAGTAGTATCTTGACGGTGTTGTGTGACAATTCCAGTGCCATTGACATCTCCAAAAATCCAGTCCAGCATTCTCGAATCAAACACATTGACATAAGGTACCTCTTTATTCGGGACTTAGTTGAGAGGAAGATTGTTAGCCTTGAACATATTGGAACTTATAATCGGCTAGCTGACATCTTCACGAAGGCATTAGATTTCGAGACCTTCTCTCGTTTGAGAAGAGATCTCGGTATGTGTATTGTCTAACCAATGTTGGTTTGTGATGTTGTGACACCCCTTATCAACATCAGTCACAACATCTGTATAATTTTGCATGCATTTTTACCTTTCTTTTCATACATAATTCTAATGCATTGAGTTTGATTGAAAGTGAAATAAGGTCCTGTGTTGCAATAAAAGTAATGACAAAAAGGACCAACCTCTTCAAAATTAGGTGATTGTGGGACTTGCCCGCAGAAACTGGCTTTCTCCGAGGTCCAAAAACAAGAGGTGTTTAACAGCAATTGCTGAAGATTAAAAGATTTAAATCCCTTCAAGGATGAAGAAAATCTGGACTCAAATGCTCCAATCTTTAAAAATCACCTTCTTGAGAGATTTTGACGTAGTCATTAACTTGGGTTAAGGGGTAAGTTTCCATTGACTTCACCTAAGGGCAATGTTGGTTTGTAATGTTGTTAGTAATAAAAAGCAACATTGGACCAAGTCTCTGAAATCTGAATATGTTTTTGTATAATCTTTTAGGTCATGAATTTTAGGCATCCCGTAGGACATTCATACTTTGTGAAGATGTCATCTTGCTGTGCGTTTTGTTTCTTGTGTTTTTATCTTACTTGAAGTCTCTTAATTTTGTTTTGAATTGAGCTAACTAAGTGTTTCAGTGGAGTTAAAATCAGACGGCTGGACAGGTAATAATGAGGTGAATTTGGTGAGTGATAATTTGCATTGCACAAGATAGGTACAACTGTGCTGATGGTTCTTAAAATTTCAGCTTTGTTTTTCGGCCAATTTTGTAGAATTAAGTTGTGCAATTTTAATTTTATTTTAATCTAAAAGGATAAATCAAGGGATGAGATAATGGGATGGTAATGTGATCATGTAGCCTTATCTTAAGGAGAGTGGCGCGTTTTACATGGAAATAAAAATCGTGTTTTGACACCGAAAATCCGCCGGTTGTGATATTTTAGGGATTTTTTCCTTTTATTTTTACTTTCTCTCTCCTGTTGCAACGGTCACTTTTTGGGCATAAAACCCTTGAAATATTTTACCGTTTGATCACAATTCTAAAGCCTTCTCCAAATTGAACACTCTACACTCCTAATTTCTCTCCAAATTCTTTCGATATTCTTGTGTGCGTTTGAGGTTTTGCAGGATGTCCAGTTCGTCGCCGCCGTCCTCATCTGTCCCGGAATTGCCAGAAGAAATTCGTCGCTCTGGCGAACAGGTCCCGTTGCCATATACAAAGATTGGTGGCCTTGCTATTCGCGAGGAAATCGGTGGTGGTAGTTCATCAAACCCACCGCTATCAACATCGCCACCACCTTCACCGACGCCCGATTCTCGCGCTGTAGTGCCCGTTCCGTCACCGATTGACGCCATGCCAGAGGCACAAGTGTTCCCAGGACAGCCCGGAAACAAAATTGACGTTGATAACCCCCCAGATTTGGCATTTGTGGCTGAGACTTTTGGACGCGTGGGGAACCCAACCCTGAAGCGGACTAGGCGCCTGCGCAACATTCTGCCCGGCGTTGTGCCGCCCGCTGTCCTGAAGAGCAAGGCAGGGCCGCGCCGCACCGTGCCTCTCGAACATATGAACCTCAAGGAGGATGTCACCTTGATGTCCGACCCTGATGATGAAGACTTTGTTCCTGCTGCTCCGGTCGAGGGGTCTGTGATGCCGCCGTCGTCTGCCCCGAGTTTGCCGACGAAGAAGTTTACTCGCCAAAAACAACTTGTTCGCAAGGCCGACAGGAGATCAGGTCAGCCATCGGTCAAGGTCTCTCCTATGTCCTCTGGGACTGAGTATTCCTCCCCTCCCTACACCGTGTTGGATTTTATCACCGGGAAGGTGACCAGCTCCGCCAAACTGCTAGCCGATGTTCCCCCCTCACCTCCAGTTCATGACGATCAACCTGAGTTTGATACAGGTTTATTTGAGCATTCCCATGATTCCTCACCAGATATACCACTGAGAGATATCCTTACTGCTTGCAAGAAGGATAAGAAGAAAAAGAAGGCTGCTGCGAAGGACAATGTTGCTAGTCCTGTTGGTACCACTTTACCAACATCGTGTCGTTCCCCGTCTATTTTGTCCTCCCGCACTGCCTCTGTTCCTATTCCATCATATACTCCCACGCAGTCCTCTTCAGCTGCCTGTGATCACTCTCAGTCCTACACGGGTACTGATACTCCGACACCTGAGCTTGAAGATATGGTGCCTTTTTCCGAGAAATTTTTAACTAATGAGGCTGCCAAGTTTTTTGCTACTTATCAAACTCGCCACATGATTGCTGAGCGAAGGGTTCCGGTTGAACTGTTTGAGCCCCATAACTTGATTGCCTACCTCCGGTTTAAAGGTATATATTCCACAGTTTCTACTGCCATGCCATTTGTCAGAGATATTGTTCTTGAGTTCTATGCAAATTTGCTGCCGTCTGTTGTTGATATGAGCTCTGTGAACTATGGAAAAGTCTTTGTGCGTGGTAGAGTGTTTACTTTCACCCCTGATTTAATTGATGAATTATTTGGAACTGAACCGCATCGGGGTGATTCTATTATGGATGGTATGGATGAAGTTGTTTCTTTTATTTCTGTTGGTATGGTGCATTCTTGGTTTGAGAAGTTGCCGAGTACTAGGCTTTATTCTCTTTATTCTATTATGCACAAGGTGGCTACTTGCAATTGGGTACCTTCCAAGAACACTACGTGTGTTACTCGGCCACAGGCCCTGTTTTTGTACAGGCTTGGCAAGGGTATTAAGTTCAGTTTCGGGCAACATGTTTTTGATATTGTTACTAAGTTTGCCACATCAAGGTCTGCCGGCTCGTTGTGTTTTCCCTCTTTGATATTCAGCCTCTTGGAGAAGCAAGGATTGGCTCTTCTTCCGGATGAGGCAGATTAGTTTGCTTTCCGGGGCCAGCATACTACAGGTGCTAGGGTTATTGATTTGCCTTGGCAGGCTCCTTTCCAGGCTGATGTTGATAGTGATGTTGGGAGGGTTGATCCCAACATGGTCCAGATTTCTGCGCAGCTCCTTCGTGCGCATGTGGATTCCGTTGACTTGCAGATTACTCAGTTACAGGCACTTCGTGCCTCGCTTTTGGAGGCCCTTTACCTTTATAGTCAAAAGGGGGAGAAGGAGAAGGTGACGCGGACATAGGGGGAGAAGATGTTTCTGCTGACAATGCTGAGAATGTTGGTGTTTCTGCTGATAGAGATGATGCTGAAGATGCTGTTGCTGCCGAAGCCTTGGCGAGCCTTGCTCAGGAAAGGAGGAGGAAGCGAATTCGCGCTCTCGATAAGGCTTTGAGGAGATTGATGCGAATGCAGAAGAGGAAGAGGAAAGAGAATGGTGAAGGAACTTCGACATCCCCTCGTCGTTCGAAGAGGGTTCGAGGTCAATAAGTTCCTTGGTAGTTTGTTTTGATAGGTTTTTGAACAATGTTGGTTTGCGATGTTGGTTGACTGTTTTGACAACATCGGGTATTTTGTTTAGGGGGAGTTTGCCAACCTAGGGGGAGTTGGAATTTCTAGTTAGTATCATTTTCATTTTTCGTTTGTGTTTGCGTCATAGTGTTTTGTCCAGAAAGGCAAAAGGGGGAGATTGTTGAGAAATTAATTCTTGGCAATAATTCCTATTTTGTTATTTGCCTTTATTGGGCATAAAATATGTTAGAAAACTAGATTTAGGAATATATTGTGTTTCCTATTTTATATTTAAGACTTTATTAGCTTCCTAGATTGTGTTTAAAGTGTGTTTTAGGAATTTACCAAGTTTAAGAATTTATGTTTGTCTATTTAAGACAAGGATTCCTAAAGATTGGGGACACAATTTATGCATGGGATTTTCATCAAGGAGATCGACGCAAGGCAAGGACGCAAGACGACAATCAAGAAAGAAGAACACGAAGAACTACTTGGAGCCATTGATCGAGATTAACAAGCTCTTCGAAGTTGCGTGACCAACGAAGAAGAACTTGCCATTCCGACAACAAGTATTTAGTATCAAGTTTATTGATATTTAGTTTTCATATATTACTTTTTATTTTTGTATTGAACGTGAACAAGAAAGTAATATAGTTTTCAGGTTTGTACACCCAAGTTCACAAGTATTTACTTGTGAACTGAATTTGTTATCTCGTGTTCTTATCGATTTATTCCGCTGCATATTTTATATTCTACTCTGGTCGATGTTGCTAATCAATGTTGTTAAACATTGACTAACAACATCGTGAATCTGAGAATTATTCTTAGAACCATAGACCTTCTAATTTTACAAAATTAACGAAACTAGAAACTCAAACGAAATAATTAAACATAAATTATCTAAAATTAAACTAAGAATAACTAAGAGTTTAGAGAAATTATTAAGTAGCTAAAGGTGCTGAAAGTTCTCCGCGAATCCGGGTTGTTGGTGGTTGCTCTTCGTCAAAAAATCAAAACTTGAACGAACGTCTTCGTCTTGGTGCTTTGGATCTTGAATCTTCGACGTAGATCTTTAAAATATGTTGTAGGGTGTTGAAAATAGGTTTCTCAACCCTAGGTAAGTGTCTTGGGTCGTGGTTGTCTCTTTAATCCGAAATATGAAGGGTTTATATAGTTATTTCATGACTTGGCGCACAAGAAACCCTAAAATCGCAAAACTGGGCCGTCGCGTCGACGGTGTATCGACTGACACGGGCAGGCTCTCGGCGGCGACGCAGCCAAGGCACTCGCGTCTCGGGGCGGTTGCGTCGACTGACACGGTCATGGATCGACGCTTCAGAGAGTTGCGTCGACCTAGCGTCGGTCGACGCGTCTAGGATCGACGTTTCAGAAAGTTGCGTTGGTTGTGCGTCGGCCTTGCGTCGACTGACGCGGATCATGGCTCGGGTCGATGGAGCGTCAGTCGACGCGACAAAGCGTCTGTCTCCGTTTCTTGATCTTTTGCTACTCGTTTCACCGGAAAGCTTGTTTTTCTATTCTTGAACCTCGAACTTTGTCTATTACGTGCTAAACTCTTCCGGTTACTTAGCTGTAAAGTGAAAAATCACAAATAATCACTTATTTGCATCAATCTAGGTCAAAAAGCGGTAAAATAAGTTGAGAGTACAAATATACGAATTAAAGCTTAAACTACCCAACTTATACCAAAAACAATAAGAAAAACAAGCTATAATACTACTAAAAATAAGGACAAATATGTGCTAATCAATTGGCTAGGGCCTGCCCGTAGCCCGTCTAAAGTTTTTTTTTTAAATTTTCCTAAGACCTTAACAGTAGCATCGGTTATTACCATTACAGCTCACTTCAAATAATTCTATGCTTATTTCTGCTTCAAACCTTTGATTACAAGATACATTTATTAAAAACAGCATTTCGTTGGTATATATACATATCAATATTGATCTAACAAAACTATTATTCGTTTAAGGATATATCTGAGATGCAAAAAAATGCAAAAATTTAGACACACTTCAAGCATCGGTGCTAATGTTAAAAATCGATGCTACTGACATATTCGGGCATGAAAAAATCAAGAACAAAGCTCATTGTTTAGGCACGGGTTTGAATTTTATGGGTAAATATACATCTACCCAAAAAAAATCAATATTTACAAAATAAACCCTGTTCAAAACTTATATTTACAATACAAACACATAAAAATTTCATACTTACACAAGAGATCATTACAAAAAACACACTTGGGATGTGGCTTTCAACCATATTTCACTTAGGTTAAAACTGAAAATTTATTCTTAAACTGTCTATATGAAATTACATAGTGTCTTTCATAACTTGCTATTTTGGTAAAAGAACCCAATCCACCAGTACAAAGGGAGTTCCGCCAATAACAAAACCAGACTGAAACAACAATAAAAGGTGTGTGTGTGTGTGTTTTATAACCACACACACAAAAAAAAAAACACAATGCAACCACCATGGAGATGAAGACA
This sequence comes from Phtheirospermum japonicum, assembly GCA_014905375.1. NCBI lineage: Eukaryota > Viridiplantae > Streptophyta > Magnoliopsida > Lamiales > Orobanchaceae > Phtheirospermum > Phtheirospermum japonicum. Next base: position 880,636 of record BMAC01000328.1, on the reverse strand, counting down.
CAGTGATGAGTCGATTCTTAAGCTCGCATGAAGCTGCTTCCAAGCATAAGGATGTCTGTTTATAATTGAGACAAAAAATGAGTCAGAAACAACTGGTATAACTTATTATGACCAAGTAAATTTCACCGTCCCAAAAAACTAATCTTACAGGTTTAGTGCATTAATCTTTTTTTCAATCCACTCTCCTTCTCCATGGTCAGAATGAATATAACCATCACCTAAGGTTATCGGAGGTTCATTAATATCAATGGAAAATGGTGGGGTTTCATCGAAGTGGTCGTACTCGTCTTCATCTACGACATCGCTAACACCAACAATACTCCTTTTGCTGGGGAGGACCAGAGACCACCTAGAATCGGCAGGATCAGAAACATAAAAGACTTGTTTTGCTTGTGATGCAAGTATAAATGGATCATCCCGATACCCGACCGACTAAAATCAACCGAAGTGGATCCCAAATCATCAACCCTCACACCCCATCCGTTGTCGACCCAACTACATCGAAAAAGAGGAATCTTGAACAATTTATAGTCAAGTTCCCAAATGTCCTCAATGACCCCATAGAACAACATAGAAGCATCCACTGGTCCTTTACCTTTCGCACTCGAATAATCGCTCGTTAATGCAACTATTGAGACACCACTATTCTGCAGCACACTTTTGTCATCCTGACATTTCGTGTAAAACGTATACCCATTGATGTCATAACCTTCATAACACCTCACATGTGAAGCAGGGCCATATGCTAACCACTTGACTGTTTCGGTGATGTTATTAGGTGTCCTAGATAACTCTTGCATTACTGTCTCTTTCAGCCATTCATAAAATGTGCGATTATGTTCTCTGGTCACCCATATTTCATCCCTCGAAGGGTTCTGCTGTTTTAAAATGGACTTGTGCCGGTCGAGGTATGGATGGACCTCATAAATGTGTTGCAATACGAGT
>BMAC01000328.1:857366-871968 GCA_014905375.1 Phtheirospermum japonicum | reverse complement strand
AAMMAMYKGKWWWAMYTWTTATGACCAAGTAAATTTCAYCGTCCCAAAAACTAATCTTACAGGTTTAGTGCATTAATCTTTTTYTTCAATCCACTCTCCTTCTCCATGGTCASAAYGAATATAACCATCACCTAAGGTTATCGGAGGTTCATTAATATCAATGGAAAATGGTGGGGTTTCATCGAAGTGGTCGTACTCGTCTTCATCTACGGCATCGCTAACACCAACAATACTCCTTTTGCTGGGGAGTACCAGAGACCAACTAGAATCGACAGGATCAGAAACATAAAAGACTTGTTTTTCTTATGATGCAAGTATAAATGGATCATCCCGATACCCAGACCGACTAAAATCAACCGAAGTGGATCCCAAATCATCAACCCTCACACCTCATCCATTGTCGACCTAACTACATCGAAAAAGAGGAATCTTGAACAATTTATAGTCAAGTTCCCAAATGTCCTCAATGACCCCATAGAATAACATAGAAGCATCCACTGGTCCTTTACCTTTCGCACTCGAATAAAAGCTCGTTAATGGAACTATTGAGACACCACTATTCTACAACACACTTTTGTCATCCTGACGTTTAGTGTAAAATGTATACCCATTGATGTCATAACCTTCATAACACCTCACATGTGAATCAGGGCCGTATGCTAACCACTTGATTGTTTCGGTGATGTTATTAGGTGTCCTAGATAACTCTTGCATTACTGTCTCTTTAAGCCATTCATAAAATGTGCGATTATGTTCTCTGGTCACCCATATTTCTTCCCTCGAAGGGTTCTGCTGTTTCAAAATGGACTTGTGCCGGTCGAGGTATGGATGGACCTCATAAATGTGTTGCAATACGAGTTTGTGTGCGTGGATGCGCAATTCAGAATTTGCAAAAATGCTTTGAGCCCAATAATACCTTTTTCCTGCAAGCCTTCCTTCGTGGTGAGATTTAGGAATGCCAATAGTTTCAAAATTCGCCAAGTAATCTATACAAAACTCAATTACCTCCTCGACAGCGTAACCTTCAATGATACTCCCTTCAGGCCGAGAACGATTCCTCACAAATCCTTTTATTATACCCATGTACTTCTTGAACGGGAACATGTACCTCAAGAAAACCGGCCCAACTTAACCTCTCGAACTAAGTGGACAATTAAGTGCACCATAATGTCAAAAAACGATGGAGGAAAAAACATTTCAAACTCGCATAACATTTTAACGAATTCGGCCTGCAAATCATCTAATATTTCAGGATCAATAACTTTACTATAAATTGCATTGAAAAAATGACAAAGCTTTGTTATTGTACGCCTGACATCTCTTGGTAATGAGCCTCGAATTGCAACCGGTACTATGTGCTGCATTAAGATATGACAATCATGAGATTTCATACCAACCAATTTCAGGTCCTTCATTGAAACGAGCTTTTTAATATTTGAAGAATAACCAGAAGGAACCTTGATTTTATTCAAACACTMACAAAAACTGATTTTCTCTTTTTTTGACATGGTATAACAAGCTGGAGGTAGGTAAGTTCGCTTGTCAGTTTTTTTCGGAGCTAACTTTTCCCGTATCCCCATTTCCACCATGTCTTGTCTAGAGTTAAATCCATCTTTCGTCTTACCCGGAATATTTAATAATGTTCAAATAACACTGTCACATACATTCTTCTCAACATGCATCACATCTATACAATGTCTGACCAACAAATGTCCCCAGTATGGTAGACCCCAAAACATGGATTTCTTCTTCCAACCACCCGTTGAGACAATTTTAGAAAGTTTGTCGAACTCAACATCAATATCTTTAACACGATCGTAAATTGCAAGCCCGGATAATAGCGATCTAGCAACTCGGTCCAGAGTTATCCCATTGAAAATCTTCTTTTCTTTTCTATAAAGATGCTGAGTTGGGAGAAAGGCCCTGGTATCAATGTACATATTTTGCTACCATTTTTCAGCCAAATACTACTTGTCTCATCTTCATAAATGGGGCATGCCTTAGCTCCATTATTTGCATAACCTGACAAGTTACCATAGGCTAGAAGATCATTGATCGTGCAAAATATCATGGCTCGTAAGGTGAAATTTGTTTTGAGTATAAGCATCAAAGACGGTCACACCCTCGTTCCATAATTTTTTCAAATCCTCAATAAGAGGTACCAAGTACACATCTATGTCATTCCCTGGTTTCTTAGGTCCGGATATCAACAAAGACAGCATGATGTACTTACGCTTCATGCATAGCCAAGGAGGAAGATCATAAATTTTTAAAAGAAACGGCCAAGTACTATGACGAATGCTCATATTCCAAATGGGTTCATTCCATCCGTGCACAGTCCTAGCCAAAGATTTCTCTTCTTACTACCGAATTCAGGAAACTCACGATCAATGTTTCTCCATTGCGGAGAATCGGCCGGATGTCTTAATTTTCCATCCTTTTTCCTTCCTTTAGCATGCCACTGCAAATTCTTCGCTTCCTTAGCATTTGAAAACAACCGTTTGAATCTGGGAATAACTGGGAGATAGTACAACACCTTGGCCGGAGGACCTTTTTTTTTGTACAAACCCACCATCATCACTGCCTTTTTTTATAGCGCGATTCCCCGCATTTTGGGCAGTCCCGCAGATCCTTGAATTCATTCCGATAAAATATGCAATCATTTGGACATGCATGTATCCTCTCGATCTCCAGACCCAACTGGCACAACATTTTTTTCGCCTCGTAGGTTGAAGTGGGAAGCTCGTTATCATCAGGAAACGCATCTTTTAGAAGCTCTAGTAACCTCAAGAAACTCGTATCACTCCATCCACTCTTCGCCTTCTGGTTATATAGATTAAGCATGAACGATAACTTTGTAAATTTGGTACAGTTAGGGTAAAACGGTTTCCCAGCATCAGCAGATAATCTTCCAAATGCATTAACATTATTGATATCACCTCCTATGTCATGCAACATTTCATCTAATCGATCACTGTCTAGATCCTCGTCGGTCTCTGTATTACTATCACTAGTACCATACGTAGACGGAGCTGGCGAGTGAGCTGTATTATATCAGGTAAAGTTTCACCATGCCATATCCATCGTGAATAACATTCTTTAAAACCACGACGTATCAAATAGCTCTTCACTTGGTCCGTAGTCCGAAATTGCCTCAGACTTTTACAATCAACACAAGGACACACAATCATCTCCGAAGCAGTCATAGCTTTATTCTCCACAGCAAATCTAAGAAAACTTTCAACCCCTTGAATATATTCAAGTATAATTACGTCTACCATACATCCAACTTCGATCCATTCTATACCACTGCACAATTAAATTAAGAACTCAATAAAAAAACTCACAAAGAAACAGAAAATTAATTTACCAGAAAATATAAATGCATATATCTCTGTTCATAATATATTTTTCTTATTAATTACTTTTTTTTTTTTGTTATTATGTTTTCTTGACAAAATTTATGTAGTGTTAGAATTCATATTATATTATAATTAACTTTGAGATAAAAAAATTCAACTAATTATAATTATTATTTTTATTATTATGTTAAGCAAACCAAAGTCGACTATGGAAAGACAAGTGTTCCTCCAACAAGTCATCTACTATTTTATGTGTATCAAAATTTTTGTGATAATTATATTACTCTGTTATTAGGCTACGTACAATTTGTTTTACATGACATTTTATTAGGTCAGTCACATGTACATGTATGAGTCAGCTGAACTTGTTTGTAATCCTTAAAAGTTCAAAACAAACCTAAACTTTATTTTATTCCTTACTATTAAGTAGCACAGTTAAAGAAAAAAAGCACACAACAATTTTAATATAATAATTTTTATTCCAATTACCAAAAGTCAAAAAAGTTACAAATGCAAAAAATAAAAATAAAAATTACAAATGCATGAAGAAAAATCAAGCATCGGCAGCCTTTCTCTTCGTTCCTGCCTGAGAATTACCAACATCATCACCATCAAACCGTGCACAAAGCTTCGTGATGAGAATAGGTTTGAGTTTCGAGATGGAGAGCACCACCTCACCCTAATGAGCATTTATACTGCTCAAAATATTGGTGATTGCTTCTAACTTGTCGGCTACGTTCCGCATGTCTTCGGAATGTTCTTCCTGCATTAGCTTCATCAACAAGACAATTTGTATTTCCTGAATTTCCATTAGTTTGCGAAGCGGTCCCAAATTCGTGTTGTCGGCCATTATTTTTTTGAGATGGAGCTTTAAATCTCAATTTTCAGAAAGGTGTTGTGAAGATTAACATTTTCCAGAAGCAGGGGTATTTATACAAACAAGTTCAGTGCACCTCTTTGAATCTTCAATGCCTTTTTAATTTCTCGATGCATCATACCTTTTCAATTTCCAGAAACAACACAACCATATGTATTCTAGGTTTATAGGTTTGAATAAATATTAATGCTGCTTCCTGCCTTTTCAGATTAAATGCAGATAAATTATATGTAAAATAATAAATGCAAAAAATAAATACATACCTTGATCAATTTGCAAAGAGACTGGTAGGTTTTCGGTTAATTTCGAAAATTTCAACTGCAAATTCAATAGCAAAGATGAAAGATATTTGGGTGGAGTTTTGAATTTCTGTTCATCAATTATAACTGTGAAGATTCAATTCAGAATTATGAGTTGTTCTACTAATTTTAAAAATGCCAGCATTTTAAGAGAAGACAACATTTCACAATATGCATCGGTTGTTGACAGAGCAACTGATGCATAATGTATGGTGCCAAAATAATTAGCATCGTTTTTGACAAATAGAAAGATGTTATTATTACTTTTAAATATAAATGCATCGGGATCAGTAAACAACCGATGCATAATGTTTTGAATTTTTTCGGCTAATTTCTTATTCACTTTTTCTTCCTGCGGTGGCGCGTAATTAAATTTGAATAAGCATCGGTTTTTCAATAGAACCGATGCTCTGGTTCGTTCCAGGCATCGGTTGTCCATCAACAACCGATATAACAACAAGCGAGATAAAGAAAGCAGCTGGCCTATTTATTGTACAGAAATTTTTGAATTTTTATTATTATGTGCATCGGTTAATGTCATAAAAACCGATACTTCATGTTTTGAAATTCTTGCTCAGACAATATATCACCCTTTATTCCCGCGAATGGGCGCGTAATTAAATTTGAATGGGCATCGGTTCTATCCTTAACCGATGCTCGTAATTTGTTATAGGCATCGATTGCTCTACATGAACCGATGCTTATATATTTTTTGGATTTATTTCTATTATAGGCATCGGTTGGCGTCCAACAACCGATGCATATTGATTTTTCCCGAATTATATAGGCATCGGTTGTTTGACCAAAATCGATGTCTATTTATTTTAATGAAAATTTTTAGTTATCTTATTATTATACGCATCGGTTGTTGAGGAACAACCGATGCTAATATTTAGGCATCGGTTGTCGTTCGACAACCGATGCATATAATTTTTATTTATTACAAAAAAAAACCGCACGACTATAGGCATCGTTCTCTGCTTTAAAACCGACACATATATATATATTTTTAATTATAAAAAAGACCCCGCGCAACTATAGGTATCGGTTTTTGACAACAAACGACGCCTATAACCCTGTTCCTATGGCGTTTTTTGTAGTAGTGTAAGCATGGAATAATCTAGACTGCCTAGCTGTCATCCATCCATTGGTCTTGATAAGGTTGCCAGATTGCTGTCCTTTTCATCCGTTGCATTGAGATCACCTACTGCTTGTGCATGGTCACAAGCTTGTGCATGAGCTAAGGTGGCTTTGTCTTGTAGTTGGAGATGTTTTCCTGCTACTGGTGCATCCTTCTTCCTCAATGCACATGCAACTGATCCTTGTCATTTATCACGTCCTACGTAGAGCCTCTCGTGCTAAGTTATTCTACTATAATTACAATGCATTTAATTTATAGAATAATGTTTGTTGGGCATTACTTGTGAATAACTAGATAGATGTCAACCGTGTGCTCAGAATCACTTGGTTTGCTTCTTTTGTAGTGTTATTGTTGAGCAATTTTGTAACTTATAGTATTTTTCTTGCCTGCAGATGATGTATGGACCTCCACCAAGGTTCGGTAGCTACAAAAACTATAGGTAATACCATATCGCTTAACTTGGTGTAAACTGTAAAAAATGGGCAAAATAAGAAAGTCGAGTACCCCTTCCCGTTGTATTATTATGTTTTAAAAACCCAACATCTATAGTGCTCGAAACTCTTATAGATGGTGATGTAAGCATAATGTGGGATTTTCATTCACATTCTTCTGATGAGTTTCATGTGTAGGCATTCACAAAGACGTCAGTCAAGATACTTGTGAAGATTCAGGAAGGAGTCTTTGATGTTCCAATGAGGCAAAAGAATACCGATGACTGAGTTGATGCTTATGTCACTGTTGTTGGAAGGAAAAAGAAAAAGAACTAGTTTTATTGATTTTATATATTTGACATGAAATTGCAAACATCGGTCATTAAAGTTGGTTACGCGCAGGTACAAGGTTCAGATGGTGGGAGAGATGGAACTGTTGCTCGAAGTGGTGTATGTTGTAATTGATATTCTAAAATAGTGGTGGGTGGCATCATTTATTCCAAATTATTGTTTAGTCTCTACGGACCAATATATCCCTTCAGTTTCAAATTTCAAATTAATTTGGGGATGAAATTATTGGTTGTAATAATTTTATTACTAGTTACGATAATTTATCATAGATTGTGGTAATTTTATTATTAGTTGTGGTAATTCTATTTGTGATTGTTTAATATTTAAAAGTATAATCTCTGCAAAATACATACTACGATAATTATTGGGTTTTAAAAGATAATTGAGCTGAGTTGACAACCATTAAAAATATTGGTCTATTGCAAAAAATAAAATAAAAATTATTATTTTTGATAATCTTTGAAGGATTAATGGATGTGACAATCTTATTATTGTACGCGATAATTTTAGTGTTGTTGGTTGTGCTAATTTTATTGTTGGGACAGGTGCAAAAAATATATTTTTCAAGAAATTGACTGGAAAGAAAAACAAATGGCCAAATTTGTAAAAAACAAATTAAAATAATAAAATAAATAAAAGGTCAAGAAAAAATTGGCAGTCAAAAAAAGTGTCGAACTTGTAACTGTTGGGCAAAATAAGGGATAATTTCATTTTTGGTACATTATGTTGGCCAATTTCCAGAAAAGGTACATGATGTTGTCCCTCATCAAATCATGTCATTTAAGTTGGAAAATTCATCAAATAAGATACAAAAAAGCCCGATCGGGTTTTTCAGCTTACGTGGCATGATTAAGTATTTTCTTATCATTTTTTATTTAATTTTAAATATTTCTTATCAATTTTTATTTAATTTTAAAAATTAAAAAGGGAATAAAAATGTTATTTCTCTATTTTGCCCTCCCATGTTCTAATATGCATATATACAAATTATTATTACGTCCTTCAATTATATCTAATTCTCTAAAATACAACCCTCAACTTTTAACTCTTTTCACTTCCACCCCACAACTTCCAACTATAACACCACAACCTCTATCTCCTCTCCCCGACAACCACTAGTCCCTCCAGCCTCCACCTACAAGCCACCACCTCAATCCACACAATATCCACGATCCATCGCTCCAAATAATGCTCCAAACCTATGACCCATAAAAAATCGAAGGCGGACTCACCGCCATTATTGGTCAGTTGTGAACCAGCAATCGCGTTTTTGAAGAAACTGCTCAATGGCTCTTTACGCTTCTGGATCTTTACATCCGATTTTGCCGCGAATTGAGCCGACAGTGAAAACGATCTGCTGGAAATTGGAGGAAACAAGAATTCGGAGAATATAGGTGAATTTAAGGGTGTTGAGGGGATTTTGAGAAGGTTGATGAAATGGCGATTACGTATGTTTTTATGCAAAATCATTTATGGGTCATTTTGAATTTCGTGAGCCTTGGGTCCTTTAATGGCAGATATGTGGTCGCTTGGGATTATTATTATTATTATTATTATTATTATTATTATTATTATTATTTGATTTCAGGGAAAAGGAAAAGGAAAAGGAAAAAAAACAGATAAGAAATGTTTAAAATTAAATAAAAAATGATAAGAAAATATTTAATCATGCCACGTAAGTTGAAAAGCCCGATCTGGTTTTTTTATACCTTATTTGATGAATTTGCCAACTTAAATGACATGATTTGATGAGGGACAACATCACGTACCTTTTTTGGAAAGTGGTCAACATAATGTACCAAAAATGAAATTATCCCGACAAAATAATGTTCGTTTTAAAGTGCAAAAACGATTCTATTCTTACTTATTGATCAAAAATTCTATAATTTATTATATTATTTATCAATAAAAATATACTATAATATATATAAAAATATAAAAATAAAAACATAAAACATAGCAAAGCACCAATATGTTCCTTATTTGGACTTAGCAGTCGTGATATCCTGAATTCTGATATTCAAAATCTTAGGGGTTGTTTGGACTAGGCTATGTTGGGATTCTTAATTCTAGTATTCAGAAACTTGAGTATTGAGAATTCTGTGAATAGTAAGAATCTTTGTTTGTTATAGGATTCAGAATCCTTTACTTTCTACTGAAGATGTCAAATCATGTCTGGAAAGTGGATGATAATGTATTTTTATATCGTATGAATAGTAAGAATTTTTATTTGTTATAGGATTTATATGCCTTTACTTTTTACTGATGTCAAATCATGTCATTATATTGTATTGGATGTGAAATCATGTTCGAAAAATAAGTGATAGTGTATTTTTGTATTATATTTAATAATATTTAATTATTTAGTTATAAAATATTATTATTTAAATATTTAAATTTTAAATTTTAAAATAAACGAATATTCAATATTTCAAATCTTGATTTCCGAATTCGATATTTCGAATCCTGAGCCAAACCGTGCTCATGAATTCACCGCTGCCACAATTTCATTTGACCAAAGTCTACATATAATTATAGCATTATAGAGGGAGCCTCTTATTTGTTTAAATTAAACTAACACAATGAATACACTTAACACAATGATAAATATAGTATTTTCTTATGATGATTGTAGGACGGCTGCATAGGAATTTGACTAATTAACCTTGGGTTTGTTGTTTAAAAAAAGTGTTTCTTGAAGGATTGACCAAGTTTTTTTTTTGTTTTTTTTTTTTGCCTATTATATTATTATTATTATTTAAAGACCATACAAGCTATTTTGAGGATCTTATTAGCGTTTTTCAAATCGGTGGGGAATCCTAATCTGTTTCAAAATAAAACCATTGTTAAAATCTCTTTTGATTTTAACCATTAAATTATAGGCATATTCTTGTCAAAATCGAATTGACAATAATCTGTCGAGCTGAAATTTTATAATCAATACATTATAGTATAAAATTAATACATATTATGAAAACCAATAGAAAAAGAAGAAAAATATCCAATATTTTTTAGAAAAAGTATTTTTCACTTCACCCCAAATATACTTAAATCTTACTTTTGTTCCAAAAATGACAATTACTAATAGGTACATGTTATATACGTATTATTCATTTATAGTACGTAACATATTTTTTGTAGTGAACTCAGTAGCTGTAATATACGAGTTTGCACTCGGGTAACCCATGGAGACGATTCATAACAAAAATAGCCTCTAATAATTCAGGGTATGTAGCCGAGGGGTTGAATATTCTACCAAGAGTGGGCGATTCTTAACAAAACCGCCTTTAAAAATTATTTTTATTTATCATTTGTAAGTTTATTAAATAATTATTTAGATATATTGTATTGTTTTGTTTACTAATTTTTTAGGTGAATTCATATTTTTCATTAGTTATTTTATTATTTTATAATGTTTCAAAGTTTTGTTTTTTAAACTTTATTAAAAAAATTATTTAGAATTCAGTTATAATTTATATTCTTATCCGATATTAAAATGCTAAAATATTTATTTTATATTATTTTACAAAATTTCTTATTTTTCTTATTATTATTGTAGTTTATTTAATAATTATTTATAATTTATATACAGATTTGGGTATTTATTTAACTAAGTTTATAAGACGACAAGTCCTTTTTCGAGAACTTGATTAGGTGAATCTATATTTTTAGGGGTTTTGGATTCAGATCGAAGTCGATTCTGATAATTTTAGTACTATTCGTAATAGATCAGCTAAGATTTCAAAGGAAGTTTGCATGGAAAGATAAAAAGGATTCGGATTTGGCATATATGAATTATTGAGATTTTTTTATTTTAATTTTAAATACTTATTAATTAATTTTGAAGTAAAAATTAAAATAAAAAATAACAAATAAGAATTTTATGATAAAAATTAAACCTTAAAACATTTTAATATCAAATTCAAATATAATAAATGTTAAATAAATGTTAAATATTTATATTATAAAATCCAAAAAAAAATAGAAAAATTGTAAAATAAAAAAATAACTCAAGAAATATATGAAGGCACCTAAATAAATATATAAGAAACAGAAATATTTTATTTTTAAATAATAATTCAATAAATTTACATATGAGAAAAATCAGAAATATTATTAAAGATATAAGTAATAGTTTTTTGAGACGATTTTTTTAAGATAGTCTCATCTAACTAGAATCTAATTGTCCATAATTTGTAAAGGCAATTTTTGTTATGAACCGACTTCTCTAAGCTACCCGACGTACCAAAAGTGCAAATTTATAAACTACAGTTACTAAGTTCACTTCGAAATACTTTAGGTACTAAAAGAAAAATACGTGTATACTACAGGTATCTATTAATAATTATCTCTTTCCAAAATACCTAACTTATTCCAAAAATATGCTTTGTTTTTTATATACAATTCTTTCTACGCTCTAATGATTTGAAAAGTGAACGATGTCAAAATATGAGCTTTTATAATATTTTCAGTTTGTACCCTATCAAAACATGTGTTTGTATATAGTTTACAATTTGTTCAAACACCATAAAAACTGGGAAAGTGAAACTAGTCAAAACATGTGTTTCTATACCCTAACAATTAGAAAAGTTAATCTCTTCAAAACACATGTTATGTTTTTGTATTATTTTCAATTTGTTTCCAATTTGTATATATACACAAATAATTAGGAAAGTAAATTCTATCAAAACATGTGTTTTGTTTTTATATTATTTCCAATTTATTTCTATACCCTAATGAAAAGTGAAACTAGTAAAATAAATATTTTTTTTATTGTTTCTAATTTATTTCCAATTTGTTTGTATACCTACTAGGTCATTAACATACTAATAACCTCATCTCTTCTTCAAGTAAAATTCTTGCCAACAAGAAAACCAAGCTTGAACTCAACTCAAACTATGCTTATCAATATATCATTAAAATAAAATAAAAACAAAAGAACAATTTCATTTCACCTGTGTTATCGCAAGGTTCATGGGGCTGTAGCCATTATCAAGTTCATTCGATTCTGCTAAATTTGAAAAGCACTGGAGCTCGGGAGATCTGCATCTGAATCCAGAGTCTCGAAAGATCTGTTTCAACTTAGATTTATTCCAAACGGCGTCATTTTAATTCCAAGCAGCAGCAACCAACTCAATCACATGTAACTCCAATGGACGTACAATATCCAGATTTGAGAAACTATTCAAATAAAAACGCTCCGAAGAGTGAAGGGAATGAAGGATTGCACAGAGGCTGGTGTTAATTTTACAAGGCAGTGTTCTCGCCGCACAAGAAAAGCTTCTTGGAGTTCCGGCGACATTCTCCCGGAGCCAAAACACACTGTAACGATCCATAAAAGATTGAGAAGAGAATTGAAATAAGAGGAATAAATGAAATATTGCAAGATTTAGAAATGTTGAAACAACTCCTCGAAGCTCTGCAATTCACTTTAAACCACTGTCGCATCAAAATCAAATTCACCTCCGAAAACTTGTCTAAAATGAATTCGTGAGACCTTCGAGATCGCTAACTTCAACACCAACTAAGGGAATGATGGGAAAAAATTAGTCATCGGTGAATGACAAAAACCAAGCTTGAGACGGATATATCTCCATCCCATCAAAGGTGGCGAAGGAAATTGATAAGTCCAAAAAGTTGGGCTACCAGATATAGGGGGTACTAATCTCAAAATAGATATCAGCGACCTGAAACTGCTTCCAAATATGTCACAGACCTGCCGAGCCTTTAGGGATCCTTCTAGCGACCTAGCTGGTCCTGCAAAATAGCGCCTCAGACGGGCCAAATTTCGAGCCAGTTAAGGCCGTCCGACGCTTAAGTTAATAAGCGAAATCAACACTCAATACTTCTCTTCAATAAACAATAATGCGATAAAGCGATATCGACTTAGTAAATAATGAGAGGTATGCACCTCCTTTTATAGATACAAGAGAAGTTCTCCCCAAGCAAGGGTTACCTTCTCCTACCATAATTCCATAAATATCATAACTGATTTAGAATTAGGATTCCTTCAATATGCTAAGTTCCCATAAACAATAAATCTCTCATTAAATTAATTGAATAGGCCCAGGCCCATTACTCTTTCCATACAGTCCACCCCGTAAGCCACTCACTTTAAGCCCACAAGATCAATATTCATAAAGTCCATAACCGAGATCAAGTACACAGCTCAAACCATAGGAGATGACGACCCTATATGAGAACTCATCCTCATACTACAGGTCGCTACTCCACACAAACCAGCTTGCTCACTCTTCAAAGATATAATCCAGCTCGCTCATCTCCCAGAGGAACACCCTCTCTAGGAAATGAGGTCGCCTTCCACAAATACTCTAAAATATCAAACAATATCACGTGCGGACATTTTGGTCCGTATCAGCTAGTCCCCCATGTTCTAGCTGATTGAGGTACGAAATCAGGTAGGACATGTAAAATAGAACGTTAAAAGAGCAACCATCAACAAATAGAGCACACAACACGCACAAATCACCTCACCACTTTATCAAGCCATACTTTAGAATAAATCAGCTCGGTATACCAAGCTATAACATCAATCATCCCATAAGATTTTACCCCATAAAACCGAGACCTCCAAAAGGTCAGCCCGCTGAGCTCACTCATCCTTAAAGAAGACATACCTGCGAGTCCCCAAGTCGAGTCCCCATACTCCATACTTGACGACCTAAAACCATAAAGCCTTCCCTCCACGGCCTCAGGTTATAACTGAGCATAATAATATAAGAAAATACAATCATATGCTTTTAAAAAGTCAAAACTCCATAAGCCATTCACTCGACGTAAAACAGGTCGATCAAAAAATCATTCCATACCACAAACCACAATCAATACTTAAACTTCACCTTATAACCATAACAATTTCGTTAGCTCGCCAAAACCCCATACCATAATCCATAATAGCCCATCAAGGCCCAAGATTGCATTAACCATAAAGACACAAAAACTCATAAAACCATAAAGACATCATCGACCTAAAATAGGTCGGCCAGTAAACCATTGCACCCACAAATCATCACTAATCTAAATGAAAGCATCAGCCCACTCCATATAAACCATTATCAACCTAAAAAATGTGTTAGCCCATAACACACTCATAAAACATATGCCGAATCAAGCAAAAAACACATCAAATTACACATGACCCAGAAAAACCATTCAGTTCCCCAAGTTCGAATAAAACAGTTAGACCGCACACAATTTACTTATAACCATATAATAATAACATGGGACTGAAAACTACTCAGTCATCCATGTTTAATTAATGCAAGCAAAACAAAACAACCAGGCCACATCAACTCAATAAAGCTCGCCTATGTAGTCCCCCAAGTTAATACAGTCAAGTAGTCCAACCAAGTTATCCACAAAAAGTAAATGTCAAATAAACCTGATTTGCACATAGGTCGCACGAATTCGTAACCAATCACAATCATATTTCCCATCCTCCTAAGACCATGACAAAAATAATCACACCACGAATCACAAATAATCCGATGGAGATAAAATCAGCTCGCATTTAAAACATATTAGCTCGCACAGACATAACCATCCATAATACCAGAACACAATATCTTGAAAAAGATATGTAAGTCATACCTCTTCCAAACACATAAAATAACACAACCACAACTTCTAACCATATAAAAACCATGAAAATAACTCGCCAAGTGTTATTGAAAAAAGCCATCCGCCCCGAAGGGCCAGATGCTCACAGCTCGCCCCAACGGGTAATGAAACCAACCTCCGGTTCAGAGGGTAAAACACAAAACCATTCGCCTCGAAGGGTAAAATACCATAACCGAGAGAAGTCCACCCTGGTCCAGGGTTACCTTCTCCCTCCACAAAAACACAAACTTCCACAATAAAAACTCCATACGGGAGAAGTACCCTCCAGTCCGGAGTTACCTTCTCCCGCCACAAAAACACAACTTTCCTCTGAAATAACTGTTTGAAAGACTTGTATTCATGCTCGCAGCCTATAAATAACCTTTCATTCCTGCAAACACTTTTCGATTTTATTTTTACTATCTGCATAGCTCGTTAACTTTCAATATGTACAAATATGCATTTAAAACTTATATAAAAGCCATCAACCATATACGAAACAAACTTTCAAGCTAATATAG
>BMAC01000328.1:841729-857341 GCA_014905375.1 Phtheirospermum japonicum | reverse complement strand
ATCACGACCCTATATGAGAACTCATCCCATACTACAGGTCGCTACTCCACACAAACCAGCTCGCTCACTCTTCAAAGATATAATCCAGCTCGCTCATCTCCCAGAGGAACACCCTCTCTAGGAAATGAGGTCGCCTTCCACAAATACTCTAAAATATCAAACAATATCACGTGCGGACATTTTGGTCCGTATCAGCTAGTCCCCCATGTTCTAGCTGATTGAGGTACGAAATCAGGTAGGACATGTAAAATAGAACGTTAAAAGAGCAATCATCAACAAATAGAGCACACAACACGCACAAATCACCTCGCCACTTTATCAAGCCATACTTTAGAATAAATCAGCTCGGCATACCCAGCTATAACATCAATCATCCCATAAGATTTTACCACATAAAACCGCGACTCCAAAAGGTCAGCCCGCTGAGCTCACTCATCCTTAAAGAAGACATACCTGCGAGTCCCCAAGTCGAGTCCCCAGACTCCATACTTGACGACCTAAAACCATAAAGCCTTCCCTCCACGGCCTCAGGTTATAACTGAGCACAATAATATAAGAAAATACAATCATATGCTTTTAAAAAGTCAAAACTCCATAAGCCATTCACTCGACGTAAAACAGGTCGATCAAAAAATCATTCCATACCACAAACCACAATCAATACTTAAACATCACCTTATAACCATAACAATTTCGTTAGCTCGCCAAAACCCCATACCATAATCCATAATAGCCCATCAAGGCCCAAGATTGCGTTAACCATAAAGGCACAAAAACCATAAAACCATAAAGACATCATCGACCTAAAATAGGTCGGCCAGTAAACCATTGCACCCACAAATCATCACTAATCTAAATGAAAGCATCAGCCCACTCCATATAAACCATCATCAACCTAAAAAAGTGTTAGCCCATAACACACTCATAAAATATATGCCGAATCAAGCAAAAAACACATCAAATTACACATGACCCAGAAAAACCATTCAGTTCCCCAAGTTCGAATAAAACAGTTAGACCGCACACAATCTACTTATAACCATATAATAATAACATGGGACTGAAAACTACTCAGTCATCCCATGTTTAATTAATGCAAGCAAAACAAAACAACCAGGCCACATCAACTCAATAAAGCTCGCCTATGTAGTCCCCCAAGTTAATACAGTCAAGTAGTCCAACCAAGTTATCCACAAAAAGTAAATGTCAAATAAACCTGATTTGCACATAGGTCGCACGAATTCGTAACCAATCACAATCATATTTCCCATCCTCCTAAGACCATGACAAAAATAATCACACCACGAATCACAAATAATCCGATGGAGCTAAAATCAGCTCGCATTTAAAACATATTAGCTCGCACAGACATAACCATCCATAATACCAGAACACAATATCTTGAAAAAGATATGTAAGTCATACCTCTTCCAAACACATAAAATAACACAACCACAACTTCTAACCATATAAAAACCATGAAAATAACTCGCCAAGTGTTATTGAAAAAAGCCATCCGCCCCGAAGGGCTAGATGCTCACAGCCTCGCCCCCACGGGTAATGAAACCAACCTCCGGTTCAGAGGGTAAAACACAAACCATTCGCCTCGAAGGGTAAAACACCATAACCGAGAGAAGTCCACCCTGGTCCAGGGTTACCTTCTCCCTCCACAAAAACACAAACTTCCACAATAAAAACTTCCATACGGGAGAAGTACCCTCCAGTCCGGAGTTACCTTCTCCCGCCACAAAAACACAACTTTCCTCTGAAACAACTGTTTGAAAGACTTGCATTCATGCTCGCAGCCTATAAATAACCTTTCATTCCTGCAAACACTTTTCGATTTTATTTTTTACTATCTGCACAGCTCGTTAACTTTCAATATGTACAAATATGCATTTAAAACTTATATAAAAGCCATCAACCATATACGAAACAAACTTTCAAGCTAATATAGGTCGTACGAAAAATACAACTAGTCACACTTCTCACCATGGGATCGCAAGATCCTAAGAACAATCAAACCATAACCCATAACAACACAATTAACCAGCACTCCGAGCATATTAGCTCGCATAAGAACAACCATCTATGCGATCATAAGAAAAACATGTAAATCAAACACCACAACCACTTAGTCATAGAAAACCATCAGAATAGCTCGCGCAAACTTTATTTATCATATATCACAAGAATTACTCAACTTTCAAAAACACAAGCACTTCTCAACACTACTTCTCATTACAAAAACACAACTTCTCAACACTATTTCTTATCACAAAAACCACAACTACTTCTCATCACAAAAACACAACTTCCCATCACAACTTCTCATCACTAACTCTGTGCGGGAGAAGTGCCCTCCGGTCCAGAGTTACCTTCTCCCGCCACAAGAACCACAACTATCCACAACACAAACTTTCCACGGGAGAAGTGCCCTCCGGTCCAGAGTTACCTTCTCCCGCCACAAGAACCACAACTTTCCACAACACAAACTTTCCACGGGAGAAGTGCCCTCCGGTCCAGAGTTACCTTCTCCCGCCACAAGAACCACAACTTTCCACAACACAAACTTTCCACGGGAGAAGTGCCCTCCGGTCAAGATTTACCTTCTCCCGCCACAAGAACCACGACTTTCCACAACACAACTTCATAACCGCCCTCTAGGCGTAATAAAACAACCATCTGACCTAATCAAAGCGTCGAGGCTTACTAATTACCATAAAATCTCTTGTCGACCTAATAAAAGCGTCGGGTTTTAACCATATTCATAAAATCTCTTCCCGACCTAATGAAAGCATCGGAATTTAAACATGAAACCCATAAAATCTCTGGCCGTTGAGGCTTAAACATTTTCACAACCATAAAGTCATACCTTGTTCTTCATAATGAGGTCGCTTGAGACCGTAAAGAGGTCGCAGACAATAACATGTTAATTATACGTATTCTCCGTAACTCATATCATAAAACTATTTAAATTGAATCACACCCCATAACCATTTAAATCGTCTCAAATCACTTTAAGTTAACCATATTAAATCGCATAAATCAATTATTCCCCCCATGCTCAACCACATAAAAATAATTAGGGCATAAAATTGGAAACCGTACCTCTCATGAGATTTCAAAAAGCGTACCCGATACGTATTCATATTGGTGCTATAGGAAAAATCACCTCTCCTCGAATATCCAATTACGCGACCTTTTTGTTTTTAGGTAGCATAATTCCCCGATCTCTTTTTTGTCAATGGTTGGACGCGCGACCTGGTACATGGCCTTAAACATTGGCGACCTCTTTGCACTGGGTTACCCATCTCTGAATACATATTGGGCAACCCACAAATTAACCCTAAGTTAATACGACCAAAACAGGCCCTGCACCCAGATTCGTTAGTATGATCATAGAAAATATCATCCAAATATCACAACCTTACTCGCGCCAATAACATGTTAATCAAACATTTTTCAAATCAAATATCTCCATTTCCCCCAACCACAAATATCATATCACCACCAAGCCATATAGGATCAAAACAAATCTGACACGAAGTTCTCAGCATGTATTCCAATTTTGAAGATTAAACTGCTTTAATTGGTAAGAAATTAGAGAACAAACTGTATACTAATGGAAAGACCTGCAAGTATAATTTCCAAGACAAAAATTGGATCTCAAGAAGGATCATCCAACAGTGATTTATGACCATTTTACTGGAGTGTGGCAGTGCAGTATTTTCATACGGGAATGTGCAAAAATAAGCAATTCTTAGTGTGTTTTCAATCATACAGAATCAAATAGGTCCTCCCCAACCAAGTGTTAACCCACATGCATATTATCACAAAACAAAACCACATAAATCCAATGAGCATTCTCCACATACGACTAACACCCACCATCTATTCTATCAAACCAGTAAAAGAGTTCCAAGACCGAACTATCCAACTTCATGTATGATTATCACCCCATCGACCCTTAGGAATTGTCACATATAGTTCACAATTAGCACAACACGAGGTTCCAAAATATTATAGATGAATTAGATTTCGAATTTCTCCTTTTACAAAAACATGAATTAAACAATCACGACACTCATAGTCATTCCTTTATAGAAAACACATAAATTAACCCTCTTCCACTTTCAACAAAAACATAAGTAGCATAATCACCCCAATATATCAAAGCACTCAAACCCAGTAAAAGCTCCACGCAAAAGAACTTGGATGTCACACGCATACGATCGAACCCATACAATCAAGCAAACAGGCTAACATGTATAAAAAATACGTCCACCATCACAATCGTTACCCAAGATCGGCATATATGACCCCAACTTGCATACGTTTTGTTTTTAAAGAAAATAAATACTTATCTCAATTTTTATTGCATTCGGTTGATATGCGACCTCATCGTCTTAGACTCCGAGCAACAAAGTAAATCGACCTTAAGTATTTGGACACGCGACCTCATCGCGTTTGTTTGTATTGACCATTCCCGGGTTAAGGTCCAGGCAACACATAGAATAACCCTCAAAAACCAATATCAATACAAATTCAACAAATAGACCTCACTCCGGCCGTTAGTATATGATCATAAGAATAATCAATAAATAAAACGCAAGCATCACATCCCTTACTCGCGCTCACAAATCTTCAAAACCTGATCTCCACCAATATTCATATTTAACCACTATATATCGTACATACTATATCCAAAATTTAACTTCATCCAACAATTAAACTGTGCATAACTTAATTTTCACAAGAAATTAGACAAGTAGTTTTTAGAAACAGGATCAGCTCCGTTTAAAATTCGTTATAAACTTTTTCTGAACTCATATTCAGATCTCCACCGTTCAGATTAAACTTCAATACGTTTAGAATAACATATCAAATTCTTGGCCTGATCCAGCGGTTCTATTGTGCACAATCATATTTTGAAAAACGCTGCGCAAATTTTCCGAAAATAAAATCTGCTTCACTCGAAAATTCATATATATTTCCTCAAACCTCAAATCCGATCTCCACCATTTAAAGCATAATTAAAAAGGTCCTCAAGGTTTTGTAAAAATTTCAACACAATCCAACGGTTGAATCGCTAAAAAACAAATTTTCAAATTTATAGCGCGGTCAGATTCTAGACTTACGAAAATAGTGTATCTCACGTCTTTCACCCAAGGACTCGATGTCCCTCTTTCCCACAAACGGCACTAATTTTATAAGTTCAAAAGGTTGGGCTACAAAATATAGGAGGTATTAACCTCAAAATAGAGATCAGCGACCTGAAACTGCTTCCAAATACGTCACAGCGACCTGCCGAGCCTTTAGGGATCCTTCTAGCGACCTAGCTGGTCCTGCAAAACAGCGCCTCAGACGAGCCGGATTTGGAGCCCGTTAAGGCCCTCCGACGCTAAAGTTAATAATTGAAATCAACACTCAACACTTCTCTTCAATAAACAATAATGCGATAAAGCGATATCGTCTTAGTAAATAATGAGAGGTATGCACCTCCTTTTATAGATACAAGAGAAGTCCTCCCCAATAAAGGGCTCTTCTCCTGCCATAATTCCATAAATATCACAAATGACTTAGAATTAGGATTCCTTCAATATGCTAAGTTCCCATAAACAATAAATCTCTCATTAAATTAATTGAATAGGCCTGGGCTCATTATTCTTTCCATACAGTCCACCCCGTAAGCCACTCACTTTAAGCCCACAAGTTCAATATTCATAAAGTCCATAACCGAGCTCAAGTACACAGCTTAAACCATAGGAGATCACGACCCTATATGAGAACTCATCCTCATACTACAAGTCGCTACTCCACACAAACCAGCTCGCTCACTCCCAGAGGAACACCCTCTCTAGGAAATGAGGCCGCCTTCCACAAATACTCTAAAATATCAAACAATATCACGTGCGGACATTTTGGTCCGTATCAGAAATACAGATGAGAGAAGTCTATTTGAGAGGTGTGATAAACAGCATAACAGAGATACATGCAACCAAGGAAAAACATTCTAACAAAAGGGTGTAATAAATCGGAGAATAAGCCAAAAAAGTAAAAAAAAAAAAAAAAAAAAAAAAAAGGAAAAACAAAAGTAATTCTCGTAGGAAAGAAAATTTTTAGTATTTGAAAGGTAATGATAGGTAAAGATTATTCATGCACCCACAAATTAATGGTGCTTTTGTAATTTCCAAAACCAGTACATTATAATACAAAAACAAATATGATAGAATTATTGTCTACGTGGATTTAAAATCCTATTAATTATGTGAGAGTTATTTGTCTTTCTGGACTCTAATGTTAGTTAGAATGTTAATAGTTAAAAGAGTCCTTACCTCTTGAATTGTATTAGAGATGAATATCAAGACCTTGTTTTATAGAAAAAGGTCTCTCTCAAGGAAGTTGAGCTATAAGTACCACTTGACGTTTTTGAATGAAGGTTACGACTGCGAGAAAGAGAAAAACAGAAACCCTATTCCAGCACCCTTGCTCCATTTTAGAAGTATTCTTTGAGTTCGTGTTTGATCGAACAAGAAGAATTTTAGGAGCAACTTTTTTCATTCTTTTTGTAATGTTACTAGAATCCTTTTTCCTTGGTTCGTAAACATTTCTAGTAATATATCTTTTGACCTACGGTCGCATTCTGTGGTTTTATTTAACTCACAGACAAAAATCATTGTTGAGTTATGTTTTGCAAACTTGTTAGTAAGGATGCTTCAACATCATCACTAACACTAGAGTTAAAAAATGTTCATACAAGTTATTGAAGACCTTCAAAACTTTCAATTGGTATCAAGAGCGATCACTTGACTCTACTAAGTGAAGATCTTGCGTACTTTGAAGGAAAACAATAGATATAGTAATGAACGCTGCAATTCGACCTCCTGTGTTAGATGGAACAAAGTATGCAATCTGGAAAGTCAGGATGCGAGCTTACATAAAAATAATGGACGAAAGATCCTGGCGCACAATCCTAACTGGATGGGAGGCTCCCAGGAGAGACGATCTAGATGGTGATGTCATTTTAAAAAATGAAGTTGACTGGACTGTAGAAGAACTTGCTACTTAAAATGATAACACCAAAGCTTTGAATGCTATCTACAGCTTTGTGGATGTGTCCTTGTTCAGAATCATATCCAACCTACAGACGGCTAAAGAAGCATGGGAGGCACTACAACTCTTTTGTGAAGGGTCCAGAGGAGTCCAGAGAATAAAACTAAGAATGCTGGCAACACAATTTAAAGTACTAAGAATGGAAGAAAGTGGAACCATTGCCATCTATAGTGCAAAGCTTCTTGAAATTGCGAATGAATGTCAATCATTGGGATCCCCCATCTCAAATGAAAGGCTAGTGAGCAAATTTCTGCGATCAGTGATAGAAAAATTCAACATGAAGATCACTACAATTGAAGAAGCCAAAGACACTTCTGTCATGAGTTTTGATGAACTTGTTGGATCCTTAAAGACTTACGAGATGGAATTAAAAATCAAGCAACTGAAAGGGAGAAGTTTTGCTCTGATTTCAGCCCCAGATTCTGAAGACGAAGACCTTGACCTTGCTGCCATAGCATACGAAGCGGAGTATGCAAATTTAGATGCGGATGACATTGCTCTCATCACCAGGAAATTCGGTGATTTTTTGAAGAAAAAGAACATCTCAAGAAAACCTTTGAACATGCACCTCAAGTCTTCATCTGAGCCTAACACTCCCCAACCATTGGGCCAGCCTGTCAATAGGTTCTAAAGAAGAGATATGACACCTACGAGTGCAAAATCTGAACCCAGGAATCAAAATAGCACCAAGGATTTGGACAATGTTCAATGTCATGAGAGTAGAGGTTTCGGACATTATAAGTATGAGTGTGCTAATCCCTATGAAAAAAGAATTTTATCGCCATGAGTGATGGAGAAGATGATAATGAATCAAAAGAAACTGATATGGTTGCTTCCATGAACGTCTATGTTGTTTGGGATGACACTGAAAGTACGAGTGACATTATGTGTCTCAACTCATTCACCCCAACTGAAAATGATGAGAATGAAGATTTTAGTGCTGCTTACGAAGAGCTGTATGAGAATTGGTGCAAACTACTCCAGAAGGTCAAAATTCTCTCTAAAGAAAATAATAGACTGACACATGCAGACAAAAAACAACAATCCTTGGTTTTGAGTCTAAAATCTCTTTTGACCAAACGAGAAGAAGAACTGAATAGAACTAGGGGTGAACTCTCAGCAGCTACGATGACACTGAAGAAACTCAACACTGGATCAACCAAACTTGATGAACTCCTGAACTATGATCAGACATGGGATAGGGTTTGAGGCCTCAGTTTTTGTCAAAGAAGGTGAAGAATCCTCCAAAGGATCCGTCTTTATGAATAAAACCAAGCGAAGGAAGCGTACCTATGTCTGTCATCACTGCTCAAAACCGGGTCACGTCAAACCTTTTTGTAAAAAACTCAAGTCAGAAAGAGCATCCTCTCCCGGTAGAAAAACAATGTCAGTGAATACATGTCCCAACATTAGGACTAACACTACTCGAAAAAGCAGAATGGTGTGGGTAAGAAAGGAAGAACCCAGTGCAACATGATTTATGTCTCTCTGAAGTCTGGTGTTGAAGACTCGTGGTACTTCGACAACGGATGCTCTAGGCACATGACAGGTTCAGCTGAACACATGACTAATGTTGTTCAGCACAATGGAGGCAAAGTTCATACGGTGGTGGTGCGCATGGTAAGATTGTAGGAAAATGAACCCTGAATGTTCAAGGGTTACTGATCGAGGATTTCTTAGCACTCTAAGAAATCTTCTCTGCAATAGTACGGACTCGGTTATAGAGCGGTAAGTTTTCCCGAGTCGTGTCTCTCGAGAATAGATATAATCGGCGGTCGGTGTTTTTACTCAATCTCTTGTTAAGCTAAATTACACTAATCTAAACTAAGAAAGCATTAATTCATTGATTTGGTTTGAGTTTTGAATTTAAAAGAAGACATTAATGAAAATAATAAAAATGAGGGTTTAGGGTGTTCGGTTTGTCTCCACGATTAATCGGTTTTTCCCGAGCACTTAATCCACGATTCGAGGTTGTCAATCCCAAATTGTCGACCAAGAGTAGGGGTCGTCAATCCCAATTCTTGACAAGCTCCGATTAATGGTTCTAAACGAACCAAAATCCTAAACCTGTAATTACTAAACTAATTGCATCAAATAAAGCTTACAATTAAAAGAGAATTCATAGAGGGAAAATCAAAGCATTTGAATTTGAGAAAAGTCAAAAGCTTTTAAATAGAACAAGACAAATTACCAAAGAGGAAAAGTCCATACATCTTTCAAGAGCCAAAAGTTTGTCTAACTAAAAGAAGTAAAAAGCTTGAAAAGAGCATTAATGGAGTTTGCAAGAAAAACAAGAGCTACAAGCTAGAAAATTACCAAGAGGAATTAAAAGCAATGAACAACAACACAAACTAAATCTAATATCCAACACAACAACAAGAACAATTAATCAAGAACAAGCATAATAATTAAGGGAAAGAAAACTATCAAATTGCATTGAACACAAAAGGTCGAACCGTTAATTGGCTCCCTACTAGCCCCGATCGTCCTACAACTCTCTTTAACAAACAAAATCTAAAAAAAAGAAAAAGAGGAGTTTATTACTTAATAACTACAAGGATTTATAACTTATCCTTGTTTATTCATCATCATTTCTTTTTTTTTTTTCTTTTTTTTTTTTTGGATTTTTTTTATTTTTTTTTTTGGTACCCAAGGAAATAAGGTACTTAAGTACAAGAGTATATACAAAGAGAAATCAACGGCTCCGACCATACGTTGCTACTAGCAACTTACAATGTTTTCGATCGAGCTTTTGTGTTCAATGCAATTTGGTAGTTTTCTTTCCCTTAATTATTATGCTTGTTCTTGATTAATTGTTCTTGTTGTTGTGTTGGATATTAGATTTAGTTTGTGTTGTTGTTCATTGCTTTTAATTCCTCTTGGTAATTTTCTAGCTTGTAGCTCTTGTTTTTCTTGCAAACTCCATTAATGCTCTTTTCAAGCTTTTTACTTCTTTTAGTTAGACAAACTTTTGGCTCTTGAAAGATGTATGGACTTTTCCTCTTTGGTAATTTGTCTTGTTCTATTTAAAAGCTTTTGACTTTTCTCAAATTCAAATGCTTTGATTTTCCCTCTATGAATTCTCTTTTAATTGTAAGCTTTATTTGATGCAATTAGTTTAGTAATTACAGGTTTAGGATTTTGGTTCGTTTAGAACCATTAATCGGAGCTTGTCAAGAATTGGGATTGACGACCCCTACTCTTGGTCGACAATTTGGGATTGACAACCTCGAATCGTGGATTAAGTGCTCGGGAAAAACCGATTAATCGTGGAGACAAACCGAACACCCTAAACCCTCATTTTTATTATTTTCATTAATGTCTTCTTTTAAATTCAAAACTCAAACCAAATCAATGAATTAATGCTTTCTTAGTTTAGATTAGTGTAATTTAGCTTAACAAGAGATTGAGTAAAAACACCGACCGCCGATTATATCTATTCTCGAGAGACACGACTCGGGAAAACTTACCGCTCTATAACCGAGTCCGTACTATTGCAGAGAAGATTTCTTAGAGTGCTAAGAAATCCTCGATCAGTAACCCTTGAACATTCAGGGTTCATTTTCCTACAATCTTACCATGCGCACCACCACCGTATGAACTTTGCCTCCATTGTGCTGAACAACATTAGTCATGTGTTCAGCTGAACCTGTCATGTGCCTAGAGCATCCGTTGTCGAAGTACCACGAGTCTTCAACACCAGACTTCAGAGAGACATAAATCATGTTGCACTGGGTTCTTCCTTTCTTACCCACACCATTCTGCTTTTTCGAGTAGTGTTAGTCCTAATGTTGGGACATGTATTCACTGACATTGTTTTTCTACCGGGAGAGGATGCTCTTTCTGACTTGAGTTTTTACAAAAAGGTTTGACGTGACCCGGTTTTGAGCAGTGATGACAGACATAGGTACGCTTCCTTCGCTTGGTTTTATTCATAAAGACGGATCCTTTGGAGGATTCTTCACCTTCTTTGACAAAAACTGAGGCCTCAAACCCTATCCCATGTCTGATCATAGTTCAGGAGTTCATCAAGTTTGGTTGATCCAGTGTTGAGTTTCTTCAGTGTCATCGTAGCTGCTGAGAGTTCACCCCTAGTTCTATTCAGTTCTTCTTCTCGTTTGGTCAAAAGAGATTTTAGACTCAAAACCAGGATTGTTGTTTTTTGTCTGCATGTGTCAGTCTATTATTTTCTTTAGAGAGAATTTTGACCTTCTGGAGTAGTTTGCACCAATTCTCATACAGCTCTTCGTAAGCAGCACTAAAATCTTCATTCTCATCATTTTCAGTTGGGGTGAATGAGTTGAGACACATAATGTCACTCGTACTTTCAGTGTCATCCCAAACAACATAGACGTTCATGGAAGCAACCATCTCAGTTTCTTTTGATTCATTATCATCTTCTCCATCACTCATGGCGATAAAATTCTTTTTTCATAGGGATTAGCACACTCATACTTATAATGTCCGAAACCTCTACTCTCATGACATTGAACATTGTCCAAATCCTTGGTGCTATTTTGATTCCTGGGTTCAGATTTTGCACTCGTAGGTGTCATATCTCTTCTTTAGAACCTATTGACAGGCTGGCCCAATGGTTGGGGAGTGTTAGGCTCAGATGAAGACTTGAGGTGCATGTTCAAAGGTTTTCTTGAGATGTTCTTTTTCTTCAAAAAATCACCGAATTTCCTGGTGATGAGAGCAATGTCATCCGCATCTAAATTTGCATACTCCGCTTCGTATGCTATGGCAGCAAGGTCAAGGTCTTCGTCTTCAGAATCTGGGGCTGAAATCAGAGCAAAACTTCTCCCTTTCAGTTGCTTGATTTTTAATTCCATCTCGTAAGTCTTTAAGGATCCAACAAGTTCATCAAAACTCATGACAGAAGTGTCTTTGGCTTCTTCAATTGTAGTGATCTTCATGTTGAATTTTTCTATCACTGATCGCAGAAATTTGCTCACTAGCCTTTCATTTGAGATGGGGGATCCCAATGATTGACATTCATTCGCAATTTCAAGAAGCTTTGCACTATAGATGGCAATGGTTCCACTTTCTTCCATTCTTAGTACTTTAAATTGTGTTGCCAGCATTCTTAGTTTTATTCTCTGGACTCCTCTGGACCCTTCACAAAAGAGTTGTAGTGCCTCCCATGCTTCTTTAGCCGTCTGTAGGTTGGATATGATTCTGAACAAGGACACATCCACAAAGCTGTAGATAGCATTCAAAGCTTTGGTGTTATCATTTTAAGTAGCAAGTTCTTCTACAGTCCAGTCAACTTCATTTTTTAAAATGACATCACCATCTAGATCGTCTCTCCTGGGAGCCTCCCATCCAGTTAGGATTGTGCGCCAGGATCTTTCGTCCATTATTTTTATGTAAGCTCGCATCCTGACTTTCCAGATTGCATACTTTGTTCCATCTAACACAGGAGGTCGAATTGCAGCGTTC
This sequence comes from Phtheirospermum japonicum, assembly GCA_014905375.1. Lineage (NCBI taxonomy): Eukaryota > Viridiplantae > Streptophyta > Magnoliopsida > Lamiales > Orobanchaceae > Phtheirospermum > Phtheirospermum japonicum. The sequence goes on along the minus strand of BMAC01000328.1, from coordinate 844,780 downwards.
ATTACTATATCTATTGTTTTCCTTCAAAGTACGCAAGATCTTCACTTAGTAGAGTCAAGTGATCGCTCTTGATACCAATTGAAAGTTTTGAAGGTCTTCAATAACTTGTATGAACATTTTTTAACTCTAGTGTTAGTGATGATGTTGAAGCATCCTTACTAACAAGTTTGCAAAACATAACTCAACAATGATTTTTGTCTGTGAGTTAAATAAAACCACAGAATGCGACCGTAGGTCAAAAGATATATTACTAGAAATGTTTACGAACCAAGGAAAAAGGATTCTAGTAACATTACAAAAAGAATGAAAAAAGTTGCTCCTAAAATTCTTCTTGTTCGATCAAACACGAACTCAAAGAATACTTCTAAAATGGAGCAAGGGTGCTGGAATAGGGTTTCTGTTTTTCTCTTTCTCGCAGTCGTAACCTTCATTCAAAAACGTCAAGTGGTACTTATAGCTCAACTTCCTTGAGAGAGACCTTTTTCTATAAAACAAGGTCTTGATATTCATCTCTAATACAATTCAAGAGGTAAGGACTCTTTTAACTATTAACATTCTAACTAACATTAGAGTCCAGAAAGACAAATAACTCTCACATAATTAATAGGATTTTAAATCCACGTAGACAATAATTCTATCATATTTGTTTTTGTATTATAATGTACTGGTTTTGGAAATTACAAAAGCACCATTAATTTGTGGGTGCATGAATAATCTTTACCTATCATTACCTTTCAAATACTAAAAATTTTCTTTCCTACGAGAATTACTTTTGTTTTTCCTTTTTTTTTTTTTTTTTTTTTTTTTACTTTTTTGGCTTATTCTCCGATTTATTACACCCTTTTGTTAGAATGTTTTTCCTTGGTTGCATGTATCTCTGTTATGCTGTTTATCACACCTCTCAAATAGACTTCTCTCATCTGTATTTCTGATACGGACCAAAATGTCCGCACGTGATATTGTTTGATATTTTAGAGTATTTGTGGAAGGCGGCCTCATTTCCTAGAGAGGGTGTTCCTCTGGGAGTGAGCGAGCTGGTTTGTGTGGAGTAGCGACTTGTAGTATGAGGATGAGTTCTCATATAGGGTCGTGATCTCCTATGGTTTAAGCTGTGTACTTGAGCTCGGTTATGGACTTTATGAATATTGAACTTGTGGGCTTAAAGTGAGTGGCTTACGGGGTGGACTGTATGGAAAGAATAATGAGCCCAGGCCTATTCAATTAATTTAATGAGAGATTTATTGTTTATGGGAACTTAGCATATTGAAGGAATCCTAATTCTAAGTCATTTGTGATATTTATGGAATTATGGCAGGAGAAGAGCCCTTTATTGGGGAGGACTTCTCTTGTATCTATAAAAGGAGGTGCATACCTCTCATTATTTACTAAGACGATATCGCTTTATCGCATTATTGTTTATTGAAGAGAAGTGTTGAGTGTTGATTTCAATTATTAACTTAAGCGTCGGAGGGCCTTAACGGGCTCGAAATCCGGCTCGTCTGAGGCGCTGTTTTGCAGGACCAGCTAGGTCGCTAGAAGGATCCCTAAAGGCTCGGCAGGTCGCTGTGACGTATTTGGAAGCAGTTTCAGGTCGCTGATCTCTATTTTGAGGTTAATACCTCCTATATTTTGTAGCCCAACCTTTTGAACTTATCAAATTAGTGCCGTTTGTGGGAAAGAGGGACATCGAGTCCTTGAGTGAAAGACGTGAGATACACTATTTTCGTAAGTCTAGAATCTGACCGCGCTATAAATTTGAAAATTTGTTTTTTAGCGATTCAACCGTTGGATTGTGTTTGAAATTTTACAAAACCTTGAGGACCTTTTTAATTATGTTTTAAATGGTGGAGATCGGATTTTGAGGTTTGAGGAAATATATATGAATTTTCGAGTGAAGCAGATTTTATTTTCGGAAAATTTGCGCAGCGTTTTTCAAAATATGATTGTGCACAATAGAACCGCTGGATCAGGCCAGAAATTTGATATGTTATTCTAAACGTATTGAAGTTTAATCTGAACGGTGGAGATTTGAATATGAGTTTCAGAAAAAGTTTATAACGAATTTTAAACGGAGCTGATCCTGTTTCCAAAAACTGCTTGTCTAATTTCTTTTGAAAATTAAGTTATGCACAGTTTAATTGTTGGATGAAGTTAAATTTTGGATATAGTATGTACGATATATAGTGGTTAAATATGAATATTGGTGGAGATCAGGTTTTGAAGATTTGTGAGCGCGAGTAAGGGATGTGATGCTTGCGTTTTATTTATTGATTATTCTTATGATCATATACTAACGGCCTGAGTGAGGTCTATTTGTTGAATTTGTATTGATATTGGTTTTTTGAGGGTTATTCTATGTGTTGCCTGGACCTTAACCCGGGAATGGTCAATACAAACAAACGCGATGAGGTCGCGTGTCCAAATACTTAAGGTCGATTTACTTTGTTGCTCGGAGTCTAAGACGATGAGGTCGCATATCAACCGAATGCAATAAAAATTGAGATAAGTATTTATTTTCTTTAAAAACAAAACGTATGCAAGTTGGGGTCATATATGCCGATCTTGGGTAACGATTGTGATGGTGGACGTATTTTTTATACATGTTAGCCTGTTTGCTTGATTGTATGGGTTCGATCGTATGCGTGTGACATCCAAGTTCTTTTGCGTGGAGCTTTTACTGGGTTTGAGTGCTTTGATATATTGGGGTGATTATGCTACTTATGTTTTTGTTGAAAGTGGGAAGAGGGTTAATTTATGTGTTTTTCTATAAAGGAATGACTATGAGTGTCGTGATTGTTTAATTCATGTTTTTGTAAAAGGAGAAATTCGAAATCTAATTCATCTATAATATTTTGGAACCTCGTGTTGTGCTAATTGTGAACTATATGTGACAATTCCTAAGGGTCGATGGGGTGATAATCATACATGAAGTTGGATAGTTCGGTCTTGGAACTCTTTTACTGGTTTGATAGAATAGATGGTGGGTGTTAGTCGTATGGTGGAGAATGCTCATTGGATTTATGTGGTTTTGTTTTGTGATAATATGCATGT
>BMAC01000328.1:821821-841704 GCA_014905375.1 Phtheirospermum japonicum | reverse complement strand
ATCAAAGGATGCCTCCACCGCTTGATTGATCCAGCCGAGGATGGCAAACTACCTAGCTAGTTTGTCATACGATGACCCTTATATCCAAACTCCTAATTATCCAAACCCTTACATCCAAACTCCCGAGTATCCAAATCCGTACACCACTCCCCCAAGCTATCGGGTCCCCTCGACATATGATGGCCCGTATGCTTTGATCGGTAAAGAATGGGCCCACTCTTTAGATTATTCGTCCGAAGCCCTTCTTATTCTCCACCGATCTCATATACCCATAACCCAAGCTTAGATCCTTATTCACCGCCTCGTGATTCTTATGATCCGGATCTTTGGCGATTCTTATGCTCCACTCGCCCCACCTTCTTCTTACCCAAACTTTTGACTCGTACACTCCATCAATCTATGATTCCTATTCTTCGATCTACGATCTTTACAATCTACCCACCTCGAGCTCGTATACTTTGGAGCGATGGTCCTTACACCACTTTCTCTCAAGATTCGTCTTTGCCCCAACTCCCGGACTTTGAGCCTCTCTCATCCAAGACCGTGGAGGCGATTCGACAAATGTATGAATGCCTTGCTCGCATGGAGACTCAAATAGATCAAATTGCCAACGATGTGGACGAGCTAAAACAACCTTGTTTTGACAAGATGCCCACCTTTGATGTGGAGGATTCCACCTACTTTGATGGCAATTCGAGTTTTGACGGTCTTTTGAAAGAGGTTTTCAAGGAGGTAGAGTTAGTGGGTGAGGAATAAGGGGTTGGAAGTCGGCGTTACCCCTCTCGAGTTTTGTGAAGGTGTTGTAGAGGAATGTGAGGGGGAGTCGCCTTTGGGGATTCCAATGGCACTTAGAATGTTGGATTCACTCGCTCTTGGTGAGAACGATGAAGTTGTGCCATTTTTGGAGGATGTGGAGTTAATCGAGCCTTTTTTTGCCACCACCCGAGGCTTTATTGCTACTTGACCAAGTGGAGGTGGAGGAGGTAGTGGGGGATGTGTTGGATCCTACTCTCTCGTTCCCGACTACGACTACTTCTAAAGTCGAGAGACAGGAGATTATGGTCGGAGAGATGAAGGAGTTCGTCGACCCGTTTTGGGATGATTATGTTTGGGGTGGTCGAATATTCCCTCTTCCGACCCCCAAAGTAAGCCCCGCTCTTTTATTGGTTTGACATTCTGGCCTTGCCCGACGTGCCCGCCTTGGTGATATTTGTCACCCGGTGTGTCTACTCGAGAACACCAAGGCGTGACAAGATCATCACCCTCATATTGGATCCAGGATAGCGTCATTTGTATAAACCGTCGAGCTATAGACGTTAACCTAGTGCTTATTGGGAGGCAACCCAATTTTTTAAATAAAAAAAAGAGAGAAAATCAATCAAAAAAAAAGGGAAAAGAAAAAGAAAAAAAAATCACTTTTTGTAAATATCTATGTTTTTGCAACCCCCGTTTGTTCATTTCTTGTAGATCGCTCGCCTCGACTCCCGGAGAGGACTTATGCACAACCGCGTCAAACAGAATCTCGGAAATAGGGGTGTTCTCTTTTTCCCTACACTTTTTACCGCTTTTCTTAGCTTAATATGCAATGAGGACATTGCTAGATTTTAAGTGTGGGGTGGTGGTTAGAGTTCGCCTTAGGCTTTTAAGATTGTTTGAATGCTTGCTTGTGCTAATTTGAGTAACGTGTGTGTTATTTTTGCTTGGAACCTTGGCGAAGTGACGCGGTTTTGATGATTTGGTTAGGGAGTTTAGATTGTCGATCGGATGTAGTGGACTTAGGTGGCTTAACTCATTGGGAACTTTGTTCGGCTTTAGCTTCGTGCTATCCTTGAGATCAATTAGAACTAGTGCCTCAACTAGCCTCGTCGTCGAACACTCTCTATAGGATTTTGTTTTGTATTTTGGAGTCGTCAATTGCTCCATGTGCTTCAAGTTTAGCTACAATCTTCAACAAACAAGATCCACAAATGAAGGAGTTGTCACCCTCTCCAACACTTGCTTAAACAACTAACTAACTAACCAACTAAAACTAAACTAAAACTAATCTAAAAATTAAAAACTAGGGTTCTAAAGCCAAGGAGTGAAAAAGGGGCTTGGAGGAAATGGAACAAGTCCAAATTCCACCAAGGAAAGTTGGATAAGGTTGGAGAGAGCTGGTCTTATTTATACAAAAATACAGGGGCAAAATCGTCAAAATGGACCAAAATCACGAGTTGGACTGCGATCTCAGTCGATCGACTGAGGAGCAGTCGATCGACTAAGGGTCAGTCGATCGACTGCTTCGCCCAAAATTACCAACCTCACTGCCGAGCAGTCGATCTGGAGAGGTCCAGTCAATCGACTGGACAGTCAGTCGATCGACTGAAAGCCAGTCGATCGACTGTACGGCTGCTCCCAACTCGGTTTTCTCGTTTCCGCTCTAAACGTCCGCCGGCTGTCGCTCCTCGTTCGCACTGTGTTCCCTTGCTTGTCCGTTCCAATCCGAGTCCGAGTGGGATGCCTCCAAATGTGCGCGGGACCCGCTTGGTCACATGGAGCAATTGACGACTCCAAAATACAAAACAAAATCCTATAGAGAGTGTTCGACAACGAGGCTAGTTGAGGCACTAGTTCTAATTGATCTCAAGGATAGCACGAAGCTAAAGCCGAACAAAGTTCCCAATGAGTTAAGCCACCTAATTCCACTACATCCGATCAACAATCTAAACTCCCTAACCAAATCATCAAAACCGCGTCACTTCGCCAAGGTTCCAAGTAAAAATAACACACACGTTACTCAAATTAGCACAAGCAAGCATTCAAACAATCTTAAAAGCCTAAGGCGAACTCTAACCACCACCCCACACTTAAAATCTAGCAATGTCCTCATTGCATATTAAGCTAAGAAAAGCGGTAAAAAGTGTAGGGAAAAGAGAACACCCCTATTTCCGAGATTCTGTTGACGCGTTGTGCATAAGTCCTCTCCGGGAGTCGAGGCGAGCGATCTACAAGAAATGAACAAACGGGGGTTGCAAAAACTAGATATTTACAAAAAGTGATTTTTTTTTCTTTTTCTTTTCCCTTTTTTTTGGATTGATTTTCTCTCTTTTTTTTATTTAAAAAATTGGGTTGCCTCCCAATAAGCACTAGGTTAACGTCTATAGCTCGACGGTTTATACAAATGACGCTATCCTGGATCCAATATGAGGTGATGATCTTGTCACGCCTTGGTGTTCTCGAGTAGACACACCGGGTGACAAATATCACCAAGGCGGGCACGTCGGGCAAGCCAGAATGTCAAACCAATAAAAGAGCGGGCTTACTTTGGGGGTCGGAAGAGGGAATATTCGACCACCCAAACATAATCATCCCAAAACGGGTCGACGAACTCCTTCATCTCTCCGACCATAATCTCCTGTCTCTCGACTTTAGAAGTAGTCGTAGTCGGGAACGAGAGAGTAGGATCCAACACATCCCCCACTACCTCCTCCACCTCCACTTGGTCAAGTAGCAATAAAGCCTCGGGTGGTGGCAAAAAAGGCTCGATTAACTCCACATCCTCCAAAAATGGCACAACTTCATCGTTCTCACCAAGAGCGAGTGAATCCAACATTCTAAGTGCCATTGGAATCCCCAAAGGCGACTCCCCCTCACATTCCTCTACAACACCTTCACAAAACTCGAGAGGGGTAACGCCGACTTCCAACCCCTTATCCTCACCCACTAACTCTACCTCCTTGAAAACCTCTTTCAAAAGACCGTCAAAACTCGAATTGCCATCAAAGTAGGTGGAATCCTCCACATCAAAGGTGGGCATCTTGTCAAAACAAGGTTGTTTTAGCTCGTCCACATCGTTGGCAATTTGATCTATTTGAGTCTCCATGCGAGCAAGGCATTCATACATTTGTCGAATCGCCTCCACGGTCTTGGATGAGAGAGGCTCAAAGTCCGGGAGTTGGGGCAAAGACGAATCTTGAGAGAAAGTGGTGTAAGGACCATCGCTCAAAGTATACGAGCTCGAGGTGGGTAGATTGTAAAGATCGTAGATCGAAGAATAGGAATCATAGATTGATGGAGTGTACGAGTCAAAGTTTGGGTAAGAAGAAGGTGGGGCGAGTGGAGCATAAGAATCGCCAAGATCGGGATCATAAGAATCACGAGGCGGTGAATAAGGATCTAAGCTTGGGTTATGGGTATATGAGATCGGTGGAGAATAAGAAGGGCTTCGGAGAATAATCTAAAGAGTGGGCCCATTCTTTACCGATCAAAGCATACGGGCCATCATATGTCGAGGGGACCCGATAGCTTGGGGGAGTGGTGTACGGATTTGGATACTCGGGAGTTTGGATGTAAGGGTTTGGATAATTAGGAGTTTGGATATAAGGGTCATCGTATGACAAACTAGCTAGGTAGTTTGCCATCCTCGGCTGGATCAATCAAGCGGTGGAGGCATCCTTTGATCGTCGTGAGTGTGGGCGAGCGGCATCGGGCCTCCCGAATGAGTACCTTGCAAACACAACACTCAACAAAGGATTACGAGCATCGCAAATAAAACAAAAATCTAAATTAACTACCAACTAAGATAACAAGAGAAATAATTAAAGACACCATTAACCTTAATCTATCCCCGGCAACGGCGCCAAAATTTGATCGAGGATTTCTTAGCACTCTAAGAAATCTTCTCTGCAATAGTACGGAGTCGATTGTAGAGCGGTAAGTTTTCCTGAGTCGTGTCTCTCGAGAATAGATATAATCGGCGGTCGGTGTTTTTACTCAATATCTTGTTAAGCTAAATTACACTAATCTAGACTAAGAAAGCATTAAGTCATTGATTTGTTTGAGTTTTGAATTTAAAAGAAGACTTTAATGAAAATAATGAAAATGAGGGTTTAGGGTGTTCGGTTCGTCTCCACGATTAATCGATTTTTGCCGAGCACTTAATCCACGATTCGGGGTTGTCAATCTCAAATTGTCGACCAAGAGTAGGGGTCGTCAATCCAAATTCTCGACAAGCTCCAATTAATGGTTCTAAATGAACCAAAACCCTAAACTCGTAATTACTAAACTAATTGCATCAAATAAAGCTTACAATTAAAAGAGAATTCATAGAGGGAAAATCAAAGCATTTGAATTTGAGAAAAGTCAAAAGCTTTTAAATAGAACAAGACAAATTACCAAAGAGGAAAAGTTCATACATCTTTCAAGAGCCAAAAGTTTGTCTAACTAAAAGAAGTAAAAAGCTTGAAAAGAGCATTAATGGGGTTTGCAAGAAAAACTAGAGTTACAAGCTAGAAAATTACCAAGAGGAATTAAAAGCAATGAACAACAACACAAACTAAATCTAATATCCAACACAACAACAAGAACAATTAATCAAGAACAAGCATGATAATTAAGGGAAAGAAAACTACCAAATTGCATTGAACACAAAAGCTTCAAGTTTAGCTACAATCTTCAACAAACAAGATCAACAAATGAAGGAGTTGTCACCCTCTCCAACACTTGCTTGAAACAACTAACTAACTAACCAACTAAAACTAAATTAAAACTAATCTAAAAATTAAAAACTAGGGTTCTAAAGCCAAGGAGTGAAAAAGGGGGCTTGGAGGAAATGGAACAAGTACAAATTCCACCAAGAAAATTTGGATAAGGTTGGAGAGAGCTGGTCTTATTTATAAAAAAACACAGGGGCAAAATCGTCAAAATGGACCAAAACCACGAGCTGGACTGCATCTCAGTCGATCGACTAAGGGTCAGTCGATCGAATGCTTCGCCCAAAATTACCAACCTCACTGCCGAGCATTCGATCTGGAGAGGTCCAGTTGATCGACTGGTACGGCTGCTCCCGGTTCGGTTTTCTCATTTTCGCTCTAAACATCCGTCGGCTGTCGCTCCTCGTTCGCGCTATGTTCCCTTGCTTATCCGTTCCAATCCGAGTTGAGTGGGGTGCCTCCAAACGTGCACGGGACCCGCTTGGTCATCCTACGGCCAAAAATACGAAAAAGGGTAAAAATGTACGAAAAACTACTAAAAACCGCACAAAAGTTATAAAAACCTAAAACTAGCAAAATAGGCCAAAACGACTCCTAAAACCCATAAATGCAAGCAAAACACACGCGAATGCGACACAAAAAGGTAACAAAAAAGTGTACAAAAAAGTATAAATCAGTTACCTAAACTTCAAAATGTGCTGCTTGTTAAAGGATTGGCTGCCAACCTCATAAGCATCAATCAACTATGCGATGATGATCTTCATGTAAAGTTCATCCGAGACTAATGTGAAGTCTTTGATAACTTTGATCGGTGCATTCTTACTAGAACATGAACCACGAGCAACTGCTACAAAGTAAATAACAAGATCTGGTGTCAAAGCACACAATCTTTAGAATCCGAATTGTGGCATCGAAAATTTGGACACGTTAACTACAAGATGATGAGTAAACTTGTCAAGTCTGAAGCTGTAAGAGGAGGAATTCCCAAGATGATCATCAACAACCCATCCATTTGTGGTGATTTGCAAAAAGGAAAACAAACCAGGGTGTCTCATCCAGTGATCCAACACTTCAACACCACTTGATGTCTGGAACTGCTCCACATGGATCTTATGGGTCCAGTCGAGGTAGAAAGTATGGGTGGTAAGAAATACTCATTTTTCATTGTTGATGGTTTCTCTCACTGTACCTGGATTGAGTTTCTACGTGAAAAATTCGAAACCTTTGAAAGTTTTCGAAAACTATCCAAACGTGTCGGTAACAAATTTTGTTTGTAAATTGGTAGAATTGGGACAGATCATGGTAAAGAGTTTGAGAAATCATCTTTTCAAAAAATTTGTGACAAATATGGAATCTCTCATGAGTTCTCTCACCAATTACGCCTCAACAAAATGGAATTGTTGAGCTTAAAAATTTGTCCTTACAAGAAATGGCTCGAACCATGTTAATTTCTAAAAATATGGCAAAAAGGTTTGGGGATGAAGCTCTTAACACTGCGTGTCATATCTCAAATCGAGTCTACTTTAGGGTAGGTACTTGCAAAACACCCTACGAGATTCTTGTTGGATAGAAACCTAACCTGAATTATTTTCATGTTTTTGGTTGTGTGTGCTATGTATTGAATGACAGATCCCACTTAACCAAGTTTGATTCTAAAAGTGACAAGTGTGTCTTTTTAGGATATTCAGTGAACAGCCATGTCTATAGGGTTTTTAATCTAAGAACTCGTACCTTGAGTCTGTGAATGTCAGGTTTGATGAACTAGCAGCTGTCTCCAGAAATTTTTATGAGGATGATGTGGTTGATCTAGTTCAGAGTCCACAGTTGTCTCCCCCACTCACTCTAAGGGATTCCTCTGAAATTTCACCAAGTGTCACTGAAAGTATTGCAACACCTGAACCAACATCGTAGGTGTATGCAGATGATAATGGTGAAACCAATGAGTCTGAAGAGGACCAGTCTGATGCAGCAATTTCTGACCCTCTTGACAAAGATATATCCTCTAGGATACAGAGGAATCATCCTACCTCCTAAGTTATTGGATCTTTGAATGAAAGAAGCACACAAAAGAAGCAGATTAATTTCAAGGAAATGGTAAAACTGGTATGTATGGCTTCATGATATTCACTAACTAATTATTCTTGTTTTTTGTCCACTATAGAGCCCAAGAAAGTGGAAGAAGCTCTTAGAGATGAGTACTGGATAAATGCCATGCAAGAAGAATTGGATTAGTTTGCCAAAAATGATGTATGAGACTTGGTACCACGACCAAATGCTGGAAATGTCATTGGAACAAGATGGATCTTCAAGAACAAAATTGATGAATTGGGAAACATCGTGCAAAACAAAGCCAGACTTATGGCTCAAGGTTATACTCAGGTTGAAGGTATAGACTTTGATGAAACATTTGCTCCTGTAGTAAGAATTGAATCAATTAGATTATTGTTAGCAATTGCTTGTCACTTGAACATTACTCTTCACCAAATGGATATAAAAAGTGCTTTCTTAAGCTGTGTTTTAAATGAGGAAGCATATGTTGAGAAGCCTAGGGGTTTTTAAGACCCCCATAAACCTCATTATGTTTTCAAACTAAAAAAGGACCTCCATGGACTGAAATAAGCTCCTAGAGCCTGGTATGAGAGGCTTACTCAACATCTTCTTCAAGTGAATTTTAAACATGATGAAGTAGATAAAACTCTTTTCATTCCGAAAAGCAATCGCAAGATACTAATTGCTCAAATCTATGTTGATGACATTGTGTTTGGTTCAAACTGTGATGAGCTACTCAGAGATTTTGTGAAGAATATGTCTACCACCTTTGAAATGAGCATGAAAGGTGAGTTATCCTTTTTTTTAAGACTACAGATTAAACTTTTTAAAATTAGAATTTTCTTATCCCAGGCTAAGTATGCAAAGATACTTGTGAAATGCTTTAGAGTAGATAATGCCAAACACATGAAGACTCCCATGGTATCAAGTCAAAAGCTCTCAAGGGGCGATGTTAGTGAAAGTGTTGATCACACTGTGTCTAGGAGTATGATAGGCAGTCTTCTGTATTTAACTTCAAGCCATCCCGATATCATGTATAGTGTGTGTTTGTGTGCTCGATATCATTCTAATCCTAAAGAAACTCACTAAAGGCTCTAAAAGGCATAATTAGATATGTAGCTGGCACTTGCAATCTAGGAATTGAAAGGATTTGATGGTACCGTCGCGCAGCGGAAAACAAAAAAATTTTAAATAAAAGGAATTTGAATCGTATTCAAATTGACGACGGCCCATTTTAATTTCAATTAATTCAAACAATGTTTTAAATTTCTTTTCAATGAAACAATTCGACTTTCGTAAAATCGATCGAGCATGATACGTTTCTATAAATCATATATATATAACAATAATATATATATATATATATATATATTAATATATTAAACATATATATAACAGTTATATATATATTAATATATTAATCATATATTTTAAATTTATAGATTATATATAATTATATAACATAACATAAATATATGTAATATATATATATATATATATACAGCATACATCATACATGCATGCAACACATCAAACATATTTATATATATAATACATTACACATGCATGCATTTATAACACATATATATATATATATATATATATATATATATAGGATTAGGTTCAAATGAGAACCCCGTCATTATATGTGAACCTAGGGACTAATCCTGGCCTTAGATCTAATATTGCACAGTGCAATTATATGTCCAGGTTCATTGTGCTTTTTACACAGTACTGTAGTGCTAAAATCAATCTAATTTTTTAAATTTAATTATATATATATATATATATATTTTTTTTACGTTTTAAAATATGCAATATGTATCTTAAATTGTAGATCTTGAGAATGTGATTAATTTGATATATATTTCATTCAAAACGAATAAAATTTGAAAAAGTTATGGTTTGTTGAAAATTTGAGTTTCATTTCAAATTTTTGAATTTGCAGTTTATAGACGAAATTTGCGATGCTTTTTGTATACAATCGTAGTGTTTTTTTTCTTAATCTATTGTGCTTTCTAAAGAACAATGTAGTGCTCTTCGTAAACGTTRATATATGTCCAMAATACCATTTTTAATTAATTAATGTATTTTTTTACATTATTACCATGCTGACATGTCATGATCTCAACCATCAAGATTATTCAATTTAATGGTGAAGATGAGTCCCTAGGTTCACATATAATGACGGGTTCTCATTTGAACCCAACCCTATATATATATATATATATATATATATATATGTATATATATATTCAGATTACAAACACACACACTATATATATGTATATACATTATATATATACATGCACAGCATACAGGTACATATCACACACACATATACTATATATATGCTACACATGCGCATATCACATACACACACACAAGGACCGGCTTTCGTCACCTCACGGCGCGGCGGAGGAATCCGGCGACAAGGCGGCTGCTCGGTTGCGACGAAGACGACAGGCGAGGCCCAGAACGGAGCGGCGGCAGGCGGTCGTCGGGGAGCGGCGAAGCGGCGATGTCGGGGATTGACTTTTCTCTTTCGACAGCAGCAACGACCTCACAGCGGCACGACGGCAGGCTCGGCAGCAGGCCTTCGGCTCGGCGTTCCTCGGATGACAGCAGCGACAGTCGGCGACTCCGGCTTGGGGCAGAGGTCGGGCTGTCGGGGAGCAGACTCCGGCGCGGGGCAGAGGTCGCGCTGTCGGGGAGCAGACTCCGGCTGGAAATCCGGCGACTGCAGCAGGACGGCACGCTGGTTGTTGCGCGCTCCGGCGAGACAGCAGCAGGGGCAGCGTTGCTCCGGCGAGACAGCAGCAGGCGACATTCACGACGGCGGCGGTTTTCTCTCGGCAGCGGCAATGGCTTCACGGCGAGACAGCGACGGTCCGGTAGGAGGTGCGACAGTGATCCGGCAGCTGCGATGCGGCGTCTCCGGCGTATCAGTGTCACACACCGTATTGCTCGATCTTCTCGCGACGAAGGCACTAGATACGTCGAGAGCTCGAGAACGACGGAGAAAAACGAGCACCGAACGATTCGGTGCGGCGTCGGCCGACGTCAAGCGACGGCGGACGGAAGTGGACGGATGGGAGCTAGGGTTTTCTTTCTTGCCGAAAAGGAAAAAATTTCGTCTGATCCTCCTTCTCTTTTCTCTTCTTCTATTTATCATTGTTTTTTTTTTTTTTGTTTTTTTTTAAATAAAGCTCAAGCCCAAACCCTTAATGGGCTTGAAAACAGGCCCAAATAAAAAATTAAAAAACAAGTCTATTTGATTTAAAACAACACTGGCCCATTAACAACAAAAGGGCTCATTGGGCCGACCCGATTTTAAGACAAATAGCCCATTGGAATTAAATCATTTCTCACAAACGATATCTCCGAAAAATATAACGATTATATTTTCGCGTCCAGAATAATTTTCTCGTATTTTTCTCAATTTAGATTCAATCATATTGATATCTAACTATGCTAAAATTAACAATTAGTTTCTAGCTATCGTTTTCAATAATCAGAAAACACGTAGTGTGACCCTCAATGGTTCAGGTGTAAGCTAGTCGTGGGTTCACAACACATTGTGATTCGAACAACATATTATTCTTATATGAACTCGTCCCTTAGAGTCCCTGATTAAATAAAACTCATTTTACTTAATCACTGGTCAAACCAGAGCCCATCTAATTATGAGAGGCGCCTAGCAACAACGCATCATAATTCCCTAGATACAAATGAAGTGCCTGCAAGAACCTTGTGATATAGCTTATATGTACAGTACGATCCCTTCGCGATCTATGTCCCGATTGAACAAGAGGTATTGGTTCATCGAGACCTCTTTMTAGTTCAATAACTGTGTGTACGTTCTAGGTTCAAGATAATCCGTTCGTGTGCGACTTAGAGAAATACATTTCTCTAAACACCCCACTATCAGCTCTGGCCAGAGACTCTGAGGATTTATCAACCATTAGAACACACAGGACATCCATGACTTATCATGCGTCCGAATCCCCTACTACCATGCACAAACTTCCCACTAGATTCCCGACTATGTGAACGTTGCCCCTTTTGATTTGCCTCCGAAGAGACACAGAGACAGGTCACAACATAGCCTGTCCTCTAGTGAAGTCACGGTGAGGTCTGGTTCTTAAGGATTAATGTTGTACGCTATACCATAGAAATCATCTACTCGATGAGTGGGAACCACTTAGAGATTTCTAGGTGAGGGAGTTCAGTGAACTCATCTTATGAGCACCTACTTATGTATGTCGATGTCCAGACACCKTGACCGATGAGAYGCGGTCCASATACMCTAAGTACTAGTCTTAATGGGAAAGGCCTGTATCCTCATTATGGCGTAACCCTTTGACTAGGAACAAGTTCGACGGGTTACATTACGTGCTGGATTATCTCACGATTCTGCTAGACCAATCCACCGTAATAAAGTAACTTCATCAGGACCATACCTATGCAACAAGCATGGGATAAAAGATATGGAATGCCAAAAAGTATAAAAGATATTATTACGAATAAAAACCGATTGTGTTACAAGAGAATGGTCAAACCACAGCCACAAGTTGGCTTGTTGGTCACCTAATTCTAACAGGAATCTGGTACACTAAGGACACTAACTCTAATGTTGTTGGATATAATGATTCTGATTGGGCAAGTGATGCTGATGATTGGAAGATTAAGACAGGGGGTTGTTTCTTTTTAGGGAACAATCTAGTCTCATGGTATAGTAAGAAACAGAATTGTGTATCTCTATCAATAGCTGAAGCTGAATATGTAGCTGTGGGTAGGGCTTGTTCCACTCTACTCTGGATGAAACAAATGATAGAGAAGTATGGGTTACAAAGTCATATCCTTAGTGTCTTGTGTGATAATTCAAGTGCGATCGACATTTCAAAAAATCCAGTACAACACTCTCGAACAAAACACATAGACATCAGGCATCATTTCATTCGAGATTTGGTTGAGAGAAATGTTGTGAGTATTGAGCATATTGGAACTGAACATCAACTTGGAAATATTCACCAAAGTATTAGACTACAAGGGATTTTCCAGATTAAGGAAGTCTCTCGGCATATGTGCTATTTGATTTACTGTGACTGGAAATGCTGCATCATACCTAGTAACATTAGCTGCTGCATACTTTTTCAACATGCATTTTTTTTTCATAACATACATTAGAACTTGCACAAACTCACAAATGAAGGAACATTGGCAGTTTGAGTGTGATGTCAAAGGAGACTGAAAGGTTTCAAAATAAATAATTGTGGGCTGACTTTCGCAAAAATACATTTTTCTCTCGGTGTGCATAAATACATGAAATGAAAATTTGAAGGATGTCCCAGCCATCCATTCTTAGATGAAGTTTCTTTTTCCAATGTGCTGAAATTCAAATAATCCCACCCTTGGATTCTTATATGCTGATTGAGTGGAGTTTTTACTCCCGGACATAATATCCTCAAACATAAATGACCTAGTCATTCACCGAGTTAAGGATTGTAAGTTCATTGACTTTGTTGATTGAATATCATTACTAATGCCATCACACAAGAACTAACATTCTACTGCAGTAGTGAATTTTATATGTTTTTTTTCTCTAAGTCATGCTTTTTAGGCATACCTTCAGGACATACATGTTTGGTGAATTTTGTTCTTACGGTTTCTATCAGTGAAGCTATGCTCATAAAAAAAAGTTGTTTTTCTCTTACTCAAATATTACTATCTTTTTGATGTCTCTTTGTCCAGTGGGTTATTATCAGAGTCTTGTGTATCTATATCTTTGATGCACTTGGTTATTTTGTGTGTTTTTTTTATGTCGACAGGGTTGTTGTTAGTGAGCTGATATTTCGGTGTTAGTGGGTTAATCAAGGAAGAGTGGGCTTATATAGTGGGCTTATATCTTCTCCGATTTTTCAGGCCTTGATGTTGTTACTGCTATCCCACTAATACTAACCACACATTTGAGTGTTTTTGTATAAAGGTGTCAGGAATCTCTCTTGTTCCTATCAAAACACTTTCAACAAGGAAACCCTTCACATTCAGCAAATCCAGTTCATACCACTTTTGAACATGAGTCCAAGGTAAACTAAGTTGTCAAAGAAGCCTCCTCACTCGCTGTCTGAGAAGGTGATGACGTCAGAAGACAGATCTGACTCCGGCTCCCTTCCAATATATGTTCCCCTCGATGTTCGTGGTGAACATGGAGATCCCTCGATTGTTGATACAAATGTTGGTGAATCTACTCCAACACAAAGTCTTAACCCTGGAGTCTCATCTGCCCAGTCATCACAGCCAAATCCATCAATTGGACTGGATCTGGTTCCCACACGTGATACAGTAGAACCTCACGCCGCCATTCTCCCAGGTAATCCGGGCAACGAGATTGATGTCAATAACATGCCAAATCTGAAATTTATTGCAGAAACCTGTGGAAGAATTGGGAATCCCTTACTGAAACATTCACGACGTCTGCGTGGGATAGATCCGGGTTACATACCAGAGGCTGTCCCCAAGAGCCTGTCGAGTGGGACCAGACTTGCTCTGTTGGAGAGAATATCTTTTGTTGAAGACATTGACTGATAGTGACGACTCCAATTATGCTCCGCCGGAGGGATTTGTTGAAAAAAAGGAGGATATACCCACCACACCGTTCTTTCCTGACTCTGAAGTAGAGATGGTGCGTAAGTATAGGGCTAAGTGGCATCGTCTCACCCCTCAAAATATGGTGGCGCCTGATTCAGAACCAATGGATATTGATGGAGAGGAACTTCTGGCTGATGAAGATGCCCCATTGGTATCTCTATTATTAAAGATGGGTAAGGTAGTTCCTGTGCAAGCTACTTCGAGATGTATGCCCCCAACTACTTTGATTTCAAGCCCTCCTGCTGACGAGTCATCCTCAAGCTCTAGTCAGTCCTCTGATAGGACTCTCTCTTTTGAAGTCCCTGATGTTAGTGAAGATGCTGGCACACCTCTGCCAGAAATTGCTCCAGAAACTGCCAGTGCACCTCCTGATACTCCAACCCCTGCAAAGAATGTCTTTTCTACAAGCTCCACTGCATCTGATAATTCAGATGATGTTGACTTTGAGGTTTAACAGGTGAATCCTGAAGATGCTGTTGATGAGGATACGGAAAAGGAAGAGGATGAATCCAACAGCTTTGTTTTGGAGGAGGACTCAGATGATGAAGAGATAGAGGTAAGCAAGGCTTATGCCCCTCGATTCTATACAGGTGAAGCCAAGGAGAAATACAATGCGCTGCACAACAGGGTAATGATCGAGGAGCGGAGGGTTGATCATGGACTGTTTGAGAAAAAGAATCTGAACAAGTTTTTCAGTAGAAGGAGGTTGACATCAACCTTGACCACTGCTATGCCATATCTGAGGGAGGCCGTACTTGAATTTTACGCCAACATGATTTCCCCAATCTCTAATAAGCTTTGTAAGAAATATGGCAAGGTGTTTGTACGTGAGAAAATCAATTCCTTCTCTCCCTCTATTATTAATGATTTCTTTGGGACTGAAGATTATGAGGAGGGTGTCACGGTCGATGATTTTGATGAAGTGGCTAAGTTCTTGACTGGTGGATAAATAACGAAGTGGCCTAAGAGGTTCCTTAGCTCGCACCTCACGTCTCTCTATTCCGTTCTCCACAAAATAGCTATTTGCAACTGGGGTTCCTACAACGAATACAACCACACACTACTACAGAAAATAGATTTCACGTCGGTTTTTTAATAACCGACGTTAAATGTTATTCACGTCGGTTTTTAAATAAACTGACGTGATATTTAATATTCAACGTCGGTCAATTTAGAAACTGACGTGATCTTATATATTTTACGTCGGTTATTCAAAAACCGACGTGAAAATTTATATTTTAAAAAAATATTAAAATACCGTAAATAAAATAAATATAACCGGGTCGGTTATATTGGAATATTAAATAGACGTGACTTGCTCAAAATAAACTTGGTTCCCTTCTTTTCCATTTTTCCTCAGCCCGCATCCCGTCCAGCTACTGGACACTCGCTCTCTCCCTCAACTCTCCTCGAGTGCACCCGCGGCCGCCCGCATCCCGTCCAGCTACCTTCCGACGCCTCAGATCAGTCCAACCATGAGAACCCAGGACAACTTATGAGGAAAAATCCCCAATTCGAACTCTAAGCCCTAACTACCAAAAATAGGTTATTCGGAATTGCAATTTCTAATACTGTAACTCTTAATCATCTTTGTCTCCCTCATTCCTCTCTGGCATAGATTAGTCTTTTCTTCTAATCTTTTCTGGAATTTGAATCAGTTTCTTATTTTTTAGATCTTCGTGATTCGAAATCCTCTTTACATTGGCAGACGTTGTCGCTCATGCAAATTGAGGAGCATTTTTTGTGAAATCTGGTGTTGCGTTTTTGGCCATGGTTGTAGAAGACACTAGAGAGAAATCCTGGGAAATGATGGCTCAGGTGGTGCTTCTTATCTTCGAGAAGTAATTAAGAAGGTGAATCAAGATATATTTATATGGTTTTGTATATATGATTGGTATATATGGTTTTCAATTTGATTCAGATAGTTCTTAGTACCAGAAGAAAAAATTCTACTTGATTCTGACAATTCTTTTGCGATTACTAATATTATTGTTTTTCCGATTACTCTTTTTCTTTCTTTTTTTTTCTTTTTTTTTTGCTGTTGATTTAAAAATTTATGTTGATGATTGCAGACTTAAGAAATGAAGCCTTTCGTAGGAAATGTGAACGTGCTGCAGCAGGAGCTGAAGGGTTAACGTGTTTGCACTTTGCGGCTGAGAGGGGATATATTAAGATCTGCAGGTTTTTTATTGAGGAAGTGAAAACAATATTGATTTGAAATCTGAAAAGGGTATTTATKTCCCTTTCTTCTTCTTCGTCTGCGGTTTTAATTTGTGTGTTGTAGTGACCAAATTAAATGTTAATTTCTGGTTTATTTTAGTTTTAAATTTATATATTGCTGCTTCAGGGGAAAGTACTCTGCTATTCGCTGCTCGTAAGGGACAATTTAGTGCCGCCAAATATTTCATAACCCGAGGCACTGATGTTAGAATGAGCGGTTATCAGGGAGTCACTTGCTTGCACATTGCCGCTGAAAATGGTTTTCTYTGTTTTCCTTTTTTCTTTGGAAGTATTTTTGTAGAATTTTATCAATTATTATGAATTGGTTGTGTTTTTGRCAGGAAACAAAGAGGTGATGCAGTCGTTGCTGCTGAAATTTGCTGATATAGAGGCGCATTCGGTGCGGGGCACACCGCTGCAATGTGTAGCATTACGTGCAAATGTTGAATCTATTTGGTTTCTGTTAAGCCGTGGTGATGATGTAAGCAAACCTGACCTGAGTTGCATCTTTCAAAATTATTAAAATTCATTTGCTATTTGTTTATATTTTACAAGGTTCGTGCAATGYTAATCCCTATAGGCAGTTTGTGATGTACCATTATTGTGAATGCTGCTTGGGTTTGTTTGTAATTAAGTCAAAGTTCAAGTGTAGTTTAGTTGTTGCAATTATTCCTTATTATATGTATATTTTGCTGAGAGAAAGATTGGAATTATCACACAGAGTTTGGAATGAAGAGAGTAAGAAAATAAAAATTAATAGTGTCGTAAGTAAAAACTCCGTGCAAATATGAAACAATATTTTTGCTAAACAAACAGGGTAACTATGTAACTATCTGACTTGGGAGTTCTTTTATTAATGTGGAGGAATGTAATCATGAACTACTGAGCCATCTAAGAGCCATCTAAGCATGTATGCCAAAGTCTCTCTTATTGTTTTGTATACTTGATTTTATATTTTAATAATATAATTGACGCTAATAAATAATACTTTAAATGCTTATTTTGCGATAGTTAACTTAGGAAAATTATCCAACCTTTAAATGCCTCCACCTTAATGGATATTAGCTATAATTATGGACAACCACTTGCTGCTTTCATTAAATGGCTATCTGTCTAGATATGTGCGTGGATATTTGGATTTTCTTTTTTTAGAGTGATTGATAATTTTCCCCTATATTATGCCCTTACTTTTCTGTTTTTTTACTTTTTCAAGTATATTATGATTACTTTTTTCAATCTCCTCTGGCACCGTTTGATCTGTGTTAGCTATTACTGATATGATTTTGATAGATGCTTTTTTAGTTTTCTTTCATTTGAATCCTGATTGAAACTTCTTTGTTACCTCTATGTGTCTTGTTCCCCCTATATCGGCAATCATTGGAGATATCCATCCACCGCTGCCGGGTCATGGCCGCGCCCAAACTGAAGCACGTTACGGGCTCATTCAAGATGTATTTGTGCCGGCAGTGGCAGCCGTACTCCAGGACCGTGGCAGCAGTACTCTGGCCGCTTCAAATGTCGGGTTATATCGGCCATTACCAGTACCATCTCGTCCTTGGTGCGAGGGCCGCTTCGAATGTCGGGTTATATCGGCCATTACCAGTACCATCTCGTCCTTGGTGCGAGATTAGTATAGATTTCATTTTGGGTTTACCACGTACTCAATGAGGTAATGTTTCTATTATTGTTGTCGATCATTTCTCAAAAACTGTTCACTTTATTCCTTGTAAAAACACTACCAATGTCATTGTTCACTATCTATTTTTAATTATTATTTTGGTCTAATTAAAAAAAAAAAAGCTAACTTTTGAAACTACCAAAAATGCCCTGAAGTTCGATTCCGTGTTAAAATTCAAAGGGCTAACTGCTCTTTGCTTATGAAGAGGTAAATGTTAGACAATAAAATTAATTGGTTGTTTTTTGTAATTAGGTCAAACTTAAGGGTACTTTTTGTAGTTTAAATTAATTAACCCTTTTATTTATTGTCTTTCAAGGGAAAAACAAAATGAGTTAAATATTTTACTGTTTTCAGGTTATTTCAAGGAAAGATCAAGAACATTACTGGCACGAAACTCAGCAGCCTTACAGTTACGTATCTATCGATATGTTTTCAAAGCAATATAAGGAGTCTCTGCATGGGAAGAAGCTCAGTGACGAACTTTTTGTGCCGTTCGATAAGTCCAAGAGCTACAAGAACTCAATTAGTTTCAACGTTTATTCTCTGTCCAAATGGACTCTTTTCAAAGCATGCATGTCGCGAGAATTTATTCTCATGAAACGAAACTCTTTCGTATATGTATTCAAATCCGTTCAGATTCGCCTAATCATTTCTGTCCTTTTACATATTATTATTGACAATATCAAATTAACGCTGTTTGCTCTTTCACAGCTTACCTTGGTTGCAATTGTAACTATGACTGTATTCTTGAGAACACAGATGGGCGTTGATTCCTATGTCTATATTCTATGACTGTATTCAAATCCCAGCGACTATTCTCAAGATTCCTATGTCGTTGCTCAAGATTCCTATGTCATTGTTGAAAGCTGTTGTGTGGACTTGTATTGTTTATTACGGCATCGGATATAGTCCGGAAGCTGGGAGGTTAGTAGCAAATGACACATTCAATGATAAAATGTCCTTTTTTTTTTAAATAACCAAGAATCTTTTTTTTAAAGGTTTTTTCGCCAAATGATACTGATGTTTGCTATGCACTTGGCCTCAATATCTATGTATCGTTTCTTGGTGTCTGTGTTTCGGTCTGTGGTTGCATCTACGATAGCTGGTAGTCTGGCATATTATTTGCATTGTTATTCGGTGGCTTTATGATCCCAAGAGGTGTGTATTATTATTATTATTATTATTATTATTATTATTATTATTATTATTATTATTATTATTATTATTATTATTATTATTATTATTATTACTATTATTATTATTATTATTATTATTATTATTATTATTATTATTCTCATACGTATGCTTTCATAATCTTTGATTACAATATTCATTATATTTAAAGAGCATGGAGATCAAGCTATATGTTCAAAATCTTAATTTGAATTACTTTTGATTAGGTCCTATGTCCCACGAATCACCTATCACGTGACAAAGCCATGTGACTGTTATTTGATTCATTAAGTCGGATTTGATATAAAAGAAAAGAAAAAAAAACTTCTCTTCGAGACGTGCCTTTCTCCTTTATCTCTCCCCTTAGAAAAATTACAGTTTTTCCCACTACTGTATCAAAATTATCCCCAATTTTACTACTTTCAAGTGAATATTGCCTAGCAGCATCAGATTTTTCCGAGTTTGAATTGACATTGTGAATGCCAACAATAGACCCGTTCTCAGAAACTCTAAAGGCAAACGTTGAGGTTGAAAATGACGAATCATCAATGGAGACAAATCTTTTCGTAGTTTCAGAGATTGACCTTTGAAGAACACCAGCGGTGTTAGCTCTTCTCAACTTGAAATCATCATCACTTCCT
>BMAC01000328.1:807061-820616 GCA_014905375.1 Phtheirospermum japonicum | reverse complement strand
ATAAATCATAGATTGCTTTAATCGGAAACAATAGAGCTCTAGCCCCAGGAGACGATCGCATCCTTATGCCGCACCAGAGTCATCAGTATAATGCTCCTCATATTCCTATTTTTCGTCGTGATTTTGCTGATACGCTTCGTGTTGCAGAGAAAACAAAGTAGTGTTGTTTGTTTTGGAGAGGCTGGTAGATAAATTATAGATTRCCTTAATCGGAAAYAATAGAGCTCTAGCCCCRGGAGACAKTCGCATCCTTATGCTGCACCACAGGGTSATCAGTATAATGCTCCTCATACATCTCAATCGCATGCACCGCCACAAAAGCAGTTGGACCGGAGATATTCAAAGATTGCGGACAACTATAATTCAATAGAGGAGGTATTTTGAACTGTGAACATGTATATTTTTGACAGAGAACCTTAGAATCTGCACTTTTATCCTAATAATATCAGATGATGAATGTTAAATTTTTATTGTGTTGCACATTTGAAATCCTGTTTAATATAGTTTTGTGACGAATGAAAAACTTAGTATGTATCTTTGTTGATTGCCATCTGGAATCCAATGGCAATTTATGTGAATGGTTAACTTCTAATTTATGTCTCTAAGTATGTGCATAGATTATACAGGCGTTTTGCATGACATTTTAAATGAAATTGTTGGGACTGAAATCTGGGATTTGTGCACAAGATTCTGATCAAATTGCCACAGGGGTACCTTTCAAAAAAAAAACATATAACCATAAACCGATGTCAAATGTTTAACATCGGTTTTCACCCGATGTCAAAAGTCACATAATACACGTCGGTTTTAAGTATAAGCCGACGTGAAAGGTCACGAATTCCACGTCAGTTTAACCAAAAACCGACGTGAAAAGTCACGGGATCCATGTCGGTTGAAAACCGACGTCAAAAGTCAAGGAATCCACGTCGGTTGAAAACAGACGTCAAAAGTCACAAATTCCACGTCGGTTTTCCAAAACCGACGTGACTTTTCACGTCGGCCGTTTAGACGTCGGTTCCAAAACCGACGTTAAAAATGAAAAAAACCGACGTGAAAACCCTGTTTTGTAGTAGTGACAGTCACTCGCTCATAAGGACGAGCACTATTCAAGATTTGAACAGGGATGTGATTTAATTTCGGCCAAATCGTGTTTGACTGTGTGACAAAGTTTGCTGACACTACGGCTACTAAGGTTGGTTTGCCATTTCTCTCACTCATCTATTCAATCCTAGCTGATCAAGGACTCCAGAAGTACGACGGTGAGCATTTCAGTGGTGAGCCCGGATTCTTTGGTCTCAGCCACAAGCACTTTGAGGGGACTTATCGTATTGTTGACCTGCCGCTGGAGTTTTCTAATGATGAGGATATGAATGCCACCTCTGATGCTACTCCAGATATTGGTCTCAGTGTTACTAACACAGGGACTAACACTCTTACCTCTATCCCCATTCCTGTTTCTGATTTACAGGTTCATCTGCGTTTGATAGATCAACAGGTTTCTGGATCTCAGGCCCATATATCTGGGTTGGAGAAGTTAAGAGAGTTCTATTCAAAGGCGCTCCTTTTGCAGTCTGGACAAAAAGGGGGAGAAGAAGATGAAGCTGGAGCTTGAAATAGGGAAACTGGATATAACGGCGGTGCCAAAGGCAAACAGAGGATGGATGATGCTGAGAAGGAGGATGTTGATGATGCCGCTCTGACTCCTCGAAGGTCACGAAGGAACAGGGCACACAGCTCCTAGGACATTTATTCTGAACATTTATTTTATTATGTTCTGTTGACACAAAGTTGGTTGGATTTTGTTTTGTTTTTTTTTTTTTTTGTTTTGTTTTGGTTTTTTTGGTGAAACTTTGCTAGTACTGGTGTTACTATCTTTTGCACTAACATTCTCGCAGCTCTCAGCAATTCAGGGGGAGTTTTTATGCTGTTAGTTGGCTTTTGTCCAGAAAGGCAAAAGAGGAAGATTGATAGTATTATTGTCTACGTGGATTTAAAATCCTATTAATTATGTGAGAGTTATTTGTCTTTCTGAACTCTAATGTTAGTTAGAATGTTAATAGTTAAAAGAGTCCTTACCTCTTGAATTGTATTAGAGATAAATATCAAGACCTTGTTTTATAGAAAAAGGTCTCTCTCAAGGAAGATGAGTTATAAGTACCACTTGACGTTTTTGAATGAAGGTTACGACTGCGAGAAAGAGAAAAACAGAAACCCTATTCCAACACCCTTGCTCCATTTCAGAAGTATTCTTTGAGTTCGTGTTTGATCGAACAAGAAGAATTTTAGGAGCAATTCTTTTCATTCTTTTTGTAATGTTACTAGAATCTTTTTTCCTTGATTTGTAAACATTTCTAGTAATATATCTTTTGGCCTACGGTCGCGTTATGTGGGTTTATTTAACTCACAGACAAAAACCATTGTTGAGTTATCTTTTGCAAACTTGTTAGTAAGGATGCTTCAACATCATCACTAACACTAGAGTTAAAAAACGTTCATACAAGTTATTGAAGACCTCCAAAACTTTCAAAATATATCATAGTAAAGAATCAAAAATTTACGAGAAAATAATACTTTCAAATATAAAATTTAATACATCAAAATATCGAATTAGATGGTATATCAGTACATGACCAACTAACGTGATCTGAAGTATGTACCTTAAATAATAAATATCTTATAATCTCTTAAATTTATATCATATTCTACTGACTTCTAATAACTTCTTTTAAGAAAGATAAGATTTATATTTCAAAGAAGCCAACCAAGCACACAACCTCTCTTATAAGTCAAGTGTTGATTAAGCATAAATCTTGGAGAATCTCGTACACGGTCATATAGATGTCGTAAAGGTGCGACAGAATGCCCAAATATGCGGCTCTAAATCCACTCTAGAGAAAGAAAAGGAGGGAAATGTCCAAAGTTTCTTGCAATTAAAGAAATGCTTTAATTTGCGAGTATACAGTGCATATACTATATAACAAGAATTTAGACTTCCAAGGTTTTTACATACTGTAGTCATTATTTACGTTCCTACAAATCTTACCATCAATTCACCTTTTAGTATTTTTTCAATTACCTACCATATTTAAAACCATTTTTCAGCATTACATATATTTATTAGGGTGTGAATATACAACTTCTTTTTTTATTAGTTTAGCCCATTAAATTTCTCGTGAAAATGTTAAAAATACCTTAAATTTTAAACACCCTAACTTCATCATCTACAACTCTCCACCACCACTCTCTGCCGTCGCCACCGCCATTTTCGTTACCACCGCCCCCACGGCCCCCACTACCTTCATCTCTAACGAAGAAGGGGAAAAAAGGAAAATGATTGCGTTCAAAAATATATTTCAAACGTGCTTCATGGTGTTCGAACCAAAACTCTAAACACCATGAACATGTTCTTGTCTGATTTTCCGAACGCTTTTAAAAGTCTAGTCCGAACGCATGTTTTGACATCTTTTTTTTCTTTCTTATTCTTGTTCATGAAAGAAAAGCACTTTGCCGCTGCTATCACGGCCTCTCTGTTACCGCCGCCGCCGCCATCTCCCCTAAAAAAGAAGGGAAAAAAAAAAGGAAAACACATGCGTTTGGACCAAGTTTCAAACGCATTGAGAAATAAAACTTGTATATAATTCATGTCGTTTGTATCAGAATTTCGAACGTCATGAGCATGTTCATGACTGGTTTTCAGAACGTGTTCGAAAACTTGGGTCGAACGCATATTTTGACTTTTCCCCCTTCTTTTTCGTGCAATGACATGGTAGTGACGGTGACGAAGGTGGCAGCAGTAGTAGGGTGGTGGTGGATAATTGAAGAAAATAAAATATATTTTTGGGGTGTAGGACTTGATGGGTAATTTGGATATTTTAATAAACTTATTTTTTAATGTGGTAGACAAATAAAATTTTGGGGTGCATATATTCGTGCCGTATTTATTATAATATCTAATAAAGCTCTCCAAATAATTCATTTTTTTTTAATAACTAAAGGAACAAAAACAAAATTTCCCAGCAAAAACGCATCTAATCACAATGGAAATATGACAAAGTAGGACACATAAGAGCAGTGTTCTAAAAGACCCGCTTAAACTTCGCCTAAACCCGTCTAAATTTTAGGTTTCACTGAAACGCCTCATCTTCCTAAAAAATTGAAAAGGTTGGAAACGATAGTCAGCTTAGAGTTGATCGCCCCGTATGTATGTAACATATACTTTTTTGTTGTGTTTTAACCATTGTTCTAAAAATCGGCCTATGCGGCCGCCTAGGTGCCTCCTAGGCGCTCGGCGCCCTCGAACCGCCCACGATTTTTGAAAATCGGGCAGAAAAATCGCCGGAGGAATTAGGCGCCGCCTAGGTGCCTTCGGCGCCCAAGTCGGCGCCACGCGATTAGTCCAATTTTTTTCTTTTTTTATATCCAAAACAACGTCGTTTTGGTTTCAAATTTTTTTAAAGCCAATTCAATTGTTACGGGGCAAGAATTAGGACAGAACAGAACAGAAATAGACCGAGAACTCTTGCCCTTATTTAATTATTTTGATTTTGTAATGTGTGCTATGGATTTATGTTGTTTTGAACTTTGAATTGAACAATAGTTTTGAACTTGTGATCATTACTTTTAGTTTTGGATTGTCATATACTTTATTGTGTAGCAGGTAGTATGTTGAACTATTAAATGTTAGATGTAATGTTGTAAATCAGGGTATTTATTCTCAAATTCTAGGCTCCGCCTAGGCGCCCTAGGCGCTAGGCACTGGTCTGGCGCCTAGCGTCCGCCTAGCGATTTTTAGAACACTAGTTTTAACTATGTTTGTATTTTATTTCCTATTTTTCGTTAAACTCAACTATTTTAATATATTCATTTTGAATTTAATCGTGCGAGATTGTTACGAAATTAATTAGATGAAGTAATATGTTAATTTTAAATATTTAAAAAACTATTTTTTGTTGAGAAATTAAGAAATATTGCAAAAAATATTTACACGTTGTATTGTTTAATTAATTTTTAATAAAAAAAATAATTAAAATAATATAAAAAAATAAAATTGCTTTTTGCAACCTAGGCTTCTAAAGGCTGAGACTTGAACTCGCCGCCTCAACACGACTCACGACTTTGGAACCTTGCATAGGAGACAACAAGCTATGTTATGATAAAGACAAAATTATAAAATAGCCCCAATAACTTAGGGTGTTGGCAACTTAATACCACTAAATATACTTGGTGGCAAATTTATCCAATAACTTATAAAAATATAGCAATTTAACCCCAATTTCGCCGGAAAAAAAGAAATCCCGCCATATTTTTTCAATTTCCGGCGATAAATGTTGACTTTGACCAATTTTGACAAATTCAATTCTGACGTGGCACAAAAAAAATTAAATTTAGAAATTTGTTTTAAAAATCTAACATTATTTAAAATATTATATTTACAAAAGATGGAAAATATATTATAAAATCGAAGATTTTTTAAATATACCAAAAAAAGGATTATTGGATTATAAATTAAAATAAAACTTGAAAAAAATATTTATTTAAATTTTTATAAAATCAAAACAAAATATGGAGAATTACCTAAAAAAATCTGAAAATATTTTTATATTTTATAATGTTTTTTTAATATTTATATAATTTTAGGAATTATAAAATAATTTTCTAGATTTATCTTAAAATATTCTCTTTCATATGAAAATCAATTTCTTCTACAATTAAAATATTTTCTAGGTTTTTTTTTAATTATGTATTTTAATATAATAATTTACATATTAAAAAAATCATATTCTCAATAAATATTTCCATATTAATTACTGATTGTTTTCACACACTTCAAGTAATTCAAGATTTTATAATATATTTACGCAGATTTTTTTGATTTATTATTTAATACTATTTTTTAATATTTAAAATAATTTTGAATTTTAAAATATTTTTCTAGATTTTTTTAAATTTATATTTTAATAGTATTTTTTAGCTATTTAAAAATAATTTCAAATTTTATAATATATATTTCATCTTTTAGTTAAATTTTGTAACTTAAATAGTTTTTTAAAATTTTAAAACAAAATTTTAATTTTGTAATAATTAATTTAA
The DNA here is from genome assembly GCA_014905375.1 of Phtheirospermum japonicum. Classification (NCBI taxonomy): domain Eukaryota; kingdom Viridiplantae; phylum Streptophyta; class Magnoliopsida; order Lamiales; family Orobanchaceae; genus Phtheirospermum; species Phtheirospermum japonicum. The sequence goes on along the minus strand of BMAC01000328.1, from coordinate 814,526 downwards.
TTTTTTGTTATTATTTTTGACACATCAACGTTGACTTGGTTAAAATTGGCCCAAGTCAACATTTTTTCGCCGAAAATTGAAAGAATCCGACGAGTTTTCTTTTTTCCGGCGAAATTGGGGTTAAATTGCTATCTTTTTATAAGTTATTGGATAAATTTACCACCAAGTATATTTAGTGGTATTAAATTGCCAACACCTCTAAATTGGTGGGGCTATTTTACAATTTTACATATGATAAAATTTAACTCCCAAAGTTTTGCATAAGTAGACGGAACTTGATGCCAAACTCATTATCTTATTTGTATATTTTCTTATAGTGATTTTCGCTTTTTAAATTTTGGGATACAATTTTACAAACAAATATCCGCACATTCATATACGAAAAAAGCAAAAAGAAAAAAAAAAAAAAAAAAAAAACGAAAGAAAATGAGGGACATGCAAAAAAGTTCCCCAATATTCTTCTTTTAATTTGAAAATCTGTCGGCCAACTTTCAGTCAATATCCATCACAGTCCTATCCAATTGCCTAGATGGCAGACAATTTCCCTTATTCCTGTTATTAGTCCACTATAAGGAATGGAAAAGGGGGTAACGAAAAAGAGAAGCAAATTTCGCCATAAATTGAGGCTGGTGCCCTGCAAAATCGTGGGATTTATATATTTCTCCTAAGCACTCCAATTCAATTTTTCCCCATTTTCCGTTGTGGCTTCATGCAAATACAAAACCGTTGTGCAAAACTTGAATACCCAATTAAAACGGAAAGTTAAATGTGAAAAACTTGAATATCGCAACTCTCCTCCATTCTCTATTCAATTCATATTTTACTCTACATTTTGACTTTTTAAAGAAAATGATTCATTTTTATTTTGGGCTATTCCAAATTATAGGTGAGTTTTCTTATTCAATTGACCAAAATACCTTTAAAATAAATAAATAAAAAAGAAAGAAAAGAAGAAAAATAAAATTAAATACAAATCCCATTAATTAATTGGGTAATGCTCTCAAATGAGGCCATAATCGAACGGCAGAGGGCTCACAAAGGAAGCATTCCCTACATCCGGGCGCACGAAACCATAATTCCGCAGGACCTGATTATCCGCAAAATTAAGCGCTCTCTCCATCCCCACCAGGCAGGAATCCCCCTCGTACGCCGGGTTGTGGTCCCCACTGCACGGCTGGCACCCCGTGAAGTGCGTCACGAAGGGCCGCCGCCAGCCCTCCCCCACGTGCCGCTCCTTCTCCGCACTCACCGCCTCCGCGTGACGCCGCCTCAGCCTCTTATCACGCCTCTCCATGTCCACGTACTTCCTGGCGATCTCATCCAATTTCCCGACAATACCCAACCAATAGCCATGCAATGAGTACTCATTCTCCACGTAAATCTTGTCCTTCCATTTCTTGTCACCTTTCAACAGCAAGTAAACCAGGGACGATTGCTCGTCCGAATCTGGGAACGTTTTGTCCGATAGAGTGGATCTCAAGATCCTGCCCCATTCGGCGTAATCCGGGCTTCTCGGGCCCATGCCGGCCCAGACATCCAAAAAGTCCATAGCCCACTGGCAGTTTCGTATCAGAACAGCGCCGGTATTCACCGAGACCCAGCTCTTTTCCTCGTAAATCATTTTGGGCCAGCCATGGACCACCAGATTGTGATCCTTGTATCTCTCCAATGGAATTTTAAACTCCATGTCCGTGAAAATAGCATCCGCATCCATCCAAAATATCCACTCAATCTCCGGATGGGCCAACATGGCGGCCCTGAGTATCGGAATCTTGGCCCAAACAGATTTCATTTTTGGGTCCAAGAACGCGTTATTGTAAAAAATCTCGTACCCATGAATTCTACAATAATCAACCTTATTCTTGAAAAACCGAAGCAAAAGATGATCGCCGGTGGGATTTTTGCATGACCAAGGCTGAGAGCCAGTTATAACCATCACGCCGTTGTTTTTCGATGCGAAACTTGGGTTATTTTCGAGCCATTTTCTTCTCTTCTCGTCCCAATTAGTCATCGGCTTATCCATGGTGTAACGAGTTTTTGGGTCATCGTAAAATGTTTTTTCTGCAGCAGGCTCTTTGATGTTGGGCCTGGGTAACAGGGGCGAAAAGCTAGGCTCTTTGGTGTAGGTACATAGAACAAAAAATATTAGAATTGCCCCAATTGATGCTGCAATGCATAAAATTCGCTCTCTAGAAATATTTGATGATTTGATGTGGAGAATGGGTTTGGCCATAACTGGTTCTCTTTACTCTATAGGGGTGGTTTTGTGAGTTATATATGACCGCAGAGATTAATAAAGATACTCGTAAACTGGGAAAAAAAATCTGGGGAAATGTGGATAAATTAGCAAGAAAATACTAATATGGAGAAACGGAAAATGAGTTTTAATGAATCTAATAAGATGTGGTGGCATGTGCATTTATCGCAGGTAAGATTGGAAAATTTAGAGACAAAGATAAATTAGTGCCGACGCTTGACCTTGAAAATATGCAAATAATTCTTCACGCATGAGAAGAAGCGCACCTTTTTGTGAGATTTTTTTACTCGTCTGATAAGTGACAATTTGACTTTGAACACAAATTACACGCCTTTGGATTTTGTACAAATGCATGATTTTAGTGTGTGTTCGGTAAATACTGGCTTATAATTTAATTATAATTTATTTAGAAAGCTTGTAGAGAGCTTTCAGAACCTTGTATGGTTATTTAAATAAACCTTATATGATTAGATAAACTTATTTGAACATGTTATTATTACAAAATTTTCAAGTAAGCTCATGAGATTTTTCGTTTTTATTTCATTTTTGACCAGTTATATTTTTTGAGAACTAGATTGTTATGTCTTTACGTGCTTGCAAAAAATTTATTTTATTTTATCTTATTATTATTAGTATATATTTAGACTTATTTTAGTATTATGCGATTTTACTTCTTTATTTTGTTTCTTAAGTTAATCTTATAAATTGACCTATAATAATAATAAAGAAAAAAATTCTACAAAATCCATTAAAAAACATAGCATTAATTGTGCAATTATTTAAAATTAGCGTACGAAAATTTTCAACTAAGTTTGTAAAGAAACAACAATAATTATCTTTAACATTCTTTATTAAAATAGTAATATAAACACTATTAGTGTTTTAAATACATACTTTTAATGTATATTTTTTCATTTTTGAAATAGTTTATTAGATAAGCAGTGGCGTAGTCATGTGGTCCCTAAGACTAACTCCAACAAACTCCCTATTAAACTCCACAAGTCTCACTCCCTAAAGTAATTTTCTCTATTTTCTCAAATTTCCAATCTCAGTTTACTTTATCAGATTTTACTTATGGCAGCTCTCTATTTTAAGGACTCGATTTTACTCCAACAGACTCCCTATAAATACACATTTTATCATATATGTAATTAAAGTAATAGGAAGCCAATTTAAATAAAGGTAAAAAGAAAATAATATGGAGTCAAAGTTGTTCCCTAGATTTTGAGAGCCCAAGTAATAAAAAAGGAACTCCCTATTTTAAGGAGTCCTTATAGGGAGCCTGTTGGAGCTATATTAATGTATTTGTCTCCCTAAAATAGTGATGGAGTCATTATAGGAAGGCTGTTGGAGACAGTGTAAGGGGATGTCCCAAACATAAAATTTAGTGGGATTTAGAATTTCATAATAATTTAAGTGTACTCAATTTGGATTTCTATGAAATACATTTGTGTTCTTCAACTTGGATTTTAATGGATTTTACGAAAATTCAGTGTCCTCAAACATTTACTAGTGGAAGAAAGTTGAGAGGAAGCGGTTCAAAACAGCTTTCGGAGGCGGTTCTGAACCGCCTCTTATAATGGGGACGCTTAAAGTAAAAAAAAAAAAAAAGGGTGACGGTTCGAACCGACGCTTATAGGAGACGCCGGGTGGCGGTTCTTAACTCCAAGCGCCACCAAAAGTATTGAAATTCGGTCGAAACCCACTCCAAAAACAGAACCGGGTGTCGGTTCTTATCTGAGAACCGCCGCTTAAAACATAAACCGGGTGGCACCTCTTAGTAAGAAGCGTCACCAATAATGCTGAGAAATAACATCGGTTTATTAAGGAACCGATGTCGTTGACACAGAGAACATTAACATCGGTTTGAATATAACCCATCTAGATTCCAAAATAATAATTAAAATAAATAATTAAATGCCCATTCTATTTTACCCATCCTCATCCCAAACTATAAATACCAAACAATTGCAATTTAATTCATATTTCGTGAAAATTAAAATTAATTGATTTCAAATGTTAACAAAAGCATTACCACGAGCTTGTAGCTCAAGTGGTATCATTAACTCTTTATAAGGGTGTTGACAAGGGTTCGAACCCTAGACCTCTCAAGTTATTTAAGATTTGAGATTTTTCTTCTACTTTCCAACCACTTGACCCAACTTATTAAAAAAATGTTAACAAAAGCATTCAATATATACCTATCATCATCCCAACCTAGAGGATAACCTATATAAATTCCAAAATAATAATTAAAAAAAATAAATGTCCATTCTATTTTACATATCCTCGTCCCAACCTAATCCCAACCTAGAGAATTAAACTAGAGAACAGGACAATTGAGATATTTTCACTAAGATACGAATTGCAAAACCAAAGATGAACATAGATACCAAACAAACTGAAAAACTTTATGAATTTCAGTCAGAAATATGAAAGTCGGATAATAATATCAATTGATAGCTTATAAATAAAATATAACAAGGATTTGTCGTCTCATATATAGAGAACCTGATATTTTCCCATCAGTCTGAAACTGACCAGGCTTCGATCCGAGTTTCATGAACTTCATTTTCGCCAGGCTTATGATTCTTCTTAGAAACATAACTATCGGTTCATCACATAAGTACAGCAAGCATAGATCCTTGTGTTTCTTTTTTCTCTTTTCGTGTAATTTCTTTCCACCAATGAAGTTGGAGAGACCTGTCAAGACGAAACATAATCTCCATGTGAGAAGAGTTGAACCACCAAAATTAGCAGACAAAGAGGATAAGATAGTTTTGTAATATACTGAAAATGCATTTTTAATAAGAGGGTATCATGACCAAAAAATTAAAACTTGCACAAGTAAACAAAACCCTTATTACTAAACAAATATAAAGATACGTATGTCAGCTAAATACCATATTAAGAACCATATAATCACGTTAGCAAATATAGAATTAGAGCCCAAATGCAGAAAATCAAAAGGTCGGATAAATTCTCCTTTTTATAACTATTAGAATAACATTTTCATCTCCAAGCAGCAGGGGAGCAATGAAAGAAAGGAAATTGGTTAGACATAAATTATATACACACACAAGAACAATATAAAAATTTAGAACCGTAAACCATTCTTGTTTCTAAAGATCATATGAATGTGTGGAAAATTGACCGTCAAAAGCCAACTTGCCAAATTACCAAAATCCTGAAATCATATAACACAGAGACAAAGAAGCAATATAATGAAAAGAACAATAAAATATGAGTACATGGTGATCACTGAATATTCGGACAACCAGCCATAGTCATCTACAACTTATCAAGAACATCTACAAGAAGATTAAGCAACTCAACTCTGGTTATTTACGCAGAATTTCAACCCCACCATCCATCCGTTATTATTTATACCATTCAACGTAGAATATCAACACTTTCATGGATATTAACATAATTCTACACACTTCATCTCGTCAGAATTAAATCAAAAAACATGGAAAACCAAGTTATCAACCAAAACCTAGAAGCATCATAAAGGAAGTGTATAACAGATTAGTTTACAGTCTTCGCCACTAATCTAACTCATTAATCAACTGGTGCAATGATTTAATTAACTCAAATGTAAAATAACTCCTACATGACTAAATCAATACAAGAGGCTATCCCACAATGATATTATTCGCATGCTATACCAAAAAATAAAAAAAAAATTTGCGTGCAAGTTGTGTTCAGATCATTTAAGATACGCACAATGCCTTTCCTTGAAAGCAAAAGTCAACCCATCATTTACTCAACTAGCTAGTATTGAATAATGGATATCCAACCAAAGATAAAAATTAGAATTTAGAAGAACCAGCACATTAATGTCATGTGATTATGAAGTGTGAACACTAATACACCTAACATTCAAATTACTAAAATACCTATTCTACAGTCCTAGCCCTTTTCGTTGGTGATGGTAATTGTCTGGGACTTTTTGGCTGCTTTGTCTTAGACTTTTACTTGGAGTATGTCGTTTACGTCGACCTCGAACGTCACTTCTATTTGAGGCACTCCTCTGCAAAATAAATAATTAAAAAAAATTAAGTTGTCGTTCGAAATTACAAATATGATTGTTGAAATTTGTTTCTGTTTTACAAACCGCGTCATTTATGTAATTAGACCGAATTTCATCAATAATTTTTTTAAATTTATCTTAATTTTTTAAAAATATAAGTACAACTAATGCTACTTTTTTGATTACCTCGGAGCAGGTGCAATTCCAGACAATTCAAAGCTTCTAAGCTCGCGACAATCTTTCGTCAACKCCCTTTCGCCTTCGTAAACCTAAAAAACAGGACAACAAACTATATTAATAAGTTTATTTAAAAGTTACCACTTTTCATCTCATTAACAAAAAAACTAATAATAATTTAGTACCTTGATTGACACTGGTTTGCTGGTCATGATAAGTAGTAAAAACCTATGACTTTCTGGTAGGCTTAACTGTGTTTCTTGGGATGAGCTTTGTCATCACTCCACCAACTGTCTTAATGCCAGTTCTCAGTGGAGTCCTATCAATTAAAAGAACCTCTGCAAAAATAATAATAATAAATAAATAAATACCAAGGACTCATTCATAATTTTAAACAATAGACGAATTTTCTAATTTATGTTTTGGTAAATAATTAGTCAAATTACTTACTTTCCGTCTCTTCGCCGCTAAGCACTCGGCCTTGCACCGCCTCCCCATGCGCCACCGCCTCGTCCGGATTAATCCCCTTACTCGTCTACTTCCCGTCAAAAAACTCCCTCAACATCTCCTGCACCTTCGGGATCCTCGTACTACCCCCCAAAGAAAAAGCTGTTGTGTTACTAATATTAGTATTGTTATTAATATTATTGGTATTATCCAATGCTTCAATATTAATCTTGCTAGTATGCTCCATTAACTGGTTTCTCAGCTCAGTATAACTCTCACACATTACTGTCAAAAGTAATGTCATTCTTAAAAATATCACATTGACATTCTGCTTCTATTAATTGCACAGCCTTAAAACGGGGTAATTTGATAGGTAAACTGTAATTACAAGACTTTAGGTGTACAAATTATAATTTATAAAAAATGATTTATTTTATCATTAAGATAAACTTCATAATTTCTACCTCTTCTTTCACTGTTACATTTCTTCCCAGCCCAATGAAATTACTACTATCCACTTCTTATTTCTGCCAAAATAAAAATAAAAA
>BMAC01000328.1:719027-795481 GCA_014905375.1 Phtheirospermum japonicum | reverse complement strand
GGGCTGGATCGACTGCCTTTAATAAGTCCCGCTGGGTTCTGCCTTCAGTAGAGCAGTCGATCGACTGCTCCTTGCAGAACTTGGGGGCTACTATTCGTCAGTCGATTTGTGGCGTTGCAGTCGATTTGGCTATCGATCGACTGCTCTTTGCAAACTCTGGGAGCTACTATGCGTTAGTCGATTTCATCATGCTCAGTCGATCTCTCACTCGATCGACTGCAATACTGCAGCCATCTCCTTGTTTTCGATCTCCTTCTTTCCCAAACCTCCTCGATTGCTCCTACAAAAACCGAAAAACATTAGTTAACGCAAATGAAGAAAGGATATACACAAAATCAAAAGAAAAATAAGAGAAGGTTAGAAAATCATGGGTTGCCTCCCATGTAGCGCGTTTGTTTAAAGTCATTCGCTTGACTATTCTTCATTGATTAGGAATCCACTGGGGGCACATCCTCCAAGTTCTTTTCCTCTACGATCAATCGGGCCAACGAAATCACGGGTTTTGTTTCTCCTTCTCCCAAGTAAACGTAATTGAGATGCCTCGGGTGGGTCTTAAGCTCCGGCTTCGGTATAATGACCGGTTCCACACTTGCTTTCTCGAATATCTCCTTCACCCCCTCCGATAGAAACATTAACCACTCGTCGTCCTCGATGACCTCGTCCTCAACTCCGTCGCAAGCCTCCTCGACCACTTCTTCTATTTGATCAATCATCGCACAATCGGCTTGGAAAGAGGATGGGGAAACGACACTTAAGTCGTGGGTCGAAAAATTCATCGTTTCCCCCAAAATCGATAACGACAACCTTTCATTCTTCACATCTATCAAAGTATTTGTGGTTTCCATGAATGGTCGTCCAAGCAAGATTGTGTGCTCACGGCCTTTATCGCCCACTTCTCCAACATCTAAAACCACAAAATCCATGGGGACGATGAGGCCTCCTACCCGCACTAGCACATCCTCGACTACCCCCTTTGAGTACCGGATTGAGTGATCGGCCAATTGCAAGAACATCCTCATTTTCTTGAGATTGCCCAACTCCAATTGTTTAAATATGAAGTAGGGCATCAAATTAATCCCCGCGCCGAGGTCTAGCATCCCTTGTGTTTCCTTGCTATTCTCGAGAGTGATCTTTATACAAAAACTTCCCGGATCGCCCTCCTTAGGTGGAAGAGGGTCGCAATAAATGATGCTCGCCGCCTTGGATATGCACACCTTCTCGTTGTCCTCGAATCGTCGCTTCTTGGACGTCAACTCTTTGAAGAACTTGGTGTATGCGGGCACATTTTGGATAATATCGAGCAAGGGAAGGTTAACGTTGACCTTGGACAACATCTTGTATAGTTCAAGAAATTGGGCATCTCGCTTCGTCGGTCGGACACAGCTCGGAAATGGGATCGGGGGTCGGTACGACGTCGCGATTTGTGGAGTTCACCGGTGAACTCGGTGTCCTTCGCCGTCCCACTTGAAGAGGAGGATGCGGGTGTGCTAGGAGTGGCCACGGGCTTGTTCGGGTCTTGCATGGTCAAATCGTCAACAACTTTACTTGAAGGCAAGGGATCATTATCGGGAAGAGAAACCTTGTTATTTACCACCTTGCCGCCTTGAAGAATCGTCACGGCTTGAGCTTGAACCGGTTGACTTGGTAACTTTCCCTTGTCACGGGCTTGCTTAAGCTCGTTAACATCCGTCGCCATTTTCCCACTTATGTCTCTAAGTTCGTAAGCCGTTTGTTCAATTATTGGACGGAGCTCAAAAGTTCGGCCAAGATGGACTCCATGCTCGGTTGGCGTGATGCCGGATTGTCTTGTTGGGCCGTAAATGCTTGAGAAAGCGGAAATGGTGGTGGTCGTGCATTGAACGGGGCTTGAGGCCATGGTTGTTGCATCGGAGGCCCAGAAGGGTTTTGAGCATTGGACATGTCCCTCCACCAATATGGTTCGTTGGGCCGTTGGGTCCCGTTTTATTGGGCTTGGTAGCCTTGAACCGCGAAAACTTGCTCATCAAACTCGCTTGATTGCCCATAAGCCTTCGGGCACACATTAGCTCCATGACCCGAGATGCCGCACGTGGAGCACGTCTCCATCGATCCCGAATAACTGGTGAGAGAAGCCACTTGACTCTCGAGGTCGGCAATCTTGCGGGCCCACTTGGGCTCATCCTTCGTCGATACTTCTTTCACTTGCTCTTTTCACTCCAACTTGATCATTTGATGATCGTCGGCGGCCATATTCACGAAAATGTCGTATAACTCCCTCGTCGAGCAGCCGATAAGGTTCCCTCCGGCGGCATTGTTCACCATGCGTTTAGATGCAAACATCAAGCCATTGTGAAAGAATTGGTTCAAGAGATCGCCCGTGAACCAATGATGAGGGCACTTCGTAAGATAGCCCTTGAAACGCTTTCATGCCTCGTAGAAGGTCTCGTCACTTGCTTGATGGAATGAAGCGATGTTTATTGGTCATGGTAGAAGTTATGGAGGTTCTCCCAATAACCTTGCTTACTCAATGGATATTCTCTATTTTGATTAATAAAATTTGTTTGTTTCTTACTTTACAAAGAACTTGTGAAAGTATAATCAATCATTCATATTAGACTACTGTATTTGGTCTTAAACTTTATTTTGAGTTAGACTCATATGATGTGGCCTGATTTAAATTAATTATTATTTTTGGCTTATTGGTAAATTTTGCATTTCATTCTGAAGCATTGAATATAAATGAGTTTATTTACCACACATTCACATACAAGGTTTAGGAGTAAACTATTAAGATATAATGTAACATATCTAGCAAATAATGTAAAGTATTAGAATGAAGATTTTTGTTCAAATATCTCTGTAGAATGTGCGAATTATCGAGGAATAGATAATAATTCGCTGTATTGATATTTATATGTGACAAAGTCTTGATGCCTATTGGCATGTTGATTAAATTCATAAAAGTTCAGTATGGACCAAGAGCAAAACGAACCTTGTTAGGTTTGATGATATTCATGTTGATGATTATTATTAAGAAATACATTATAAGAATGGAATTATACATTTAATTATGTGGAAGAAAGCATGTTTTAGAGTTAATCTATTAACTTTACTTTACTACTTTCTTATTATTGAATCATAAGATATGACCAACAAATAACTTTTGGACACTGTCTCATTCAAGTTTTGACACGACTGGCATGGATTCTTTGGTCGTCGTGATATGGTGGTCCATATTATAAGAAATTAATATGAACATCTTTTATTTTAAGTGAAATACAAAATGAGATACAAATTTGATGCACAGTACAACGTCGAACTAATGTTGTTCAATTACAACTAGTGCATTATAAAGTACTAGGATCACTACATATATTCATATCTCAAAGATACGTCACTTATTCTTTTCAAAACTTGTTCCTTGAGAAATTATATGATTGAGACATGCATATGCTAAAGATACAAAGTATAATATTTCATTCTTATAATTGATAATTGGTGATACATGTGGACATAACCATTCAAAATGCGGATCATTCAAGTATTTTATAGTTTTGGTCGATACTTCGACACGTATTGTCCATAAAAATGTTGCATCTGCAAAACTTCTGGCACATTTAGTATGGTTGAGGACTCACCACCCTTATATAGAGCACATAAATAATTCAGAGTTTACATCATAAGTATTTGATTTCTATAACATTTTAATCAAGATCGATGTATTGCATCTTGTACCCTAATGTGCATATACAATAAGGTCTCAAAGAAGACACCGTCGAGAAGAATATAGATGGTGACTAAGACAATATTTATGCGCACTCATATATTTTTCTCTGCACAGGGTTATGCAATATTGCACGCAACTCTTACTTATTCGTTTATGAACCTCTGTTAACCAAATATTTTGCGTGCCAGTTGGTAACTGAATATAAGCCTGATAATTCATATCTACACATATTTGATTACACAATATATGTGCCTATTGCGCCCACACAGCGCATTCATATGAGTTTCTAAAGACGGTTAAGTATTTATGTTGCATATGAACTTTTGACAGACGATCTATTTACCGCTAAATCTTTGGATTTGTCGCTCTAATGAGACAGTCTTCGCGTCATTAGGAGGAGATAAGAAAAAATATTTTCTAATGGAACGACAGGAATAGTTCCACACTATGTCTCATTATAATTACCGCATTTTACAATGTAATGTGAAGTAAAGTAAAGTGAACAATTGATCTTCAAAATATAGAAGACTTAATTTATAAAGTGAAGAGATCATATATATACCAGCTGCAAGATTAAAAGACCCCATAAGGGGCACAATATCACAAATTAAGACATTGCAATCATACTTAGTGAACGTGTGATTGAGGTCGTGACTCCCAGAAGGAACATGGGGGGTCACTTGGTTCGATAAATAATCGCCCAAGGAATAAGAGGTTATGTATGGCACAACTTCAATTGATCATCAATGAAGATAATTACTCTCATGCGATTAACTCTGATTATACTTATGTCCATGTATCATTACTCTAGGACGCTCCGATGTTTAATATAATTTCAGAGAATAAAGAAATCTCAATGTACAATGAGAGTTTATATGAGTTGATGGAAAGATCTTCCACACACATTGATGATATATACGCTATTGCTCAAGGAATTATAGAGCATGATAGTATCGAACCACGCTTTATTGAAATGTCAACAAAGAGCAAATTGGCCTAATTATAAAGAATTATTCCAGGTAGAACTAAATTCACTAACAACAAGACAGGTATTTGGTCTGGTAGTGCTAACCTCACTAAGTGTAAAGCCTGTAAAATATAAACAAAGTTTTGTCAGAAAGCGTAGCGAGAAAAATAAAGCCATGAGATGCAAATTAGACTTGAAGCACAAAGTTTCTTACAACGCCCTGAAATTGACTATGGGGATATGTACTCTCCCATAATAGATGTTATAATTCCAAAGAATGAGAATGCAGCTTATACCTGTGGTTACATCATATCTCTATTGGGATCATGATTTAGAGATATATACGAAAGTGCTTGTTGGCCTGTTTTTTCTTTCCAAGGCAAGTGACTCTAAGCCACAGAGTGCATTTGCAATTAAATTAAAATGCTCACTTTATGGGTTGAAATAATCCAGACGCATGTGGTATAACCGTTAAGTAACTACTTGATTGGGAAAAGATAATCTACGCCCTTGTGTATTTATAAAGAAAATAAGTTTCAAATTTGCGATTATAGTTGTATATGTCGATGATATGAACATAATATCCACTCTTAATGAAATAAGAGATATCGCTAGTTATTTAAAATTTTTAATTTGAGATAATGAATCATGGAAAAACTCGGTCTTGTTAAGGCTTTAAACTACACCTGAGCTTGTGGAATACTAAATTCTACATTTTGCATATATCCAAAAGATGATCAGGCGATTAAATATGGATAAGTGCAATTTGCTAGCACTCCTATGATTGGTCAAATTGAAGATATAAGGAAATATCAATTTCGTTAGTGGAATGACGAAGAATTGGTGGGAGCTAAAATTCACTTCCTATGTACAATATGCGCATTATTGTACCATTACTAATACACTTGACCAAATATTATTTTCTCAAAATTGTTATCTTGATTTAACTCAAGAAAGCGCAATTTCACCGGAATGGAATCAAAATGTACTTTGATACCTAAAAGAAACTATTGACGCGAGTTTATTCTTCCCATTCATAAATATAATTGGGACTGCAGATGGTCTTGTAACCCCTAAAGAAAATGTTGAATTTACTTCCTACTGTAAAACACCAAATAGTATCCTTGATATTGGTTACTCATTAGATCCATGTAAAGATATCATTATCATACATGCAGTAGTTCGTGATTATCAATGGTAAATGTTATGATCATTCATATATCTGATAATAGTGACTTGAACTCTATCACTGAAGAAAATGTGATAACACGAGTAATATCAGCACAACTCTTCTACAACCAACAACCATTCATTTTCTCAATAATCAAGTAAATTGAGGAATTAGAGACTTTTCAAAGTTCTATTGATAGATGTACATATCAAAGAGAGGTGTAAACTTTAGGGGGAGTCTCAACATAGGTGTGTTGTACTCTTTTTCATAGACCGAATTTTATTTTTCCCATTGAGTTTTGTTACTTGGCAAGGTTTTAACGAGGCAACAATAAAGCACCATTTCACCATTTGACTTGGCAAAAGGGGGAGTGTTGAAGGAAAAATAAAATTAGTGTATTTTCGTCAATAAGTAACTGAGAAGGACAATTTAAGTATTTGTTATCTTTATGTATTGTGAAAATATGTATTTGATACCCTATAAAGGGAGTATTTGGTAAATAAGAGAATCGTAATTTCTACCTTCTCCTTCATTTTTTTTAATATCTTCTTCTTTTTTCTTTTATCCTAATATATTTAGTTTTCTTTTCCTTTAAAAAATGGCATATATAATCATAAGCAATCACCTAAAATTAAAATTCAACAGCACTACTCAAAACTATTGTAACTTAAGAATGATTTGATAACATTGAACTAAAATTAAAATTCAACAGCACTACTCAAAACTATTGTAACTTAAGAATGATTTGATAACATTGAAGTACGGAACAACATAATAATAGGAAAATAGTTCACATATACAATTTGTTCGGTTAAATTCATAAGCAACATTTGTAAGTATAGAAAATAATAATATAAAAATAAATGTAAAACAATATCCACTATATAAATTTTGAGGAAAAATTTATAGATTTAAAGTTATTCTTAATCATGAAAAATCAAGAGCATTTTATTATTCAAAAATTATGAATTGAAAGATAAATGAGTATCTTTGCAATTAAAATATATATATAATTTTTTTTAAATAAGGAAATGAGTACATTATTAGAATTGTGATACTTGATGGTTTGTTTCTTACTTTTTTTTAAGCATTGGTTTAGAATTAATAATTTATTAATTCAGTATTATTATTTTATTTATTTTCCTACTTTGTTTTTATGTGTTTTTTTTTTATATTATTAGGATTATGATACTTGATAGTTTTGTTTCTTACTTTTTTTTTTCATGCTTGATAGTTTTGTTTCTTACTTTTTTTTTCATGCTTTTCCTACTCTCTTTCTCGTGTAAGGTAAACTTAGGTCGAGTGTTTGGCTTAGAATTAATAATATATTTATTATTATTTTGATTTTAGGTTTTTCTTTCCCCTACTTTTTTTTTTTATTTGGGCGTGTGAATTTATTTTTCCTACTTTTTTTTTTCTTACTTTGTTTTCCTATTTGTATATTATTATTATTATCATCATCATCATTATTATTATTATTATTATATAAAAGAAAGTAAATAAATAGAGTATAAAAATGTTAAATTAGTTATATATTATATTTGGGTAACACATGAGGGAAACATTATAATTTTTTTATATAATTAATGAAGTGTGGGAACAAAAATATAGGTTAGAAGAATTTTATTTAATATATAGGAGAGATTTACAGGGCCCAAACCATTAATTTACGAGCGGACTTTTGTGAGACAAGTACTTTTGCACCCTTTCATTAAAAAAACATAAAAATATCAAAAAAGTTTGTTAAAGCCACAATACATGATTAAATGATCACAAAGTCTAGTTAAATTTATCACGAATAAAGTGATCCTGATCTCATAAAACTATATTTCAATTTATTTAGTATTTACCTCTTTCCCTCGCTCCTATTAAGAAAACAGACTCAAATCGAATGGGCTAAATTAGAATTCATTGAAAAACAACTAAGATCACGAACTGTTCCCTAAAATAAAGTAAAAAAATCTGAGAAGTGACTAATTGATAACTAGACATATCATTTTTCTCTTCAAGGCGTAGTCCAAAATTTTAATGCGCGACCGAATAGGGAAAAATAAATCAAAGAAAGTACAAGCACCTGTTGGAATGAGGGAAAAAAAATCGGCCATCCAAATAGAAATTTAAAAAAACACTATAAACCTTCCAAGCTAACGATGCGAGTTCAATTCCCAAAACTTACCCAACAAATTGAATTTCGCTACTTTAGAACCTTTATATTTACGGTCGCCGATTATGACTTCAATGTAAGTACCGGACAATCAAAGGGCTATTTACAACTATCCATTTTGAAATTGTTAGATATACTCAAATTAGTAAGGCGATTGTAGCTTAGTTGGTTAGAGCAGGTCTTTGAGTTCGACTCCCAATCAGAGCGAATATATTACCCACATTTTTTCATTTGCCTCTTATTCTTATTTACCTTATATATACTAATTTTATATTAAATTTATATTCTTTTTCTTACATTCAACAAGCTCTCGTAGCTCAGTTGGTTAGAGCACCCGTTTAGTAAGCGGGAGGTCTTGAGTTCAACTCTCAACGAGAGCAAATTCTTTCATTCAGTCATGAGTTGCATGACATATTCGTTTTTTCATTTTTTCATCCTACATTTTTACAGTCAGTCATGAGTGATTTTTTAATCCTACAGTTTTACAGTCAGTCATGAATGATGAGACATTGTATGGCCATTTTTTAATACAGTCAGTCATGAGTTGCATGACATATTTTGTTGTCTTTCATATATAGTCAAGTTTTTTTTCCCCCTAAATTGTAAACACTAAACACCGCATAACAAATTAACAATAGCACGATTAGCATCATTCCTTAAATCAACCATAATACCCTCAAGAACACGATACCCTCAAAAACATGAGCAGTAAACCATCTCAGTGAGGACACAAAATATCATCATATCACTACAGTTTTTATTTTTAATCATTAATAACTATTTTCACCAATTTACTACAACCACTTACACAAGATAACAAAGATGGCAGTAATTATTTTGTACTGCACATGTTTTACAACTACACATACTATCAATCATCACAACTACCAAACAAAAACCTTCGCCTCTCTCAGCACCCGTGCAAATCCCTCCACATCAGATAAACAAGCCCGGCCCGGTAATGCGTATACGCTCCCGCCACCACGAGCACATGGAACAGCTGGTGGCTATGCCCTGCGATATCGAATTTCCCTGGCAACCACCTCTCCGGGACCCGCATCGCGTAAATGAGCGCCCCGACACCGTAAAGCGCACCCATCAATACCTCGTACCCCGTCGTGTGGATCGCCTCGGGCTGGTGCCAGAACAAGACAAGCTTATGAAAGATCGGCACTGCACCAGATACTCCCATCCCGAAAAACAGTGAGGCCCGGAAGTTGCGATACTCCGGGCTTTGGAATACGGGGAGAAGTGATACCAAGATTGTCCCAATCCCAATTAGCGTGATGAAGCCCAAGTAGAGATTGCAGAAGAATGGGTAGCACATGAAGGAGTAGTAGACGGGCGGGTAGAATGATGTGGAGATTAGGGCTGCGATTCCGGCATAGTCTAGCCGGAGCATGATGTAGGATAGGCGTTCGGAGTGGCAGGAGAGCAAGTGGCACGTGCTGCTGGCGAGCAGGCAAAACATGGCCCCGCCTAAGAAGGCGAAGAACGGCCAACGTGTGATCGGCCTCACCATTAGGGGTGCAATTATGTTTGCCACGTCCTCTTTCATGCTACGCTGCAAGAGATTGATTAATCAATGGCATTAGTCGATGCAAATAGTGTTAAGAAGTAATAAAAAATCAACACTTAAATGTCCTCGACCCTAAACCAACAGAATGTAATGCAAGAAAACATGTACAGCAAAACCTCTATAAATTAATAGTCTTTGGGACCGCTAAGATTTATTAATTTAGCGAGAGATTAAATAATCGAGATACTAATTTAACACATTGCTGCAAGGACAGACAAAACATATTATTTAAGCGAGGTTATTAATTAACCAAGTATTAAGTTATCGATGTATTAACGTATTTATCTTATTATGACCATCTAAGACTAATATACAGATGCCCAAAAATTTTATCCAGGATAAAAGAAATTTCAGGCCCAACATTGTATCATTAAAGATATTAATGGTGAAGGCAAGAATAGTAATCAATCTGTGCAGTCAAGCTATGTTTGGCTAATGCAAAGTGGAACAGATTCATCACTTCCCATAGAAAATGATTCTCAAAATAAAAACTACTTCCTCCATCCCGTTTTATCTGCCGCATTTTAAGGGAAAGCCCTTTTTTTTTTTTGTTGTTGTCTCATTCTCTGTCACTTTTTCATTACCAGGAAAAAATCAAATGTAAGTAATTTTCTAATTTTAACTCTCTCTTGATTAATTTATACTTTCTAATCTTTCTAAAAAAATGGGTATTATGGTCTTCTGATCTATATATAACTATAACACCAAACACCATTCTTAATCTGAGTGAAATACCCAAACATGACAGATATAATGGTCCGGAAGGAGTATAAAACAAATGAGAAAGGGGAGTGAGGAGATTAATGTAGAAATAAAGGCCATATGGATATCAATTCTCATCAATTTTACTTGGACACATCTAAGTATAGGAAATAATACGAGTCGGCTTTCAATATATACCATGATAAAGAAAATATGCTTTAAAAGGTGTTGACAAAATTTCAGTTTGTTTTCAACTGGATCACATATAATAATAAATTCTTGTTTGCAGGTTGTGTAATAAATAACTAAGAAAACTGAACTACTTACAGTCATGGAGCCTCAACAACAACCAAAGAAAGAGAGAGAGAGAATACCAGAACACAAGTATCAGTGTGGTTGATGTGAGAAAGGCTCTCTGGTAAACAGTTTGAGATGAGTTCCTTAATGTGCCAATTAGACAAGGACGGTAGCAAGTCAATCGAAGGCCATGAAGTTCTTAACTCCTCGCGGAGTTTATGCAAATCGGGCATGTGCGGCAAGGATGGGAGACAAGTAATAAGTTCCGTGTGCAGTTTCTGAAAATCGGTTTTCCTTAGCACGTGAGGGAAATTTTGTAGTCTAGGAAGGTCCACAACATTTGGAACCATCGTTGCAGTGTAAATGGTTAGTGAGAGGAAAAGGAAGAACCCTATCAAATGCCTGCAGATGAAACATCCCAAAATAAGAAATCACCCAGTCTATTCCCAGCTTTTTATTATACTAACAGATAAATGAACATCTAAATGGTCATTTCAGACCATTTATCACTATTTTTTACTTCTTAAGACCATAAGTAAAATTGCTTCATAGGGCCAGTGTAAATCTTATTAAACTATAAGGTTTACATAATCAAGAACAAAGGCAAAAGCAAGTGAAGCTTGAATAACCAAGATATAATACCTCAAACAAAAAATACAATAACATCAAAATAAAAACAGAAACAGGGATGAAAATTCGTACGTCCAAACATTGAGGGTCTCATTATGAATGGTAAAAACACTGAGTAAGATCTGCTTCAATGGCCATTCACACCTGTAATGGCCAAGAATGTACTCATTATCCTTCAAATATGCAGGCAAGGAGTTGTACTCCACCAGCTGGTACTTAACTTTCTTCCACAATCTTTTCCCTTCCCCTTCCTTTGGCGATAAAAGGCTCAACGTCCGATCCTCATTCGACTCAGATGAAGATTTCACCGCGCCACGATTCACCTGATTCTTTTTCTTACCCATCCTCTGGCTTACACGCCAACCATCAAACACAGAAAAATACCAAACAATAATTAAAAAGAAAATCGCCAATATTTAAAAATTTTAATTGAACCATTAAAATTTGCAGTCAATTATTTTTTTTTTAACCATTTGTGCGATCATGCGTGAAATTAGTGAATCAGAGAATACCTGATGCGGCGGAAATTGGCGGGAAAAAAATGCGATTATGCAAGTTCAGGCGGTGAAATTGGAGCTCTAAAAACTTGTCATAATTAGAAAAAGACGAGAAGAAAGGACAAATTTGACGAAGATTTAAATGGATCGTCTTGAGAACTCTTTTCTTCGTCTTTTCGGCGATTTCAACGAGAAATTGGTGGAGAAATTATGAGCCAAAAAATTGGGAATAGAAATTAGCGGGGTCCAATATCAAGCCGCCATATTTAATGACACGAACAAAAAGCCTGGCAAAATGTACGCTAATTGTTCTTGGTTTTTATTTTCATTTTTTTAGCTTTTAAAGAAAATAATAGACTAATTAATAATGATAATTTGCAAATGTAGAAAAAGGAGATGCTTCAGAAAATTCGGAGATGCTTAGATGATTTTGTTGGTTTAAACGGTGACGGGTTTGGCACGATTTTAAGCTTTTATGTTTCTTTTTGAAATAGAAAAGAATGAAAGTGATGCCTAGCGAGAATAAGAGAATGCTTGCCTAGTATGCATGTAAGACAATCAACTTAAATTAAGTTGAAGAAAATAACTTCACAAAGGAAAGTCTCGGTTTCTCTCTAACACTTAATTAATTCACACGCAGACTTCAGTAAAGTACATGTATCGAAATCATTCTTATTAAGTTAATATACTTATAATTTTTTGCTTAATTAGATTCATTCCAAATCATTTTAATAAAACCTTGAATTCCTTTCGATTTGTTATCATCAACTTTCGATTGATTAGTACAATAATTTTTGTGTTTTACAAAACTCACTTTAATAAACAATCGGAACCAAATAAATAAGCACACGCAAGCAAAAAATCTTCTGAAATCCAATAGAAATGGTTTGTATTAATATTATGAGGTTCAAGTTAATCTTTTGAATAGCTGGACCCTTGTTGGAGCCTACTCTGTTAGAGATTATATTATTATATTTATAAATCTTTGTAATTTAGGATGTAGAGTTTATTACGATATGACCGTTATGATTCTGTACAATTCTTTTTATACTTGTATCCCTCATACTTATATAAATAGATGAATGATAAGAGACCCGGTTGAGGACTCAATTAACGAATTCTAGTATTCTTACATGGTATCAGAGTTAATTTAGAAAAAAAAAAAAAACTTTCTCGATCCTCCAATGGCCAACGATGCCGGCGAGAACACAACCACCTCCTCCGCTACCCCTTCATCAACTTCAGCCTCGAGTTTTCACTCGGCTCAATCAATTACGAACATTAATAACCAAATCCCCTTTTATCCTTGATCTACAGAAGGTTCAATATCATACTTGGGTCGAGCTTTTTCAAATCACCACTTGCACTCACAATGTCATTGATCACATTGATGGGTCCCCGCGTCCGGACGACAACTTCGACGTCAAATGGCGGCAATTTGATGCCATTGTTCTCAGTTGGATCTATGGCACAATTAGTGAGGATCTTCTCCTCACCGTCATCCACTGCTCGAGAAGCTTGGCTCCGTGTCAAGGGCATCTTCCATGACAACCACACTGCTAGCGCCGCCGGTCTCGAGAGTCGCTTCATCAATGCCCGACTTGCCTCGTTTCCCCCCATCTCCTCCTACTGCCAACATCTCAAATCATTGGTTGATCAACTCAGAGACGTCGAGAGTGCCGTCAGCGAGCAGTGCCTAGTCTTCCAACTCATCAATGGCATGTCTCCACAATACGACACCGTCAGAAGTATCATCAGCCAGACGACGCCACTGCCCTCCTTCTCGGTTGCTCGTAGCATGCTCACACGGGAAGAATCACGTCGATCTCACCAATCGGAAGGGACTCAGGCCCTCGTCGCCGCTGGCTCATCATCGAGCGCTACCAAATCGTTGATGCCAGGCGCCGACAACACATCCCATCGCAATTTCAACAGGCGTAGGCGCGGCCGCAAGTACACCAACAACAGCGGCAAAGCAAAAAAAGTCGAGTCAACGCTGCTATTTTGCAGCCACCAACAAGGCACTGCTACACACCCGTAGTGGTTCTCCGTGCCCCAGCAAGGCTATTACAGGCCGCCGGGTGGACCCCGTCACCGTGGCCATATCCCACCGGCCCAACGCAGCGCCCCTATGCTCAACCGAGGCCATCACCAGCCGCTGGCCAGGCGTTCTTCAGCCCGCAATAGTACCCTGCGACCCGTCCCACGCCTTCAGCACCATATCGCTCCAACAGCCCTTCGGCACATGGTACATGGACACCGTGGGATCTTCCCATATGACCGCGGAGTCAGGTAACCTTCGTACCTATTTTAATCCGAGCACTTAATCTCTTGTTTATGTCGGCAATGGTAATACAATTCCAATTGTTGGTAAAGGTTCTGCAAACCTAAATACATCCCGACCCTATCACCTCCACAATGTCCTACACACTTCCAACATTGTTAGAAACCTCGTTCTCTGTTCGAAAACTTACTGTTGGTAATAATGTTAGTGTGGAATTCGCCCCTGTTGGCTTTTCTGTGAAGGACCTTTTACGGGGAAAACCAAAATGAGATGTAATAGCCTTGGGGATATGTACCCAGTCACCTCCAACAAATCTCCGGTCACCTTCAACAAATCTCCGACCTCCGCTCTTGTCGTTTCCCAACCTCCACCTTGGCACGATCGACTAGGTCACCCGAGCGATCATGTCTTCGATATTGTCAAGCGCTGTGATTTTAATTTCAATAAAGCCTCGTGTTCAGCCATTTGCTCTTCTTGTCAGATAACTAAACATAAGAGACTACCATTTTCACATTTTGTTTCTGTTACTTTTAGACATTTTGATATTATTCATAATGACATTTAGACTTCCCCGGTAGCTAGCACTAGTGGTTTCAAATATTACTTGATGTTTTTAGATGACTTCTCTAATTTTGTTTGGATTTTCCCCTTGAACACAAATTTGAAACCCACACTAAACTCATGTTTTTTCATGCCATGGTTAAAACTCAATTTAGCGTTAATATCAAAACTCTTCAATGTGACATGGGTGGTGAATTTAACAATAAATCTTTTCGTCATTTTTATGATCAAAACAGAATGTTAGTACGTTTTGCTTGCCCACAAACTTCTCCACAAAATGGGAAAGTCGAGAGATCCCTTCGCACCCTTAACGACATTACCCGTACCTTACTCACACATGCCTCCCTTCCCCTTTGTTTTTGAGTTGAAGCCTTACATATGGCCACTTACCTTCATAATATTCAGGTGCTTATGTTACCCAAACACGTATGCCACTGCTCCCCATAAATTGGCTCCTCAGTCGGTTCCATGCCTTAACCTTGGTCCTTCCTCTGACCATTGTGGCTACCGTTCTTTGGTTCTTGGGTCTCACAAAGTCATTATCTCTTCCCCATGTTGTGTTTGACGAGAAAACTTCTCCGTTTGCCACACATACAGTGCCTGATTCCCAATCCCACAAAGAGATCCCCTCGTCCGATCCCTCGCCTTTCCTCCTTGACTTTCTCCACCAAATAAACCCAGGATCACGTCGATCGATGCCGAGCGTCAATGCTGTATCGACATAGCCCAACCGCCTACATTGATCGACCGAAACATCGACGCCTTTGTCGACGACCTTTCTTTCCAGCCCATCGACAGACTGTAGATCGACGCCATGTCGACACGACCCAGCTGCCTTCATCGACCGACCGACCCATCGATGTCTATGTCGACAGACTCTCTATCCAGCCTGTTGACAGGTCGTCGTTCGATGAAAACCATCGACGTTGTCCCCTCACATCCTGCTCTGCACAGCCTCGTCATTCTACGACAACCCATTGTCAAGCCAAGATTATTAAACCCAACCCTCGCTACAATCTTTTGGTCTCATCCCCCTCCATTTCGCCCTCCCCACCTCGCCTATCCGTGCCCTGCAGAACCCTAACTGGCAAGCCGTCATGAAAGATGAATTTAGTGCTCTTATTAAAAATGGTACTTGGGACTTGGCTCCAAGACCACCCAATGCTAACATTATTCGTTGTATATGGTTGTTTAAACATAAGTACAGGTCCGATGGCACGTTGGAAAGGCACAAAGCTCGCCTCGTTGTTAACGGCAAGTCCAAACAGGTAGGCATCGACTATGATGAGACTTTCAGCCCTGTAGTGAAGCTAACCACAATCCGCGTTGTCCTAAGTATAGCTCCCTAACGGTCTTGGCCCATTCACCAGTTTGATGTCAAGAACGCTTTCCTACACGGTTCTCTCCAAGAAATGGTGTATATGCATCAACCTCTGGGTTTCTACGACAACCAACGGCCTAATCATGTTTGTCTACTCCGCAAGTCTCTCTACGGCTTGAAGCAGACCCAGCGGGCTTGGTACTATAGGGTTTCCTCATATATTTACAGAAATGGGTTCAATGGAAGTCATAGTGACAGCTCATTGTTCATCTACAGCTCCCAGAGCGAGACTGCACTCTTACTCTTGTACGTTGTCGACATAATTCTCACCGCGTCTACTACACCCCTTCTTCGACGGCTTACTCTAATGCTAGGCAAAGAATTTGCCATGACTGATCTCGGGCCGTTAAGCTACTTTCTTGGTGTCTCATTCATCAGAAATCAATCCGATTTATCTTTATCTCAACAGAAGTATGCCGAGGAGATTATTGATCGTGCCAAGATGTTAACTTGCAAACCAGTCGCCACCCCTGTCGACAACAAGTCCAAACTCGCCTCCGGGGTGGGTCTTCCTATCTCTGATCCGTCTACTTATCATAATCTTGTCGGTGCACTCCAGTATCTCACTTTCACACGACCTGAAATTGCTTACGCCGTTCAGTTGATTTGCCTTTTCATGCATGATCCGTGAGAGCCACACTTCCAAGCTCTCAAATGGATTATCCGGTACATCCATGTCACACTTGATCTCGGCCTTCATCTCCAACCGTCCTCCTTCTCCGCTCTCACTCCTTATTCAGACACCGACTGGGCCGGGTGTCCTGATACTCGTCGCTCCAAATCTGGGTATTGTGCCTATTTTGGTGATAATTTAATATCATGGTCATCCAAACGTTAACCCACTATCTCACGATCCAGTGCAGAAGCCGGGTATCGAGTGTAGCCAATGTCGTTGCCAATACCAGTTGGTTACGTAACTTACTCTGTGAGCTACATGCTCCTCTTCAGCAAGTTACCCTTGTCTACTGTGACAACGTCTCCGCCGTTTACCTCTCATCTAACTCGGTGCAACATCAACGCACCAAGCATGTTGAGATTGACCTCCACTTCGTGCGTGAGAAGGTATCTCTTGGACAAGTACGAGTTTTCCATGTGTCGTCGACTCATCAGTATGCCGACATCTTCACTAAAGGTCTTCCATCTCCTCTCTTTTTGGATTTTCAGTCTTGTCTTTGCATCCGTCCAGCTCCCGCCTCGACTACGGGGGAGTGTTAGAGATTATATTATTATATTTAGAAATCTTTATAATTTAGGATATAGATTTTATTATGATACGACCGTTACGATTCCATACGATCATTACGATTCTGTACGATTCTTTCCATACTTGTATCCCTCATTGATACGACACTAAAAATTCATACGTAATATATGGGGGTATTTACGGTAAGCGACCTCATCTCTTGGAAGGAGCATTTCTTCTAGGAGGTGAGCGAGCTGGTTTGAAGAGTAGCGACCTGGAGTATGAGGATGAGTTCTCATATAGGGTCGCGACCTCTTATGCTTCATGTGTTGGGCGCTAGTTGTTAAGCTCGGTCATGGGCTTTATAAATGTCAGGCCCGATTGGGCTCATATGGATGGTCTTATGGGGTCCCGGCGAACTGTATGGAAAGAATTACAAGCCCAGGTCTATTCTGGTAATTTAAGCGAGAGATCTATTATTTATGGGAACTTAGCATACAGGAGAAATCCTAATTCTAAGTCGGTCACGGTATTTATGGAAGTATGGTGGGAGAAGGAAACCCTGGCTTGGGGAGGACTTCTCTTGTCTCTATAAAAGGGGTGCATACCTCTCTTTTATGTTTATGTTGTTTATGACGGATTGATCTCTCGAATTATCTCTCGCACTATCTAACTTAAGAATCGAAGGACCTTCGCCGGGGCCGACCCCGCCTTGGCTGAAGGTATTATTTTGCAGGATCGGCTAGGTCGCTAGGAGGATTTTTGGAGGCTAATCAGGTCGCTGTGACGTATTTAGAAGCTATTTCAGGTCGTTGATCTCAGATTTGAGGTTAGTGCCCCCTATTCTTGGTAATCAATCTTCTTGGTTTTATCAAGTGGCGTCGTCTGTAGGAAAGAGGGACATCGAGTCCTTGAGCAATTGACGTGAGAAGTTTCGCAAGCTCAGTATGAAGGATAAAAACATACAACCCAGAACCTTGGACTTTGGTTCTGGATCAAACAAACTGAAGAAGAAGAACAAGATGGCGAAGATTAATAAAGGAGAATTGACAAAAGACGGGCAAACACCGTCCCAGGAGGAACCAGCAGTTCGGAATTTGGGTGGCACACCACCACCCTCCCCAAGGCAATACAACAGAAAGGAACCGGAAGGAGATTTGAAGGCGAAGACGCCGGAAGTGGTGGCGAAAAAGACGATTCACATAGGGACGAAAGAGTGGAGAGATTTACCTAAAGATAAGCCCGTCAAATTAACAAGGGATTCTTAGAAGGGCTGATGGAATTTAAGCCTCTAGAGAAACAGGAAGAACTAAACAAATACCTAAGAGGCAGGCTGGGTACTCCGAAGGAGAAGGCTGATGGATTGAATGGCGAGCAGAAAGAAAAATCGATGTCAAAAAATACAAAGCGAAGTGGAGGGTCTCTGTCTCGGAGATCTTCCCATGGGAGGAAGAGCGGGAGTAAGTGAAAACAGGTAGATTCTTCTGGTTCTACCTCGTCCATGGAGTCTCGTACCCGCAGATATAAATACAAGAAGGCGAAGAAGGTAAAGATAGGGAAAAAATACTACAAACGTCGAGGTCGGCGGTATAACAAATCTACCAGCGAGAGCGGAACACAAACCTCGAGTACGGATGGTGAGTCTCGAGATAAGTCGTGCAAGAGTCGGAGTGGATACCATGAAGAAGACGGCGAGAATGAGGTCGGACCAGGGAGTAAGGCATTTAGAGATATGCAGGAGGCCTTGTTAAACTTGCAAAAATGGATGGAAGGAGAAAAGTTCGATGAAGATAAGGGACATCCTTTTTCGGATGATATGCTGCGAGCTGCGATGCCCAAAGGGTACAAGGCGTTGGAGTTTCAATATCGTGGGATGGCGGACCCAGTGGAGCATTTGCAGCTCTTCAAAAACGAGAGGATGTTGCATGGATATACGGATGTTGTGGCTTGTCGAGCCTTTGTATCTACCTTGAAGGGAATCGCGTAGAGCTGGTTCTATCAATTGCCGCGAGGAAAAATTACCAGCTTTCAGGTGCTGCGAGCTGCTTTCTTGAAACAATTTTCCAGTGTGAGGTAGAATGCGAAGACTGCACAATCGCTCTTTACTATGGTGTAGCGACCTGACGAAATGTCGAAGCAATATGTTAACTGGTTTACCAGTGCCACACTGGAAGTACCCACCGCTACAGACGAGATGAAGGCGGGAGATTTACATCAAGGATTGAGGAGAGAGGACTTACGTAAGTCATTGGTGAAGAAGGAGGCACAAACATATGATGAGGTCCTGGAAAGATGCCATAAATATATACAAGTGGAAGAAGCTGAGGAGGAACATCGCGTGCAATTTAGCAGGGAGGTCGCGGATACTGGGGGTAGTATTTCAAGGAGGGAGATTAGAAGAGAACCCAGAAGAATAGTGCGCGGGCTCCTAACCCCGAGTCCAGTGGTGAGGGAAAAGCCAGAGATAGATATGCAAAATTGGAGGACGAGGATTTTACACCACTGGCCTATCCGCGGGCTAAGATATTTACTATTATGGAGCGCTTGATGCCCAATGACATCAAGTGGCCGGAAAATTGCACGCCGCTCCCTACTAATCCCAAGTCTGATTTCTTTTGTTTGTTTCACAATAATTATGGGCATTCCACGGAGAGGTGCAGACATCTTAAGGAGGAAATTGTGAGGCTCATAAAAGTTGGGCACCTGAAAGAAGTTATTTACAAGGATAGGGAGCCGAGGGAGCCGAGGCAACCTTTGCCTCCACCACCGCCAAGGGACCCGCCTTAGGATCAGGTCGCGAGGCAGCCACAACAAGGAAATCAGGGACATAATGGCCCGAGAAGAAATAAAGAGAGAATAAATATGATTTCGGGTAGACCAACAGATGGCGATACCAATAGTGCACGGAAGAAGCATGTAAAATCAGCTCGCTCGGGAACGTGGGAGGTCGCCAGTGTAAGTCGACGACCGCAGATGTCGGGACCAATCATTTCTTTTTGTCCTAATGAGCGACGCGGGCTGCAGGAGGATCATAATGATGCGTTGGTAATTGAAGCTGAGATGGCGGGATACGAGGTCGGCAGAATCTTTGTGGACAGTGGGAGCTCGGTCAATATAATATACACAGATTGTCTCGAGCAAATGAAGTTGGAGACCAAGGTGCGACCTGTGAATATGCCCATATACGCATTTAATGGGGCACAAGTGATTACTGAAGGAGAACTGACGCTGGCAGTAGTATTGGGGAAGGATGAGTTGCAGGTAAGGAGGAATTTGAAGTTTTTAATAGTCCGGGGAAGGTCGGCATATAACGCAATATTAGGTCGACCTGCTCTCAACGCATTCTAGACAGTAACATCAACTTATCATATGAGTATCAAATATCATGTGGGAGATAGAGTGTGGGAAGTTATTTCTGAACAGCAGATTGCAAGGTCGTGTTACCAAATGACGGTCAGGAAAGGGTTGAGTGAGAACAAGCGCGAAAGGGATGACGATCTACCAAAAGGGGTACTTAGTGCGAAAAAGGTGAAAGAACAGGAGAATTATGTTCGGCCACATGAGGATTTGAGGGAAATTTCATTAGAAGAAGGTCGCCCAAAATACATTACGCGGATCGGGATCTTGATGGCTGGAGCATTGAGAGAAGAGCTGGTAAAATTGTTGAAGGAATTTAGGGACGTCTTTAATTTTGGGGTTGGAGAATTAACAGGAGTGTCTCCAGAGGTCGCGCAACATCATTTGAATGCGGACCCGGAGGCGAGGCCGGTTAAGTAGAAGAGGAGGCATTTTGGGCCTGAATTGGACAAGGTAATTGAAGAGGAGGTTCAAAAATTGCTAAAGACTGGTCACATTCGAGAAATCCAATTTCCTGAGTACTTGTCTAATGTTGTGATGGTGCCGAAGACGGGACAAAAGTGGAGGATGTGTGTGGACTTCCGTGATTTGAATAAAGCTTGTCCAAAGGATCATTACCCATTGCAGCGAATTGATCAATTGGTGGATTCAACCTCAGGGTGCGAGCTGTTGAGTATGATGGATGCTTCACATGGGTATCACCAAATACCTCTTGCAAAGGAGGATCAGACCAAGGTGAGCTTTGTTACTTCTGCGGGGACATATTGCTTTGTATCCATGCTCTTTGGCCTGAAAAATGCAGGAGCGACCTATCAAAGGTTAGTGGATCGAATGTTCAAAGACCTGTTGGGGTCCACTATGGAGGTTTATGTCAATGATATGTTGGTGAAGAGCAAGAAAGCAGAATCCCACGTGGAAGATTTGAGAAAAACATTCCTTATACTGAGGCAATATAGGATGAAGCTTAACCCGAAGAAGTGCGCGTTTGGTGTGCGATCTGGAAATTTTTTGAGATATATGGTGACGGAGAGGGGTATTGAGGTTAATCCGAAGAAGTTGCGGGCTGTTCTGGAGATGCCACATCCTCGGAAGGTACGCGATGTGCAAGTGCTTACAAGTCGCATTGCAGGCTTAATCATTTTATTTCCAGGTCGGCAGAGAGGGGTGTCCCCTTTTTCAGGGCACTCCAAAAAGGGTCCAAGTTCGAATGGACAAAAGAGGCAGCGGATGCGTTTGAGGAACTAAAAAAATACTTGGCTAAAATACCATTGTTGACTAAGCCAATGCCTGGAGAAGACCTGATCTTATACATATCGGTTGGGGAGGTCGCAGTAAGTTCGGTGCTAATCAGAGAGGATGCAGGTACACAAAAACCTATTTATTATATCAGCAGGATGCTGCGAGTGGCTGAGCTGAATTATTCCGAGCTGGAAAAAGGGGGTTTTGCGCTGATTTGCATAGCAAGGAAACTGCGGCCATACTTTTTGAGCCACAGGGTGAGAGTACGTACCAATTTAGCTCTCAAGCAGGTCCTGAGTAATCCAGATGTATCTGGAAGGTTGGTGAATTGGGCTGTGGAGTTAAGCGAGTAAGATGTGGTGTATGAACCTAGGGTAGCCATCAAGGCGCAAGTATTGGAAGATTTTTTTGCAGGAAATGGTGCGTCCATATGAGGCAAGTGATGAGGTAAAGCCATGGGTATTGCATACTGATGGATCAACTATGGTGTCAGGAGCAAGGATGGGGGTCGTGTTAACCAGCCCTGAAGGAGAAAATTCAGAGTTCACGATTAAGCTGGGATACAAAGCATCTAACAATGAGGCTGAGTATGAGGCTGTGTTGTAGGGTGTGAAAATGGCGAGCGATCTGGGAGCAAGGAAGGTATGGGCATACACGGATTCCCAGTTCATAGCTCGTCAGTTCGACAATTCTTTTGAGGCTAAGGAGGAATGCATAGCGATATACTTAAATAAATTATGAGAAGAGGTAGCGTGATTTGAGGAGTTTAAACTAGAGCACTTGCCGCGAGCTGAAAACACTCGGGCTGATCAGCTCGCTCGAATAGCGGGCGCATTGGGGACTTGTGATACTCGGAAAATCACGCTGATGGAGTTGAGTCATAGTAGTGTGAAGAAAGGAAAGGAGGTAATGGAGCTCTAATTTAAGGATGATTGGCTCACGCCTACTCTCATTAAAACGAAAGAGGGAGCAGAGCGGTTGACAACGAAGGAAGCTAAAACAGCGGCTTGTTTTTGCGTCATAAATAAGGAGTTGTACAAGAGGTCGCGCTTTGGGTCTTTTTTGAAATGCTTGGCCAAGGAGCATGGATTGGAAGTGTTGAAAGAGATATATGAAGGATACTGCGGGGATCATGAGAAAGAGAGAGCGCTGGTT
Source organism: Phtheirospermum japonicum (assembly GCA_014905375.1). Classification (NCBI taxonomy): domain Eukaryota; kingdom Viridiplantae; phylum Streptophyta; class Magnoliopsida; order Lamiales; family Orobanchaceae; genus Phtheirospermum; species Phtheirospermum japonicum. The sequence goes on along the minus strand of BMAC01000328.1, from coordinate 772,608 downwards.
GGCATAACATTAAGGGCTGGCTTCTTTTGGCCGGGAATGAAAGGCATGGCTGGCGACCTAGTAAGAACGTGTAAGAATTGCCAGATGCATGCTCCGGTTATCCATATACCTGCCGAAGAGATGATGGTTATGATCTCGCCGTGTCCGTTTGCACAATGGGGAATTGATATTGTGGAAGCTTTTCCAAAGACTCCGGGCAATAAAGAATATCTGGTGGTGGCAGTTGATTATTTCACAAAGTGGGTGGAGGCTGAAGCGGTTACGGGCATAAGCGAGCAGGATATGATGAATTTTATTTTTAACATTATTTTTTGCAGCTTTGGTGTCCCGCGAGTGTTGGTGTCTGATAATGGAACCCAATTCAATGGGCAGAAAATCCAGGATTGGTGTAAGGAAATGGGGATGAAGCAGCGATTTGCTTTTGTGGCACATCCCCAAAGTAATGGGCAAGTTGAAGTTACTAATCATATCATTGTACAGGGTATTAAACTACGATTGTAGAAAGTAGGAGGGCTCTGGGAAGAGGAGCTCGCATCGGTTTTATGGGCTTATCGAACAACTTCCCGAACTTCCACAGGGGAGTCTCCATTCAGCTTGGCCTATGGGATGGAAGCGGTTATTCCAACCGAGATAGTAGGGGGGTCGCAACGCTTAGCGGCGTTTAATGTGGAGGAAAATGAAAGGCTATCAAGAGGGGCGATTGAAACAATTGATGAGATACGAGAGAAGGTTGCGGCCCGGGTAGAACATTACAAGCAAAAGATACAAGTTGCTTTTAACAAACGTGTTAAACATCGTTGTTTTCAGGTGGGTGATCTGGTATGGAGGCGGACTGATGCATTGCGTAAGACTAGGAAGCTGGATCCAAATTAGGTTGGGCCATTCAAAGTGGTAAAAGTACTACGTGGAAGGGCGTATATACTCGAGAATGCTGCTGGGAAAGTTCTACCGAGGAGCTGGAATGTGTGTCATTTGAAGAAATATTACGCCTAGAAGGCAGGTTGTTTGCGTTTTACCCTTCGGGGCGAGCTGGTTGTATTTTACCCTTCGGGGCGGTTGTTTCATTACCCTTCGGGGGTGGGCTGGTTGTATTTTACCCTTCGGGGCAGTTGTTCTATTACCCTTTGGGGCGGGCTGGTTGTATTTTACCCTTCGGGGCGGTTGTTCTATCACCCTTCGGGGCGGGCTATTGTGTTTTACCCTTCGGGGCGGGCTGTTGTGTTTTACCCTTCGGGGCGGGCTGATTTTTACCCTTCGAGGCGGTTGGATTATGATGTACCCTCAGGGGCGGATATCTTTTTCAATATATAATAAAACTTGGTGAACTACTTTCATGGTTTTTTAAATATGGTTAAAGGGTGTGATCGTGTTTGGGAAGGATATGTTTGACTTACATATCTTTCTCGAGCTGTTATGTTCTTATGTTATGGATGGCTATGTCTTTGCGAGCTAATATGTTTAATTTTTATCTGCGAGCTTGTTTTAGCTCCATTGGATTATTTGTGGTTCGTGGTGTGATTATTTTCCCTGGATCTCATGGTCTCATGGGTGTGGGGAGTATGATTGTGATTGGCTATGAATTCGCGCGACCTATATCAACTTATAGGTTTACTTCATACATGGTTTATGGTTTGGTTTTTACATGGTTTAAAGTGCAGGTTCATATATGGTTTGAGATGGAAGAGTTATGCATATAATAAATAGAAATGGAATTGTTCATACATATAAGCAAATATTGTTCATAAATTAAGAGAAGGGTACAGGTTGGGAAATCTAAAGAAAGCGACAAGCCATCAGGTCGCGTTTGGCCCAGGAGAGGGGACAAAGTCCTCCAGGGGTGTGTCCAGTTCAGCAGTCAGTTTGGCGGACAGCACAGCTCGACCCTGGCAAGACAACCACCACTCAGCGTCGATTGGCTGGTTCATGTCGCCCTTAAAAGTGCTGAAAGGGGGTAGCATATTGATGATGGCTGGCACATCGGGGCTGTACGTGACATTCGGGGCCACGAGCTGGTCCTTAATTATTCCAGCGGCCTTGAAAACCCACTCCTTGCTGCCACCAGCCATCTTGCCGAAGTATATGGAAGACTTCTTGGAGGCTTTCAGCAGCTCTTCCCGATAGGCGCCCATGAACTTTTTGCCCTCTGTGCTCGTAAGGAAGGTTCGCCGACCTTCAGCTACACCCCGCTCATGCACCACCTGGTTCAGCTCCTCGAGCTTCTGATTTTGCGCTTTGAGCTCCTCGATCTCGCGAGCTTGTTTTTGGGCGTCCTTGACCTCGTTGCCCAGACGGGCTGTTTCGTCCTTCAGGCTATTCACCTGGATCTTCAGAATGAGTATTTCTTCTTCGCGAGCTTTCAACAGGTGGTTTGTGCCATCCAATTCTCCTTGGGTCAAGGACAGCTGCCGGGTTTGTTGCTCCATTTGGGCGGTCAGCTCGTCGCATGTTTTTTGGAGCTTGATCTTGGCGGACCTCGCCATCAGCTCCTCAGATAGCTTGGAGACCAGGGGACTCAGCTGTGTCATGAAATTGTATGAGGGTTTGCAAATATTATGGTAAGGAGAGGAGTTTTTAAGTAAGTACCTGTTTGATTATCCGCTCGTCTAGGAAGGCCTAGATCTCTTTGGCATTGTCGCACTGGGCCAGTCCCTTCCCAGGTCGGGAGAGTTGGAGGAGGTCGCGGCATGAGTCTTGTGGAGGCGACGAAGTTTCTGGACGGGTTAGCTTGGGCTCTTGGCAGCGGGCTTGAGGGGTCGCTTCCCCTTCCCTTTTGAGGATATTTGTACCAGTTATACTTCTTCCAGGTCGTCCTCCACGTCCTGGTCAGCCTCTGTCCCAAAGGCTTGGTTCGGAGCCTCATCCACGTTGATGACTGAGGGAGGAGGTGCGGAGGTGACGGTGGGCTGTGGATTGGTTTGCTCCGTGACTTCCTCAAAGCTCGGTGAGGCACACTTATTAATGAATGCCACTGCAATAAGAAGGTAATGTGTTATTATTAAATTATAACGATGGATGATGATGTAAAGTTATAAAATGTGGGAGACCTACCAAACTCTGATTGGGTCATGGCAAGATCTGGGTCGACCGGGCGAGAGTCGATGCCCACGAATTTGAAAATTTTAGACCAGCTGGTGAGTAGCTACACGTCGAATGGGCGCTTACTCCATTCTGGGAGCTGGTCAGAATATCTTTTGTACAAGATGGGGCAATGTTTGGGACTGGGAGGTTTGGCTTGTTTTGGGGTATGGTATTGTAGACTCGGTCGGAAAGAGCCAGCTCTCAATGTTGTGAATGAAGAAGAAATTCTTCCTCCATTCAGGAACTTTGTTTGAAGGATTTATTAAAAAGCGAGATTTGCCCTTGCGGGCAGAGAAATAAAAGGAATCTTGTTGATGTTTTATTTGAAAGCAGAAATGGAAAAAGCATGGGTCAGGCTGTGTATCATAATATTTACATAGTATGAGGTACCCCGCCAAAAATTATATGGAATTGGGGGTCAATTGTAAAGGGGAGACTTTATATAAGAGGGAGGTCTCAATATAAAATTGGTGTGGTGGGAATCTAAATCCCGACCTAAGTAGCTCGTCAAAAAGGGTAATGTGGTTTAGGGAAGGTTTCATAGGGTCTAAGTGGAGGATATCGGGTAGAACTATTTTAGCGGTCTAAAGGAGGTTAAGGATTTGTTGGAAATCTTCAAGTCTTTCCGGGTCAGGGAGTAACCAGTAGTTATCTTTAATTTCCTTGGTTGTTAGGGATGAGAGAAGTAGGTCGGCGGCATCTATGGAGCGAGCTACAGTCACTGGGTTTTCTAGAAAGTGCTCGCAAGGAGGTGGGTTATTAGGTTTGGCTAAGGGGATGCCCTCTGGTATATTTACAATGGTTAAGGGGGCAGGAGAGGGGTCATCGGGTATATTTTCTGCTAAGTCTTGGGCGTCGGTATGAAACCTAGTCTGGGCTTCTAGCTCCGACCAACTGACGTCGCCTTCTGGCTCAACACGAAGGGCGGAGAGAGAGGAGAAGAAGGCTATTTTCGTCTTCTTTTAAAGATATACGGGTTTTCAATAGGATTGAAATCGGGGGAAAGGCTTAAATTTTGGGAATCCGGGTTGGAAGAAGCTAATTTTGTCATTAATTCAATATCATAAGGGGAAAAACAGCAGAAAACACAACAACAACTCAGCAGATGCAACACATATATGGCAGTAAATTTAAATTATTTATTGAAAAGGGAAGGATTTAGGGGACATACACATTTAAGGAGTCATGGAGGTTGGTGATGAGCGGTGTGCTGCTGGAAAGTTTCTATAAATTAAAGAGTAGGCGAGCTTGTCTGTAGAGCAAAAATTGCGATTTTTTGCTTGAGTTTTTGTAAAATGACTAATGTGGAAGATAGAGGGGTTTTCGTGTGTTGGGCGGCGAGAAAGTTGATGGGACAGGTTGGAGCGGGAGTTAGTAGGGTTTTTCAGAAATGTTTTGGGCCCAAAGCGTTTATTATACTACAAGAAAATGGGGGGATGACGCGTGTCCTACACTTTGTCAGGCTGCATTTAATGAATCTTTAAGGGGATGGGATGGGCAAAGGAAGGCGTGTTTTGACTTTTTGGGACTGCTTATGATTATGTTTTCTTGGGTTATTGTGCCCGATCACAACTTCAGGTCGTAGGAGAAAGGTCATATGGTTTCAGGTCGCCATATATAGAGTCTGGGGACTTGGTCTCGGGACTCATTGATCTCTTCTTCCAAGAGGAGCATTCTTTTTGGAGGACGGGCGAGCTCAGCGAGCTGATCTTTTTGAGGTCGCGAGTTTATGTGAAAAATTCTTATGGGACGATTGGTATTATAGCTCGGTATATCGAGCTCGGTTATTCTAAAATATGGTTTGTTAAGTTGGCAGGGTGATTTATTTATGTTTTATGTTCTATTGTTATTTTGGGGTGGTTGTACTCTTTAACTTTCTGTTTACATGTCCTACCTGATTTCGTACCTCAATCAGCTAGAACATGGGGGACTAGCTGATACGACACTAAAAATCCATACGTAATATATGAGGGTATTTACGGTAAGCGACCTCATCTCTTGGAAGGAGCATTTCTTCTGGGAGGTGAGCGAGCTGGTTTGAAGAGTAACGACCTGGAGTATGAGGACGAGTTCTCATATAGGGTCGCGACCTCTTATGCTTTATGTGTTGGGCGCTAGTTGTTAAACTCCGTCATGGGCTTTATAAATGTCAGACCCAATTGGGCTCGTATGGATGGTCTTATGGGGTCCCAACGAACTGTATGGAAAGAATTACAGGCTCAGGCCTATTCCGGTAAATTAAACAAGAGATCTATTATTTATGGGAACTTAGCATACAAGAAAAATCCTAATTCTAAGTCGGTCACGGTATTTATGGAAGTATGGTGGGAGAAGGAAACCCTGACTTGGGGAGGACTTCTCTTTTCTCTATAAAAGGGGTGCATACCTCTCTTTTATGTTTATATTGTTTATGACGGATTGATCTCTCGAATTATCTCTTGCACTATCTAACTTAAGCATCGGAGGACCTTCGTCGGGGCCGCCCCCCACCTTGGTTGAAGGTATTGTTTTGCAGGATCGGCTATGTCGCCAGGAGGATTTTTGGAGGTTTATCAGGTCGATGTGACGTATTTGGAAGCTATTTCAGGTCGCTGATCTCAAATTTGAGGTTAGTGCCCCCTATTCTTGGTAACCAATCTTCTTGGTTTTATCACTCATACTTATATAAATAGAGGAATGATAAGAGAACCGATTGGGGACTCAATTAACGAATTCTGGTATTCTTACATACTCTTTTCCCTCCAATCCTCTCTCTTGAACTCAGTACTGTAGAAAAAGGGGTGTACATGGGACTTAAAGATCACCAAATTCGAACCGATACCTGAAGCGAAGAGTTTTCGAACTGAAATATCCATTGACCTTTTGACTTTCTACGAACCAAACTGTTCCAAAACATTTTATGGCACTGTTCTATAAATATTTTAAATATCAATACCAAGAACCGTAACGCAACAAAGAACTGAAATTAAAATCGATTTTTAAGAGGTTTTTTTTACACTTATATTATATATGTATATTACATTTAGCTTATTTGTATTTGATGTTAACTACACATTATGTAAACTCTATACTATCGAAATATGACATAATAAGTATTAAAAACTTAATATTGATAAGGGTACCTGTACCCGAAACCGACACAGGTGAATAGAACAAACTATTAACATTGGCCACACAGTGCCTAAGCAGCAATCTGGAACGCCTTTTTTCGCTAATCTTTAACGGTTCTTGCGACATCTAAGATCGAGCTGTTGTAGAAAGTCAGACTTTCTAGAATGGGATTTGCACCAGTTTGATATAGTCCAGCTTTCTAGAACAGCTTGATACCCATTCTAGAAATACATTTGCCTGTTCTAAAAAATATAATTTTGAATCTGTAACCGGTTGAATCATTATAAAATGTGATGTAACCGGTTGAATCATTATAAAATGTGATTTTCTAGAACAAGTTTTGAAAAAAGCATTCTAAAAAGTATAATTTCTAGAACATCTTTGAAAACCTGTTCTAGATTAGTGTGTTTTCTAGACTTAAACTCGTTCTGGAAGGTAAAAAATAATAATAATAATAAGCATGTACCAATATATACACCAAAATCATCAATATTAAATATTATGCTATTCTACAAAAAATACACCAAAATGATCAATACTAAATATTATGCATATACTACCAACAATACACCAAAGTCCAATAAAAGCAACACATTTATAAACTTAGTTAAGATAAACACAACATTTACTGCATATACTAATTAGTTCACCTACAAATACACCAAGAAACTCAATGACATTATTCATTTCACTTGTTGCCTTTGCATCTCAACTAGCTTCACCAACATTAGCCACATCCCCTGAGAATAATAACAATAATGTGGAAACTATTGGGTTCATGGTGATGCTAAATCACGTGGATCAAGGTAAAAGTCTCACCAAACCCGAGTTATTACAGCGTGCGTTCCTGCGAGAAATGAAGAGGGAAAGGCGCAAAGCAATAATGCCCAGCTTGCTGCTGGATCACCATCGCCAAGCATTATTGTCCCTGTTCTTGGAGTCAATGGCAGATTTTTTATGAATTTGTCCATTGGGACTCCACCGTTACCTCACCGCGTACTTGTTAACATTGACAGAGATCGCATACAGACTCATCAGTGCAACACCACTTATTCTTCCTACTCCAAACTACAATACTCTAGCGTCCTATGTAAAGCTGAGGCGAAGTCCGGTTGCAACAAAAATGGCTGCTGCCAGTATAAATATAAATACACTACCAACAGCATGGTCTAAACTGATTTGGCCACTGAGACCTTCACATTCGAGGGAAATGTTACTCTGCCTAAAGGAAAAATACATATCAGAGACATGTTGTAGAATATATTAAAAGGCTGGAAACAGGTACCTTCTCAACTTTTTGCATGCATATTGAAATCACATTAAAAAAAAAAAAGAAAAAATGGCAGATAAATAACCCTTGCAAATGACTGTTGACTTGCAATGAGGCCGCTAACTGTATCGCCGGTGATATCAAATCTGCCTATAGAGGGCTTACGAATTAGAATTGTTTCATTAGGACCCTTCGAAGCTTGACAGACAAAGAAAACGCCAGCCGACACAAACTTAACTTTTAATTAAAATTTAAAAAAAAATACAATTAAAAAAACATCTAGATTATATCAGCAACATACCTCACCAACAACCGTCAATAACGTTTTAAGCCGAAGAACACGTTCGGTCTTCTCAACTCCTAGAATCTACACAAAAATAAAACCTTATCACTTACAATAATCTTCAACATGATAGCTTATACATTCAAAAACACAAATTTGAGGTAATGAAAAAAAAAATGTAAAACAATCGCGAACCTTAAAACCATTTTCTTCTAAATCATTAACTCGTTCTAGTGATTGTTTGAACTTCTCAAACACTTTACTTGCAAATGTCCGGGGCAAACCATCTCCATAACCAGACCTAGTGACATGTGCAAGACCCGTACCATCATCCTGATAAGGCAAATGCAACACGTTTAACTTATCCATCAACACATACTAGGTACTACAGAATTAAGAGGAAAAGGTGGGGTGGGCTCGGGAGTATAAATTCACCATTTTCTTGCAAAGGGACATTTTTTAAAGGAAAAACATATAAACCTGCATTTTTTTAATAATTATTTTAACACTGCTTAGATGGAAATGAGGTGGGCCCCAAACCCAAATCTTACCAAGTACCAGGAAACGGCTCTCCAAACGGAAGGCCACATGTTTTTTTTGTTTTTTCCATTTACCTTCGTCATCGCATCTCAATAAACTCTGCGTTTCCTGAAATAACATCACAAAATGGATGGTTCAAACACTAGCAAAAACAAAGAATATCTGAACCAACCCACCCAGACACTGACACAACCAAAGGCAACACTTTGCTTGCACCATTCAATAATTCATCTGAGAAGTATAAATTAGGATTGCAAGAATATCAAATGAGAGACTATTCCAAAAATTAATGTTCGATATGTAATATTTTGTTTTATTTAACCATGAACAGGATAAAACATTACTCAATCTCCACTTGGGCATCATAGAATGAACAAAATAAATTCAAAACACTGCAAAAGTTCCCAATCATTTAATTTTTGAACCGGAGTGACAGATTTCAAATAATCAGCCTCCCTAAACAAGCAAAGATTAAAAAGTTAAATCAAGTAAAGCAATATAGCTATCGAAGACATTGTCCACGAGTTTAAAATAATAATTAAAAAGAGAAAAAGAAAAATAGACATTCAGACCTATCGAAGCTTTGCTGATAAGATAAACTATGGCTGATGCTGTGCATCACAATGCTCCCTCAACTGAAATGATCCCCAACTATGGCTGGGACCTTCTCATATACTTGATGATCTAGAATGTGGTGGACTGTCTAGCCCGGTTGATATTTCGTACATGAAGAGGGCTTTGGCTGGCCACACATTTCACCTGCATTACCGAGAATAATGGATATATTGTCATAATCACAAAAGGGAATTTAACATCATGACCATATAAATATTGAAAGAGATGTAAATCTTATTATTTTCAGAAAAAACCTTGGGATATTATTTGCTCCATCTACATTCATAATTAGTATCTCCTCATTTTAAATAAAATTCGGTTTGTTGACAGTACTATCATTATTCAAATCCCAAAAGAAGAAAAATTTAGGAAAAATGAATCGAGAAGTACACCGTCATCTCATGTTATATGATGAAACAAACCATCTCAATTCTCAACCAAAAATATAAATAGATGAAAAATCAGACGCTGTCGAAAATGTAACAGTCGTCACACGTTTCTTTTGTCCTCCTGACATACCCCTTCTCATATCATCGCCAACCATAATATTCGAACATATATCCAAACCAAGTATCTGTCATTAAGTTAGTTTTTCTCTCAAAAATCACATGCATCAAGAAGCAGCTCGTCAGAAATAAAAATAGCAAGATAAATAAAACCTTGAGAACATAATCCGTGACCAAACTGGTTTTTTAGCCCGAGATCGATGTGGCTTTCATGAACACATCGATTTCAGGGTCAAGCTTGATTTCAGGCTCTTTCTCACGCCTCGAAATCTCGGCCAGCAGTTCGTACCATTGGCCAATGCCCAAACAACAACCTTAGAAATCTAAAGTCTCTCTCACAGTCATCTCCCCATGATGAAGATCATGTTAGCATATATAAGCACATGTTCTCTGAGGAACAAATTCGCTAAATTATGCCCGCAACATGTTACCCTCCCAGATTTCTATACCAAACATATAAAAAGTCTTATCAGATATAGAGAAAGTCGATATCACACCACAAAAGTATGATACAGTAAGAGGAATACATTGCAAATCATAACAAAACATATTTATTCATTTCCTGTCAGTTGCAATAAGAGGAATTTGCAACAAAACACATACATAAAAAATATAACCTGGATGGCCTGAAAATTCCATTGGCATCATGTATCTGTATCTTTCTCTTCTTGGATGGGGTGAGCCTAAATATTCCTAGAACGCTCTGTCAAATTAAAAAAAAAAATTATCAGGCATCAATAGATCAAATGTCACTTTTTGAAAACGAAAAACCTTTACTCATTAGATAAAAGTAAAACTGAATACTATATATACATACCTCAATTGAATTCAATGTAGCATTAATGAGAATGGGCAATACTCTGCTTCCAACATGAACGTCTTCTTCCACCGCCGAATGCTCGTATCTTATTTTGATTTTCGGTGTCTCAATCCCCACCTATTTAAAAACAAAATATTTATAAAAAAAAAAAGAATCACAAAACAGATTAAATCGGAGATATACACTCAATCAGCCAGCCGCACACGTGTGTGTTCTCGAATTATCTATCTATCACCTGTCGGCCCAACTCCTAAGCGTTTGAAGAAACTTCTCATTATCCTCCTCAACAGAATTCAAAATCCTATCAACAAGCTGCTTCTTCTCATCAGCTGCTGCTCGCTCTTCTCTTTCTCCAATCCCGATAGATGGGCGAGGGAGATTTGCGCATCTACAAGTTGAGAGTGCTTGACTCTCCTATTGATCCTTGGATTTGCCCTTCTACCTATCAAGACAAACTCGGGGTGTGTGGAGTGAAATTAATGAACTAAAATTAAAAGGAAAGCCCAAATCCAGGAAAGCTAGTTCCTCTTTTTCAAAAAGAAATCAAAGAACCTAATGTAAGAAATTTACATGCCCTAATATCGAGAACCTGACCCTAGGCGCCCTCCTTCTTGTCTTGTAACTCTATCGAAGCCGCTGTTGTTGTTCTTCTTCTTCTTCGGGCTATCCATCTTATTGAATGGATTGGTGTGGTGGTGGCGCTGTGAGGTGGCTAGTGTGTGAGAGGGGCGGGAACCGACTGAAGACTTGAGAATTTATGATGCTTTTATTTATTCATCATCATGAATAATTTTTACATCAAGTGTATCAAGTGTGTGTGTATACACCCCGTGTATTACACAGTATTTATAAAAAACTAAATATGAAAAATAATTGTAAAAATTATAAAATTTAAAATTTAAAATAAAAAATTGAAAGGATGTGTTATCAATCCGTGCCCTCTTCAGTATAATAATAATTATAATTATTGATTAATATTATATTTTAATATTTAGATTAAATTCGTTAATAATTATACTTACATACTTATAAAAATTCAAAAGATGTCATATTTTCAACCTGTCTCTAATCTATATTAATTAATTATTATTAAATCATTATGTATTTATGTTTAGATTAATTTTGTTAGTAATTACAGTTATATACTTTGAAAAATTCAAAAGGTGTCATACTCTTAAACCTTCGCGGTATTGTGTCATTGTCTAATAAATATTAATTAATTATTATATAATTTTATTTTTTTATAACTAAATTGAGTTCATTACTAACATTTAGTTACATACTCCAATTATTGCAAAATATATCATAATTTACATATATAGAATATTTAAAATTTCAAAATTAAATTATTCAACTTTAATTATAAATAAAATTTATTAATTATTTTCATAAATATTTTTTTTTGTAATTAAAATTATTTCATATGTAATTTGTATTTTAATTAAAATAATTATTTTAGATTTTTTCTATTAATTATATATGACTTATTTATGTTATTATTTTAGGAATATAAAAGAAAATTATTGAATTAGACAAAATATAAGAAAAAAACTATTGAGTTAGAGTAAATATAATAAAATAAAATATTAAATTAGGCAAGATACAGTAAAAGAAAAATATTAAATTAAGTATAAATTAGGCTCGGATGACACATAATCAACCGAAACACCAAGATTTTTTATTATCCAAGTGAAGCATACGAAGCAGACACATACATTAGGAGGATTTGCATAAATATACTTGTTTAACACCCGTGTATTATACGGGACTTATCAAAAGATAAATAAAAAAAATTTATGATAATTATTTAATTTTAAATCTAAAATAAAATACTAAAATAATGTATTCCCAACTCGTGCCTTGTGCATGTCTAATCTATTTATTAATTATTATAAATATTAAATAATTTTGTATTTGATGTTTAAATTAAATTCATTAATAATCTTAGTTACATACTCAAAATGCGTCACATTCTAAACCCGTGTCTAATATCTATCTTATTAATTATTGTTATTAAATCATTTCATATATTAATGTTTAGAATAAATTCATTAATAATTATTAGTTACATACTTTGAGATATTCAAAAGATGTCATACTCTCAACCCGTGTCGCATTGTACTTGTGTCTAATCAATGTTTATTAATTATTAGCATATAACTTAATATTTTCATGTTTAGATTGAATACATTACTAATATTTAGTTACACACTTAAATTATTGTAAATAAMTCATATTTTACATATATATAATATTTGAAACTCCAAATATAAAATTATATTAAATTATATTATTAATAAAAAAATATTTAAATATTTTCATAATAAAGTTTTTTTAATTAAGATTATTTCATATGTAGTTTTTGTTTTAATTAAAATAACTAATTTAGATATTATCTACTAATTATATATGACTTATTTCTATTTTTATATTAGGAGAATCAAAACAAAGTATTGAATAAGGAAAAATATAATAAAAGAATTAAATTAGGTAAGAATAAATAAAAAGAAAAGTATTAAATTAGGTAAATATTAGGCTCGGATGACACTTAAACAAACGAAGCACCATAATTTTTTATTTGTCAATCGAAGCATACGAAGCAGACACATAGGTTAGGAGGATTTTGCATTGATATATAGGGGTGATAGCTCCATTTCAATACTCGATTTTTTTCATAATGATTTAAACCAGCCGCATCAGTGACTCAATGAACCAGTTATTGGTTCGATTCAATGTCCGGTCTGTTTTCAAAATATTCCGGCAAATAAGAAATGAATTTTCTTCACATTATAGAATATATTTAACAATATAGGTATGTAACAATATATAAGAATGTATTTATAACATAAGATCTAAATAATTTAGTACACCAAACGTATTTACAATATACGTTTGAAAAAGTGAATAGTGTAGAACGGGTTTTACGATATGTATTTTAGATATGGTTAATTTCCAATTGTTTAGAACGTATATTCTAAAAGTGTTCTAGGATACCACTTTATTATTACGAAAATACTAACGGACGACATTTTAGAACATAGTCGAGCCGTTTTAGAATGTTTGTTCTAAAATATTTTTTTATACTAGTGTCATGACAATGATTGTTAACAAGAAATTTATTACTTAGACAACAACTTTAATATATATTAATTAATAAAATTATTGCTTGCATAATACACAATAGTTTAGTTTTAATCAACTAATAATATCAAATTAGAAATATTAACATACTAATCAATATATTAAATAAATAATTCCATAAGATTTTAATCCACTAAGAGTTATTTTATATTAATTATCTACCATTAGTCATTATTTTGACTTGACAAGATTTAATTGTTTAGAAAATATTTGATATCTATCATCTTTAGTAATTATCATATATATTAATTTGTATGATTAGGTTGTAATTTTATTTCCCTGGTATAGAATTTGTATATGGTTAGTTAATATTATATAAGACTTTAAGATTTTATCTTCTTTACCTACTAATGATATTTACTTGATATATATTGTGTATATCTCTTTTTCTTATTTTGTAGGTATCTTATATAAACGGTGTGTGCCTATATGAAGTTGAGAAATTTCTCACAGCATACTCACAATTTTAGAAGAAAAAGATCAAGTTTTGAGAGGCAACTTTTCTGTTCAGTATCGGATGCGACTGCAGATGTTTTCGGCATCTGCGATAACATTCCTGCAGTTTAAATATTTAACGCGTTGTGTTTTAATTTTCATTGGTATTATTACTCTTCACAACAGATACATGTTTTATTGTTTTACTGTGAATTCGAGGCTTGCGATTCTTTCAAGTGGCATCATAGCCAACACTTAAATTTACTAATTGTCAATCCTCTATATTGCAAGCTAGAATGTATTCATTAATTGGCTCTTTTATTGATATTTTATTTTTCTTAAATATAATTCCTTGTCTAAAATTTTTCAAAACTCCACATCTTTGAAAGCTCAAGAAATCTCAAGTTCATTGATAGAAATGTCTGATATTAAAACTTTTGAGTATATTAGGTATCGTGCGTGTCTTTGTTTTTGTCACTTTTCCAATGAGTGTGCTAACACTTTAGTCGAAAATGGCCTTAGTGCCACGTTAAGTGACTATGAGTTTGAGCAAGAAGAGATTGACTCTAATGTTAAGGAAAACTTATTTTCACAACTCTAGAGGAAAAACTCGTCACTCCTTTTGATATCGGTCAGGATGTGATCGGGGCTTACTGCGGTGAGGTAGTTTAGGATGATTATATCTTCACATATCTAGTCACATTTAGTCTAGAATTTTCTTGTTGCACTAACATGTTCCATTATTGTTCTTCTTTGGGACATATGAGACCCTATCGTTGAAAACTGAAATTTGATCTTGCTCGAAAGGTTTCTGAAAAATAAATTTCATCAGAGATGCCATTGACTTCTAGTCATATCTCCAGTAATATTTGAACCATCTAGGTTAAAAAATCATATGTCAGTTGTAATATTATTTGTACATCTCTTGATTCCAATTTTTTTTATTCTTCGTTGTTTGATACTGGTTGTTCCCAACATATGACATGTATTTTGCAATATTTGGTTGATTATGAGTTGTTGAACAAAAGTCAAGTATCTTTTGGCATAAAAGTGCATCTATAAAATGGACTTTTGGAAAAGTATAATTTAGAAAAGTGCTTGTGAGAAATGTGAAGTGTTTGGTAAAAAAAAATTTAAAAGTCCATTTAACAAAAGTGTAGGAAATGAAATTCAAAGTCATAAATTATCACTTCTTCAAAATGGACTTTTGGAAAAGTTACTTTTTTCAAAAGTAAATTTTAAAATAACCACCAAACATGTTTTTCTTTCTAAATGGACTTATTTACAAAAATTCCATTTCAAAATGGGTTCCCAAACAAGCACTTAATGTTCTTTATGTAGAAGGGCTTGTAGTTAATTTGCTTAGTATAAGTCAACTTTGTGATGATGGTTTGTATGTGAAGTTTGGAAAGAACTCTTATGAAGTTTTTGAGTGTTCTAACACTTATATTCTTGTAAGTTTAAGAACAACTAATAATTGTTACCAATTTGATGGTAGCCAAACTTCTATGCGATCAAGACATCTAAACTACAAGTTAAGGACATTGTACTATTGCAGCAGAAATGGAAGCAATGAAATAAGATGTTAATCTCCTAATTGCTAATCATGATACTTCAGGTTTGTACTATGTTTAGTTTTCATGTAAAATACAAACTGTGAGAAGAGATTGAGAGATTGGTTCACTACAAGAAAAATCAGCCTTTGCTGACGGGCAGAACCATCAGCAACCCCATCAGCAATTAATTTACTAATGGATTTGCTAATGGGCGGTATCTGTCAGCATTTATGTCGTCAGTATTGTTATCCTAACAGGATCATCATACTCGTCCGCAAATGTTAACGCCATGCTGAAGGGTACAACTCGTTAGCAATCGCCTGTACATCAATCGATACCCGCCAGCATTTGCTGACGGGTTTACATGTCAGCATTTGTTGACGGGTTAAACCCGTCAGCATTTTCAAATAGCGTTGACGGGTATTTTGCTATCAGCATTTCCTAACGGGATGAGCCCGTCAGCAATTTCAATTTATGCTGATGGGTCTCACCCATCAGCAATTTTAAATATATATTTTTTAAATTTTATTTTTATTTTATATTATTTTTACATGTACGTGTGTCAAAAACTAATAATCAAATACGAAACATAATTTATAAATCCCAAAAAATTATAAAATTAAATATAAAATATAATTGATTAACATATTCTATAATGTACACAGTTTAAATAAAATATAAATATCTGTTCCTAACACTACTACTCTGCAGAATCATATGGAGAATAAGCTGGAGAACCACCTGGAGGATCAGAGGGAGGCCACAGACGTCGCGCTCTCATCGCTGCGGCGACTTCCTCAATCACCTACTGATGGAGAGTCGTCTGAAACTCGAGCTTCTCACACTCATGCTCCTCGCACATTGCCTGGAGTTGCTCCTGATGTGCCCGTTCGCTCGCCTCGAGTTGACTCTGTATTTGGCTCTTCAAAACATACAGCTGCCTCTGGAGCTCCGTGACACGGATATCTAGAGCAGAGGAGGTACCGCCTCTGAAAGTCTTCGAAGCCAGAAGACCTCCTAAGAACACGTGCCAAATGGACGATCCTTCTTCACTCTGACGGTCTCTAGATAGACCTCGTCCTCGTTAACTGATTCGTACATTTTTGCTACACTTTTGTACATATTTTGAGTCATGTTTGAGTCTTTTTACCGTCTTTTTAAGTTAAGAATAAGTTGTTTTACATGATTTTGCATTCTCTGGCCTTTTGCTTAACTTTTATACTTTTCATTTAATAATTGGTCCTTTTGGACCATTTTTCTTGTTTTTCTCTTTCAGATGAATCACTTGACAAAACCCGGGAGATGAAGACGAAGAATTAGCGCTCGAAGTAGCCAAAAGAACACCTATCCAACTGGATGAACTCAACAACCGATCGAATTGACCTTCCAAACACGCACCGATTTGATAAGCACTATGTCCGACCGGACAAGAAGACAAAAACTTTCATCCGATCGGACTCATGAACCATCCGATCGGACTCATACGTTACAAATGCAGATTTTTGGAATTCTTCAGTTACGAAATGGTTCTTGAGCCTTTAAAACTCATAAATACTCAGAGAAGACCCATCCTTTCACCCCTAGACTAGATCATATACAATGGAAGAGAGAATTGATAATTTTCTCAACCTTTGAACTATAGCCCTCACGGCAAATTCATTTAGAATTTCGATTGGTTCGTGATAACCGCTGGAGATGGAGGTTCGTGACAAGATTCCCGAATTCAGCGAGGTTCATTTCATTTCCCGGAATAGCTGGATCTGGCAAAGAGTTTGTTTGTTGTTTATGCAAGGTCGTAGAGGCCTAAGAGGTGAACTTACACCACTCATAGATAACATCGAACGAGTAGGAATACCAAGGAGACTTTTTCCTTCCCCCGACGGGAATCAATCTGAAGCAACTCAAGCCATCATGTCGAACAATTCACCTAATGGCGGCCTAGGAAATGGAGGAAGAGGAGGAAGAACAAAAGGTCAAGGAAGAAGGCAAGACAATCGCAACCCTCCTCACGGTTAACCATATGGCATTCCACCCGAAGATGACATGCGAAATCAAGATCAAAATCCATAGAATGAGATCCAGAATGAAGATACACGGATATTCGCTCAAATTGAAAATCAAGAGCATGATCGTGACGAAGAACCGAGAGGACACGAAGTCCTTGAACATGTTAATCCACCGGCGCACAACAGGGTAGCACAACCCCATGAAGACCGCCGAGTGATGTGGCCAGAACAACCAGTCGATCGAACGCCACAACATTTTCGAAATCGAGAAGAAGCCCGAGCTTTCAACTCATGGGCAAATCAGAGATTCGAAGACAATCATGTTGGAAATAGCGGGCCCCTGCCCCAAAACAACCAACGAAATCATTTTGAATTTGAGAACCAAGCACGATGACCGAATCATCCAAGAAACAGAAGGAACGAACAAATGTACCGTGTTTGGCAAAATGACAAGTACGACCAACATCATGAAGATAAGAAATACAATTTGAACAATGTTGGAGGAAGAAGCTTTCGTAGAGGCCGATGGCAATGATATCCAAACGAACGCCGACAAGGAGACCTAGTGTGGCCAACCATTGGCCCATATAGTTCAGTTATCATCTTAGGCCCCGCGGCCCGAGACTACGAGTTGAAGTCTAACATTTTCAACCAATTGCCAACCTTTTATGGAATGCCGAATGAAGACCCGCTTAATTTTATTCGAGATTTTTACGTGGCGGTGTCCAGAATTCCAGCATTTGGATTAAACGTGAATTAACTCAGGATGATGTGTTTTTCGAGTAGCTTAAAGGATAAGGCCAAACAGTGGCTTTTGTCATTGCAACCCAATTCCCTAACTAATTGGGATTTGGTGTTTAAGAAGTTCGTGGGCAGATTTTATTCGGCTCAAATGATGGCCAAACTAAGGAGATAAATCACCAATTTCGAGCAAATGGATGGAGTGTCATTCCACGAAGCGTGGAAAATGATACAAAGGACTTTTACAAGCATGCCCGCATCACAACAATAGTCCCGAAATGGTCAACAGCTATTTCCACGAAGGATTGTTGCCAAACTTTAAGCAACAAGTTGAGAACAAGGTCGGCAACTTTGGAGACTTGACCGCGATGGAGGCATGGGATTTGTTTGAACTCTTAGGTGAGAAATCAAGACAAACAAGTTCAGACCAAGGAAAATTAGAGTGAACGAAGTATCGACATCTAAAGGGGAGAGTAGCAAACTTGAGGATCTTACAAAACAAGTTGCGTTGTTGGCTGGAATGATGACGCGCGAGAAGGAAACGACGCAACCGTCACACGAAATGTGTGGAGTTTGTGGAGCATTTGGACATGGAGCCAAGACGTGTGACACAACATTTGATGAAGACGAGGACGAAGAGGTGAACGTCGTGCAAGAGTTCCAATCTAATAATAAATTTGGTCAATAGTTCACTAAAACTGATAACTCGTACAACCCGACTATCCGACACCATGCAAACCTCAGGTATGGACCAGGAAGTCCCAATTATGTACCACCGCCCAAACAAACGGGTCCTCAATATTTGGCACGACCACCACCAAGAAAAAGTTAAGGAGGACCGAGTAATTACAACTCCTATCAAAACAAGGGTCAGGGTGGTTATCAACAACATTTTCCGCAAAGGCAAGGTCAACCACAACAACAACAATATCAAGTTCAGCTACAACAACAACAAACCCCAATACCCTAAGATTCCAATGAAGAATTGAGACTTTGGAGGCAAAGGCAAGAGATGGAAACACTACGTAATCGAGAAGAAACCCTTCGAACCGTCGAGGAAAACAATTGAATGAAGAAACAAATGGATATATTCGAGATGATGATAGGGCAACTTTCCGCGTCCATGGAGAAACTCGGAGCTGACCCCACAAATCTTCCCAGTCAACCTGAGCAATCAATGGCAATCCATGTGCTCCGGAGAGGCAAGAAGGTCAATAACAGAATCGGAGTGACAGAAGGTGAGGATCATGATGACGAACTTATTTTGAAGGAAAAGACAGCCAAGAAATTCAATCGGATAGGGCAAAGATCCGATCGGACTGGAGAACAGAAAGATCTGTCCGACTGTACGGAGCAAAGTTCTGATCGTACCGCAGAATAGAGAGTTTTATCTGATCGGACGAAGCAAAATTCTGATCGGACCAGTGGACAGAAAGTTTTGTCCGACCGAACAAGGCATAATTCCAATTGGACCAGAGGACAGGAAGTTCTATCCGATCGGATTGGAGAGGATATCTGGTCGGATGGAACCCATACGCAGGAGAATTTGAGTAGTATCAAGCAGCAATGAGTCATCCGAGACTCTGTACCATTTCCTAACCGACTCAAGCCAGCGAAAGAGAGCAAGAAATTCATGGAGCTCTACAACATGTTGAAGAACGTGAATGTAAACTTACCGTTATTTTATGTTATCAAAGCAATGCCGGGATACGTAAAATTTATCAAAGAACTGGCATTGAAGGAGAGGAAGCTAGAGGCAAATGAGAAAATAGTGTTGTCAAAAGAAGTGAGTGCGATTTGTCATCAACCACTACCAATGAAAGTGGTCGACCCGGGGAGTTTTTGCATCACGATAACTCTTGGGGATGGACAAAAAGCTAGAGGAATGCTCGATTTAGGGTCAGGGATCAACTTGATGCCCTACGCCCTTTACAAACAATTCAACCTTGGGGAGATGAAACCAACAAGCTTGAGATTTCAGTTAGCCGACCGATCAGTGCGACATCCTTTGGGAGTAGTTGAGGACGTTTTGGTAGAAGTCGGTTCCTTTGTAATCCCCGTGGACTTTGTGATATTAGATATCGGAGAAATTGAAAAATCGAGCTAGGAGCACACAACTCTTCTTGGTAGACCTTTTATGGCGACATCACACACCTTGATCAACGTGGGCCGAGGAAAAATGACACTTTCAGTGCTTGATGAGTCGGTCACGTTTTTACTTAAAGACATTCAATGAGTTCCTTCACATTTAATGGAACTCGATTTTTCTTATCTCGATTCAGTGGATCAATGCGTGAAAGAATTTTTCGGCATCATACCCTTCGAGAGATGGAATGTCGAGGACGACGATTTTAATACGGAGGGGGTGGTCGACCTATTTGAGATTGACGAGGAGCACGTGAGCAAAACGTCAATTCAACCCGTGTTAGAACCTAAAATGGAGTTAAAACCACTTCCGAGCCACCTCAAGTATGTTTTTCTCGAAGCCAACGAGAGAAAACCCGTGATAATTTTTGCGGAGCTAGCCGAGCATGAAGAAAAAGAATTGATCGAGGTACTTAGAAAGTACAAAGAAGCAATTTATTGGAGCATTGGAGACATTAGAGGAATAAATCCGATGACGTGCATGCATCGGATTGAGCTAGAAGAAGGAGCTAAACCAACAAGGGACGGACAAAGATGCTTGAATCCGACACTTCAAGAGGTAGTCAAAAAGGAAAATTTCAAACTCATTGAAGAAGGAATTATCTACCCCGTGTCCGATAGTGAGTGGGTTATCCCATTGCACATCGTTCCAAAGAAAGGAGGCATAACAATTGTGGAAAATGAGAGATGAGAAGTTGTTCCAATGCTCTTAACCACCGGGTGGCACATGTGCATTGACTGCCGAAAACTCAATGCAGCAACAAGAAAGGATCACTTCCCACTTCCATTCATGGATCAAATGCTCAATAAACTGGCAGAGCACGAATACTATTGATTTTTGGACGGCCTTTCAGGTTATTATCAAATAGCGATAGCTCCGAAAGATCAAAAGAAGACCATATTTTATGTGTTCTTTTGGCACGTATGCTTACCGGAGGATGCCATTCGGATTATGCAACGCACCAGCAACATTCCAGAGATGCATGCTATCCATTTTCACTGAGTTCATTGATGACTTCCTCGAAGTCTTCATGGACGATTTTCCCATTATATGGCTCATCTTTCTCTCATTGTTTAAATAATTTATCTAAATTGGTTGAATGATGTGTAGAGTCTTGTTTGACGTTGAGTTGGGAGAAATCGAACTTTATGGTAAAAAGTGGGATTGTGCTTGGGCATGTTGTGTCAAGTAAGGGGTTAGAAGTAGATAAAGCCAAAATTGATGTTATTGAAACCCTCCCACCACCTAAAGATGTTAAGGGAATTAGAAGTTTTGTAGAGCACGCGGGATTTTATCGGCGTTTCATAAAAGATTTTTCAAAAATTTACCGCCCGTTGTGTAAATTGTTAAATAAAGATGTGCCTTTTGAGTTTGATGATAAATGTTTTGATGCTTTGAACCTCTTGAAAGAAAACTCACACAGGCACCGGTTTTAGTTGCACCCGTCTAATGACGTGGTAGGGGCTGTTTTGGGGCAACGAGTCGATAAACTGCTAAGGGTAATCTATTATGCTAGTCTCTTGTTGAATAGTGCACAACGTAACTATACCACCACTGAACGTGAATTATTTGTTGTGGTGTTTTCATTAGATAAATTCCGTTCTTATATTTTTCGGTCAAAAGTAATTGTGCACACTGATCATGCGGCCCTGCGCTACTTATTTGTTAAAATCCAAAGTAAGCCAAGGTTGATTCGTTGGGTTCTTCTTTTGCAAGAGTCCAACGTTGAAATCAAGGATAGAGAAGGATATGAAAATGTGGTTGCCGATCACTTATCTCGCATGTTAATAGATAGTGAGTCTAGCAAACTTGATTTTGTTGATGATATTTTTCCTTATGAGGATGCTAACATTATCGAAAACATTAACGAGCCTTGGTATGATGATTTTGTCAATTATCTTGCATGCAATATTATCCCTCACCACCTTTTTGCCCAAGAAAGAAAGAGATTTTTGTCTAAATGCAGAATTTTCTTTTGGGATGATCCATACCTATATAAACGTTGGAAGGATGGACTCTATCGAAGGTGTGTACCGGACGAAGAAAAGATTGATGTGTTGAGGTTTTATCATGAAGGAGGACATTTTGGAAGCCAAAAAAGACAACATTCGAAGTTCTCCAATCCAGATTATATTGGCCCTCACTATTCGCCAACGCACACCATTACTGCAAGACATGCGATAATTGCCAAAGACCGGGCTAAATAGGGAAGAAAAATGAGATGCCATTGGTTTCGAATCAAGTAATCAAAATTTTTGATGTATGGGGCATCGATTTTATGGGACCATTTCCGAAGAGTGGAGAGTATGAGAACATCCTTGTTGGAGCTGATTATATTTCAAAATGGGTGGAAGCAATCCCAACCCGAAAGGCTAATTCTGAGATCATCCTCAAGTTTTTACACGAGAACATTTTCAGCCGTTTTGGAGTGCCAAGAGCGATCATAAGTGACGAAGGTAGCCATTTTTGTAACCGTGCTTTCGATCGGTTGATGAGAAAACACGGGGTGCGACACAAAGTAGCAAACCCGTATCATCCACAAATGTCGGGACAAGTGAGAACAAGCAATCGACAAATTAAGGGCATTCTGGAAAAGACAGTGAAGCCAAACCATAGAGATTGGGCGATGAAACTCGTTGATGCATTATGGTCGTATCGAACGGCCCACAAGACGTTTTTGGGCATGAGTCCTTTTTTATTAGTTCATGGTAAGGCTTGTCATCTTTCGGTTGAGCTAGCACACAAGGCGGAATGGGCAATACGAAAACTAAACATGGATGTGAATGAGGCTGGTGAATTTTGGAATTTGGAATTGAGCGAGTTAGAGGAAATAAGAAACGAATCCTATGACATGGCGTGGGCAAGCAAGCAAAAGATGAAAGATATGCTTGACAAAAAGCTTGTTCCAAAGGAATTAGAGGTAGGGAAACTGGCCTTATTATTTAACTCACGTTTCAAACTTTTCCCAGGAAAACTCAAGTTGAAATGGAGTGGGCCATACTTGATCACAAATATCAATAAATTTAGGGCCGTCACTCTGTACGACAAGAAAATTCCACGTTCCAAGTCAATGGGCATCGAGTAAAATTATATCATGAGGGACCCATCCCCAAAACCGATCGTGAGGTCACGCTACTTAACGATCCACCTCAAGAGTCTTGAACCAAAACGAGGTAACGTCTAGCAAAGGACGTTAAAAGTTACACTTCTTGGGAGGTAACCCAAGTGTTTTTATTTTCTTAATTTCATTTCTATACATATTTCTCATATTGGAAGTTATTATTTATACTTTAAGAAGTTTAGAAAGCTTGAAATCAACCTTTAGCACAAAGCATCCGATCGGAGGGATGAAGGCAACCGTTCGGATCAAACTTTCTAGACTACAATCCGACCGGACATGGGTGATGACCGATCGGACAGGCTGAATACATACCATCCGGTCGGACAACTTACAATCCGATCGGATATTGCGGCAAAATCAGCTGATTCTGGACACAGATTTGGTAAGAATAATACGCAAGGTAAGTCTGATTTGGTAAGGATTATGCTGAATATTAGCTAATTTTCAATCTTTTTATTTTTGGTGCTCAAGAAAAAAACTAGGAATATCTTGATTCTAAAAGATCCTTGAACTCCCATCCTCTAAGCCTCTTATCCCTATAAAAGCCCATCGTCAGTGTTCTTATTCTTCACAACTATCTTTTTCTTTATAAATTCTATGGTGTTTGAATACTCACTGAGAGCCATGAGCGAAAACCCATCTCCCATTAACTTTGGTTACGGATGGGTGACTAGAAAGAAATATGAGGATACGGTGGAGAGTTATGAAATTAAACTGGAGGAACAGAGAGAAAGAATGAGTGAGATGAGGGTGTATATCTCCAATTACATCTGCGAGGAGATGGCCCTGAAGGAGGACATAGCCACCCTCCACAAATATTTGGCCAAGGCAGACGACAAGATCGTCAAACTCAAGGCCAAGATTGCCGAGATGGAGGAGGATATAAAAAACCTTGAAGATGTGGTTTATGGAACTAGACCATAGGATCTTAATTCCTTGTTTATGTTAATTCTATTTCAGTAGTGTTTAAGAATTGGTTGTTATCGCCGGGTTGAATATCTAGTTTAAATAAAGAGCATTTATGCTCAATTATTGAATAATAAAAGATTTGTGCTTACGTGTTTTATTTCTATTTAACGAATCTTCTTGTGAGTTTTTCAGGGAAAAATCAATGTACATACGTTAATCAAAATAAATAATAATAAAAAAAATTAAATTAAAAATTATCACAGCAAACAGTGCCATCCGACCGGATGGAGGGCTAAACCTATCGGACTAAAGTTACTGGAGAACCATCTGACCGGACACGAGCACTATCCGATCGGACCAAACACACTGGACTCACATCCTATCGAATAAGTCCATAATCCAATTAGACGACAGCTTAGATTTTATATAAGTCAGTTTTCTTAAACTCGAAAATTTCACATTTCAACTAATCATTCTCCTATTTTACAGAGCAAAAGAGCAAAAGTCATTTTCGAAGCAATCCTAATCCCACATTCTTGCAAACAAACATATCCGATCGGAGAACTAATTGAAGCAATTCCATCCGTTTGGAAGAAAAAGATCAAGCCCAATTTGTTCCACTCAAACCTCAAGAACACAAATTCGCGATTTGAGAGGTAAAACGTCTTGAACTCAAACTCTCAAATAGCTTGGGAATTGATTTGCAGGGATTTTGAAAGGGGAGTGATTGTTGGGAGAATTTGGAGGTTGTTCTTGGTTGAAAGTGTGTTGCACAGTAGGTGTTCGATGAAAGTCTTGAGAGAGTTTTTGTGCCCAAATTTTTAATCGCAAAGGCTTCTGGATCACGAACAAGGAAGGGAAGCAACTCGGGAAGAGGTCGTGGGAAAGGAGCGAGCAACGCTGGGGGTGGCTTGACTCCGTTCGATTTAATCGATGAGAGGGAGGTGACGTTGTATAAATCCTTGATTGCAAGAGACATTTACGCTCCTCGGCACATCGACACTGACTTTTGGAATCGCCAAATTGCAATGGGCGATAAAACAGTGGAGAAATTCATGGCAGGCATTAAGGCCCTCGACTTGGAAAAATGGGCGGAGGTTAAGCAACCCGGCTACCGAACTCTAATGTTGGAGTTTTTCAAAACTTACAAGCCGGTTGTCGATGGCTCTTTTGATTGCCGACTCCGCAACCGCCCATTTCATACCACCAAAGGCGACCTGGATGTCATTTTTGGAATAAACAGCGACAAACCGGGGAACGAGTCATTTCAGCACGATGATTACGATAAGAAGGTTTGGTGGGAGAAATTTTCGGGAACACCACCGGAGCCCGGATGCCATTTTAATTCTACTTCATTACGGTCGAAGCCATGTTCTTGATGTATAAATTATTCATGAAAGTGTTTTTGGGAAAAGAGGACATGACGCGGATCTCGTCGTCCAAATTGCGAGCCTTGTGGATTGCGCACCACCGGGATGACGCAAAACTCTATCCGTTACTGATAGCCGCGATAGAGAACGTTCAACGAATGAACGATAGGAAGATGGCGAAGCTCACCTTGGGCACGTTCGTCACCGAGCTCGCACGACACCACGGCTATGACCCTTACGACGATGATATTATCTATTCGAGTGTGGCAATGTTGGTTGAAAGTCAAACTTTCAATGGTCGGAACATTACCATCCCTACTTTCTTGATGCCCTCAGACAAGAAAAGGACCGAAGCAGTCGAGGACACTGACGACGATGATGATGACGAGGATGACGAAGAGAATGAGGACGACGACAAGGAGGACAAAGATGATGGAAACACGGGTTTCCAAGGATACGAGCATGGAGACTACGGGGAAGGTCTCGAGTATGGTGCTACGGCGGTGGCTACGGGGAAAGCTCGTATGGAGAAGGGTCGAGTAATTACCAATATTACTTGGATGCATAATAGAGGCAGCAGCAGGATTTCCAAGCGAGTATGATGGATCAAATGAGGCAACTAAGCCTCAATCAAGAGGAGCACGCTTGGGACGCTCGCCAAGATGCGTGAGACGCACGACAAGAGGCTAGGACGTTTCAAGGTTCCCTGGAGAGATTGGACGCCAACATGGCAATAACAAACCAATATATCTCGCCAGGTCGAACGACAATGTCGAAGCCAACCATGGATACCTCGTCTCCATTGATGAACGCTTGATGAGGATTGAGCATCGCTACCCACCACCACCTCTGGACGACATGGACCAATAGGCGGTCCCGTGCCTCAATTTGTATCATTTCTACCTAAACTTTTCTTTTCTTTAATTTTTCATTTGTGTTGGGTGCGTGGGTGTCTGTATTAAATAATTGATTCAGATTCTTGCATGTGTAAACTATCCCTACGCCATTTATTACTTATTTTGTTCAGCAACCAGGAGATTGATAATTTCTTTTTACAGGGGGGACTGAATTCGACCGAAAAAAGCATCATCCGGTCGGATGGACAGTAATATCCGACCGGATGAAACCTACTGTCCTCTTATCCGACCGGACGAGAACATTCATCGGTCAGACATGCTAATTACACTTCATCCGGTCGGACGGGTGATATATCTGACCGGATGGACCAGTCTGCATGCATAATTCAAATCATTCTTATCGTTTTATTTACCTTTTGTCATTTTATTGAGTAACTACATATGAATTAACCAATTGCTTTATTCACATGTTTATTTGTGTTTGTACTGGCTTGCCTGTTGAAATCATGAATGGTGTGATCTATCGTTGGAGTCTTTTAAGCTTGTTTAGTGCAAAACTTTTCAAAACCTATTTATATATAATTATTTAAAATAACACTTAGTCGTTAGCAATTTTGTGAATCTTTCGAAAATCGATCACCTTGCTTTCAAAATTTGAATAAAACCCCTGTAAGAAGCCTTGTGTGTTTATCAACATTGCATGCTATGACTCGATAAGTGTTTTGAGAAGTCTCTAAGTCGCATATGTACATTTGGTTTTGAAAATGACGATAGGCACATATAAAACCCAATTCTGGCTAGATTCAGAAATAAAAACCACTATAAATTCCCAATAAGCCACTTTGAGCCTTCATTCCGTCTCTTTGTTAGCCATGAGCATCATCATAGCTCTTATTTCGTTTAAGTCTGTGAGATGAGAGTTTATTTATTATTGGTCTATTGAGATTGACGATTGCAGGGTGGGAATTAGTGGAGTTTATAATAAAAAAAGAAGAAAAAAAGAAGAAGAAGAAATTAAGGATGCTTAAGTTCTTTAAGATCATCTAGATATTAAGAGTAAAGCCTATTTATAAAGGCAAGCAATGTGTTAGTTCAGGTTTTGGGGTTAGAAACAGCCTTAGTTATAAAAGGCTAAAAAAATAAAAAATCTTACATGGTTGTTTTGGGAGGATCGAGGAGCAAAACTATGCTCTATGCTTAAAAATGTTTGATTGAGTGATTTATTGATTGTTTTTGTTCGCAAGTTAGCCACACATCTTTATATATGACATATCTTACCAAAGAGCCTACATTACAACCCTAGAAAGTCCTAATCCGATTCTTGATTAAATGTTCACACATATATGTGATGTATGAGTCTTTGATTTTCACGAGTCGTTGAATGCATGTTTATGTTGACCCGAGCGTAAACACTTACCTTTTGAAAAACATGAGCGAATGAGTGCACCATGATATATTTCCCTTTTGTGAGGACGCATTCTTTTGATTTCAAGGTGAAAAGGTGATACGAGCTTAGCTTGAGAGTTTTCAACAAAAGTGTTTATATTTTCAAAAATAAGTTATATGCACAACATGACTCTTTGATCTAACTACCTTCATTCTTTCTTGATTTTTGATTCTTTCGTTTGTTCGAGGACGAACAAACCAATAAACACGGGGTGGTTGATTCGTACATTTTTGTTATACTTTTGTACATATTTTGAGTCATGTTTGAGTCTTTTTACCGTCTTTTTAAGTTAAGAATAAGCTATTTTACATGATTTTGCATTCTCTAGCCTTTTGCTTAACTTTTCGACTTTTCATTCAATAATTAGTCTTTTTGGACCATTTTTCTTATTTTTCTCTTTCAGATGAATCGCTTGACAAAACCCGGGAGATGAAGACGAAGAATCAGCGCTCGAAGTAGCCAAAAGAACACCTATCCGACCAGATAAACTCAACAACCGATCGGATTGACCTTCAAAACACGCACCGATCAGATAAGCACTATGTCCGACCGAACAAGAAGACAAAAACTTTCATCCGATCGGACTCATACGTTACAAATGCAGATTTTCAGGATTCTTCAGTTACGAAACAGTTCTTGAGCCTTTAAAACTCAGAAATTCTCAGAGAAGACCCATCCTTCCAGCCCTAGACTGGATCATTGAAGTTTAGTTTTTAGTGGTATAAAAGATTCATTGGCTCGGTATTATCAGAATTCGATTGTTTGTGTGAATCAATGCGTTTTTAGTTTTTGAAAACAAAAGGAAAACGAAAAACTATGTAAAATATGAAAAAATAAAGCAATTAAAGGCAATGAAACACGTAAATAACTAGTTAGGAATGGAAAGTGCAAGTTGGTCGGATGCCTCGTAATGAAAATGTAAAGTAATAATGAAAATAAGCAAGAACAAGAAATGTGGTACAAGCATGAAAGCTCAAGGTACAACCATGCTTGCATGAACATAAAAACTTAAATAATGCAAATTGACAAAAATTGAAAGCATGAATAGAAAGAGCAAAGAAAATTGACGTCAAAGTTTAAAACTTTACGAGAATTAACAAGCAACAAGGCATAGATCTAGGATTAAGCATGAAACAATGCATGAAAATAAAATCCTAAATAAAGCATATGAAATACTCAAAATAAAAACAATCAAGTACTCGATCTATGATCTAGATGTGTAACTCATCTAGATTCCATGGATGATTCACAAGATCAAACAAGAAATCAAGGAGCTAAGGCAAAATCATAAATTGAAGAACAATGCATGGAAATTAAAGAACAAGCATGAAATTGAAAGAAAGCTTACTTGAATTAAAGGAAAAGAGTAACAAGCTTGAATTAAATTGCATCAAAATAAAATCCAAGGGAGTACTTGAATTCTTCTTGAACTTACAAACCCAAGGCAAAGCTTGAAATTAAATCTAGAGAGAGGAAATTAGTCCCAAACCCAAAGCTTGGGTTGGGAGGAGGTGTGTCTTACAAAATGAGAGTTAGGTTCTATTTATAATAGGCTTAATTGGGTTTAAATGGGCCAAATTAGCCAAAAAGGCTTGTATTTCCCGGGTTTGACCAAAATTGGCCCGTGTTGACCTTTCTAGCCACTTGGCTAGCCTTTTGGCACATTTTCGCTCGATTTGGCTCGAGGTGGCTCGACCATGGCTCGAGGTGGCTCGGCTATGGTCGAGCCTGGGCGCTGGGGGCTGGCAGGTGGGGCGCTGTGGCTGGGCAAGGCTGGGCGTGTGCGCGAACATGATATTGGGCGCAGGGGCGGGTGACGCTGGGCGCAGGGGTGGGCGACGCTGGGCACAGGCTTGGACGACGCTGGGCGTAGGCTTAGGCGACGCTGGGTGCAAGCGTGGGCATGCTGTTCGGCAGGCGTGTGCACGCTGCTCGGCAGGCATGCGGGCGCTGCTCGCGGGCATGCTGGCAGCCGCCTGGGCGTGATTTTGGGCATGATTTTCATGCCTATTCTTGCGCTATGGCTAGGCGTGGATTTAGGCAAGGAAATGGCCAAGGTTAGGCTACCATTCCAGAATGTTAGCCATTTTGGAGCTTGCTCTTGGCACCGATTTGGGCATGCAAATGGGCACGACTTGGCTTGAACTTTGGCCCTCAATGCCTTAACCTATGAAAACAGGAATTTTGAATATTAAAACCCAAGAACTACACTAAACCTCCAATTAATTGGAGCCATTCAACCCAATTAAATATAAATTTAACAAGAAACACGAAAAGCAATAAAACGAGAAAACAAAAGAATAACCTAACAAAACTCGATTAAAAACTACTAAAATCAACATAAAAATCTAATTAAAAACACGAGAAAAACACCAGAGTTACATGCAAAACAACCACACCACATCTATCGATTTGTTCGTCCTCGAACAAAGAAAAGAATCAAGAATGTGCATGCAATGTATATTATGTATAAAGAAAAATCCTTGTGCTTATCCTATTTAATATGATGAAAGTACTAACATAAACTCGTTATCGTCAAGCATTGCTCGTATTACTCTTCCTCAAATGAAAACCAAATCGATGACTTCCTCTCAAATGGATTTTTGAGGGTGTTCGCTTAATTCGCTTAAGTGTTTATTTATATGGGACATGTATACGCTCGAATCGGACAATGCATGCACCTCGTCAAGATTTCACAAATCGGAAACTCAAAATTACCCAATGTACATGACCAAAAAAGAATCTAAAGAGGTCTTTATCTTGGGTTGTAATATTGGCTCTTTGGTAAGGTCTGAAATATTTGGATAGTGGCTAACACACGATCAAACGTGATCAATAGCACACGAA
The DNA here is from genome assembly GCA_014905375.1 of Phtheirospermum japonicum. Classification (NCBI taxonomy): domain Eukaryota; kingdom Viridiplantae; phylum Streptophyta; class Magnoliopsida; order Lamiales; family Orobanchaceae; genus Phtheirospermum; species Phtheirospermum japonicum. The sequence goes on along the minus strand of BMAC01000328.1, from coordinate 741,809 downwards.
ATCCTAACTTCTAAAGTCCGAAGCTTATGACCGCTTCACCCATATTACCAAACTTTCATTCGAAACCCTTTCGTATACTCACACGCTTTTCCGAATTTTATTTCACAACACTAAGAAGCTTTTTGAATTCGCTTCTATTTGCTAAACTGAGCCGTTTTGAACACTAGGCTTTTCGCTTGAACGCACGCTTTATCACTTTTCGTGATTCGTGTTGGAGTTTTATTCTTTTTTATTCTTTTTTTTTGTATAAGGAACTCAAAACCCAAAACCCACAATTGATTTCCCTCACATTTCAAGTCAACTAACAACATACACTCTCACCTCACAAATTTATGAAGATATAAGAGCTAAAATCGAGCTCGGCTAACAAGAAATGGGGCATAGGCTCAAGGGGGCTCTTTTGGGATATTTAAGTAGCTTATATATTTGGATATGGCCAGAATAGGGGTGATATATGTGTCTCGAGGTCATTTCCAAATTCAACCATGTACGAGCAAAATCAAGCCACCTCAATGCAATTTCCATAAAAATGCAAGCAAAACTGATAATTCACACAAGGCTACTCATTAGTTTGCACCAGGTTTTGGAAACAAAATCGAAAGAGCTTTGCAATCTTTTCACGAGTAAAAGTTGATTTTATATATATATAGATGGGTTTTAAACGAAGCACAAAAATCCAACTCCTTACACAAGAGATCATAAACATGCAAAAACCCGACAAGTAAACTATTCAAACTTCCAAGCATATGGTGATTGCTCAATAATGTAATAAACTCACACAAGACACAAAAATGACTCAACCATATAAATGCGTAATTAGTAACCGAGCGAGTTCGGGTCGAGATCGGTGGGGTCCACTTAAGCATCTAAGTAATCCAAACAAAAATTGAGCATGGATTGTTTCTCTCCCGGATCCATGGACGCTATTAGTTTATCAAATCGGCAAAGGTTGGAGTCGGAAAGCAAAACACTAAAAGAGAAAATCATACAAAGTTAAAAACACAAGAAAATAAGAAAGAAAGAAATGTAAAAATAAAAGAAATAAACGAAAGAAACATGGGTTGCCTCCCAAGAAGCGCTTGTTTTACGTCACTAGCTTGACGAACTCCCTTTTTGCTCAAGGTGGAAAGATAACGGGAGGATCCACCAAAACAATCTCCTCCTTGTCTGGAGGGTCCACTCTTTGGAACATTCTCGGTGCATTGCATAGCACAAATAGTATTCGCCAAAAAGCAAACGTTCCAAATGGGCAAATGAAACTCGTCTCGGCTAAGTCTTCGGGTGGAATGGTAGTTTTGAAATGACCCAAAAACTCATCCAAGAAACGATAGGAATAATGGTCGGCTAGCTTGTTCAACCTTTGATCGACAAATGGGGGAGGAAATGATCTCTCTTGGTAGCCGCATTTAGCTTCTTAGAATCGATCAACATCCTCCATCCCGTTGTATCCCTCGTGGCCAACAATTCTCCTCTTCCCTTCTCAAAAATGAACATGCCGCTCGTCTTTGGTACCAAGTCAATGGGCTTCACCCACTCGCTCTCGAAATTCACAAACATCAATCCCTCCAACAATTTCAAAATCCCAGCTCTCGCTATCTCCATACGACTTGGATTCGAAGGGCTAACTCCCTTAACAACTCTGGGTCTCCACCCAATCGCACCCTTAGGAACTTCAATCGCTCCAATCGACCCCTCCTTTTCACTTCGATTCAAATTTGCAAAGATGGTAATTGGCTTGCTCTCCTCTTCATCCAAATAGACATGCTTGAAGTGAGATGGAAGAGGCTTAAGCTCGGGCTTGTGCCTCCTCTCGACCTCATTGGGGGTTAATTCGAACAAATCACCAATCCCTTCAAGGTACTCTTCAAGCTTTTAAATCTCATCATCAATGACCTCCACCTCCCACTCTACAAAGTCGTCGTTGCCCTCAACTACCCATAAACAATCTTTTTCACACAAATCTTGGGCACATTGAAGCACAATGGACTCGTCATCATGAACAAGAGGCTCATCATCCTCACAACAATCTTCAATATTAACTTCTCGGCCAACCTCCTCCTCGAGGCTCGTTTCCTTCATATAAGCTTGTTTGACCAACTCTCGGATCATGTCCATGAATAAGGAATCCTCATGAGCTCGATTTAGCATATTGACATCGCTTGCTAATTGGTCCATCGTAGCATCAAGAGCATTAAACTTAGCATCAAGCGAGGCCAACATAGTGGAAAATGATTTCAATTGTTGCATAATTGCCATGAGATTCGAATCGAATGGTGAAATAGTAGCATTGACCGGAATATCAAGGATGGGGAGGGCATTTTAGGCATTGGAGCTCACACCGCCAAATAACTTATACGGGTCGAGACTATGAGCACTATTGGTGGTACCAATTGGGGCATGATCAAAATTGTAAGCATGAGGGCTTCCATACGGACCAGGATTCAGAAATTGGCCACCAACATTCCTATTCGGACTAGCAAAGCCTCCATTAGACATATTCAGAAATTGACTCGGGGCATCATAACCACTATATGAACCATAATTCAGAGTGTGCATATTCGGAAAGTGATTAGAAGCACCATATCCCCCATGCGGACCATTCGTACCCGAGAAGCCATTATACCCAACATGGTTTACACTATTCCCTCCCATATCGGGTTGCCCATAGCCGAATCCACCATTGGCAACGTGGTTCGCACCATGCCCTCCCACGTTGTCATAACCATTATACATCACTCCATTCCCAACATGGTTTGCACCATGACCTTCCATGTTGGGAATGTACCCTCCATGTAATAGGGACCTTGCATACTTAAAGAAAATGTCAAATAAAAACAAAAGCTAGAAACGCAAAGAAACTAAAAGCAAATCGTAAAACCTTAACCAAGACGAGTCGCAACGACGCCATTTTGAAGTGTAGTTTTTAGTGGTATAAAAGGTTCATTAGCTCGGTATTATCGTAATTTGATTGTTTGTGTGAATCAATGCGTTTTTAGTTTTTGAAAATAAAAGGAAAACGAAAAACTGTGGAAACTATGAAAATAAAGCAATTAAAGGCAATAAAACACGTAAATAACTAGCTAAGAATGGAAAGTGCAAGTTGTTCGGATGCCTCATCGTATGCCTCGTAATTAAAATGCAAAGCAATAATGAAATTAAGCAAGAACAAGCAATGTTTCACCAAGTACAAGTATGAAAGCTCAAGGTACAACCATGCTTGCATGAACATAAAAACCTGAATAATGCAAATTGACAAAAATCGAAAGCATGAATATAAAGAGCAATGAAAATTGACGTCAAAGTTTAAAACTTTACGAGAATTAACAAGCAACAAAGCATAGATCTAGGATTAAGCATGACACAATACATGAAAATAAAATTCTAAATAAAGCATATGAAATACTCAAAATAAAAACGATCAAGTACTCGATCTATGATCTAGATGTGTCACTCATCTACATTTCATGGATGATTCACAATATCTAACAAGAAATCAAGGAGATAAGGCAAAAAGCATAAATTGAAGAACAATGCATGGAAATTTAAGAACAGGCATGAAATTGAAAGAAAGCTTAATTGAATTAAAGGAATATAGTAACAAGCTTGAATTAAATTGCATCAAAAGAAAATCCAAGGGAGTACTTGAATTATTCACGAGCTTACAAACCCAAGGCAAAGTTTGAAATTAAATCTAGAGAGGGGAAATTAGTCCCAAACCCAAGCTTGGGTTGGGAGGAGGTGTGTCTTACAGAATGAGAGGTGGGTTCTATTTATAATAGTTTTAATTGGGTTTAAATGGGCCAAATTAGCCAAAAAGGCTTGTATTTCCTAGGTTTGACCAAAATTGACCCGTGTTGACCTTCTTAGCCACTTGGCTAACCTTTTGGCACATTTTGGCTCGAGGTGGCTCGGCCATGGTCGACATGTGGGCGCTGTGGCTGGGCAAGGCTGGGCGTGTGCGCGGGCATGATATTGGGAAGAAGGGGCGGGCGACGCCGGGCGCAGGGGCGGGCGACGCTGGGCGCGCTGTTCGGCAGGCATGCGCGTGCTGCTCGGCAAGCATGCGGGCGCTGCGCATGGGCGTGCTGGCAGCCGCCTGGGCATGATTTTCATGCCTATTCTTGAGCCATGGCTAGGCGTGGATTTGGGCAAGGAAACGGGCAAGGCTAGGCTACCATTCCAGAATGTTAGCCCTTTTGGAGCTTGCTCTTGGCACCGATTTGGGCATGCAAATGGGCACGACTTGGCTTGAACTTTGGCCCTCAATGCCTTAACCTATGAAAATAGGAATTTTGAATATCAAAACCCAAGAATTACACTAAACCTCTAATTAATTGAAGCCATTTAACCCAATTACATATAAAATTAACAAGAAACACGAAAAACAACAAAATGAGAAAACAAATGAATAACCTAACGAAACTCGATTAAAAACTACTAAAACTAACATAAAAATCTAATTAAAGACACGAGAAAAACACCACAATTACATGTAAAATAGAGAATTGACAACTTTCTCAACCTTTGACCTATAGCCCTTACGACAAATTAATTTAGAAGTTCGATTGGTTCGTGATAACCGATGGAGACGGAGGTTCGTGAAAGCTTCCCGGATTTAGCGAGGTTCATTTTATTTCCCGTAATAGCTGGGTTTGGCAAAGATTCATCATAGTATCTTGATTGAGTTTTCTCACGATTTAGTAAACTCTAAACTTTTATCTCATTAATTAGTTTTGTGATTCATGTTAGATAGTGATCTTTTGATATCATTTTGGGATATTTCTTATGATTCGTTTATAATTGAGTTTTTCTGAACGATCTGGTGACGGATTGTCTTATGATAATTTAGTTGATTCGTATCATTCCGATTTGGATAACCTGGTGTGTTCATTTTAATTAGAATTGCTTTTGGATAATGTTTAGAGAATGCATATCTATTGTTTGTTGAATTGTTTGAACGATATTTGGTGGAACGGTTTTTAGATCAAGTAATAATAATTGTCGTTGAGTTTGTGAATCGATTAAACTACTCTTGTGGAGAGGTTGACGCCCTTGAAACAAGATAGGTTCATCGAGTTTTCCTAAAATAATTTCTTTGGAAGTTTTCGGAACAAAACCCCCCTTTGATCGTGTGTTTAGAATTAGAACTTGTGTTTTTATCAATAATAAACATCGTTGACTCCGTATTTCCACTCTTCGAGAGAATCGACCTGGTTTAACTTGCCAATCTACGAGTGACCCTGTTCTCTTGCGGGCGAACTAACTTGTTTTCAAACATAGACGCGCATGGTTTAACTTGGATTTTAATTTTGAAACACAAAAGTTTGGATCAAAATTTGGCGTCGTTGTCGGGGAGTGTAAAAGGTGTTAACGAATTTTATTCGTGTTAAGTTTATGCTTTTTACATTTATCTTTGTTTTTGGTGTACCACTCGATACGTTGAGTTTGTTTGTTGTTTATACAAGGTCGTAGAGGCCTAAGAGGTGAACTTACACCACTCATAGATAAACGAGTAGGAAGACCAAGGAGACCTTTTCCTTCCCCGACGGGAATCAATCCGAAGCAACTCAATCCATCATGTCGAATAATCTACCTAATGGCGGCTGAGGAAACGGAGGGAGAGGAGGAAGAACAAATGGTCGAGGAAGAGGGTAAGAATTTATTAGCAATATAAATTATATTAAAGTTACTTACTTCTGGGGGACGACATAGACCTCGATCATAACAGGACGTGGTGACATGAGGCCTCTCGATGTACTAGCATCGGATGGGGTGGCTGGAACGGTCAACGAAGTCCCTGCTGATAAGTCCATCATATCATCGTTTTCATCCTCTAAGTGATGATGAGACGAGGATGATTAACCAAGAGAAGCACGGCCCAAAGATGGGCATAGAGAAGAACGTCCACGACCTCTACCCTTCATTTAAAAAATATTAAAATCTAAGCACAATTGAACCGGGATAAATGAATTAATATAATTTCAAACTATAAATGTATGTATCAGTTTTATAATTAACCTGAACCGACATCTTCACTATATAGGTTATCATCAAACTCATATTCATCTGTATCTTCATCATCAATTAGAAACTCATCGTCTATCTCCTCCTTTGCCTCATTGACAAGTTCATCTGACTCATTAAAATAAGGTCGACGTGTAATTGGAATCTCCATCCTCCAATTATATTGAATTGTACAATTCTATATCCTCCTCTTGAAAGGATTGATTGGGCATCATAGGCTCGATAAAATCTATTGTCGATCTCGCTTTAAGTTTGCACATTATCAACCAATCTAGCTTATCTCATTTCAAACTCGGATACAGGCAATAGTAAACTTGAACAGCTTGGGCAGCAAGTACAAACGGATCATAGCGATGGAATCTACGCTTATAATTGACATCGACAAGATTAAACTGAGGATGAACCTTTGTGCCTGTGGGAGTTGGATCAAACCACTCATAATTGAACATGAGTGTGATCCTGTAAGGCAACCCAGTATAGTCGAGTCTAACAACTTCTACGAGACGACCATAGTAATCATACTCATGATCCCCATAGTTTGTTCCTTTTATACAGACGCCAGTGTTCGAAGTTAATCTATTTGACCCATATGCAACTGTGTGAAATCTGTATCCATCCATCTTGCAACCATGATATTTAGTCACACATCATGATGGACTTAATGCTAGACTCTTAATGTACTTGTCGGTGACATTGTCCAAGGGATTTTGTGCCTATAATGACTAAAATTAATAAACACATTATATTTTAAGATATCTATTTAAATTGCATATATATGTCACTACTGTATATAATTATTTTGGAAGAACTCACATATATCTCAAATCAATCGGCAAATTCACTTTTCGATTTTTTGTTCAGTCCACCATCTGTAATGTTTGGTAGACTATTCTATAGCCTCCGTGAGCATATAAATAAAAATTAAATTATCTTAGTTTATTACATAATTAATATTTCGTTAAAGATTTATAAATAATGGCATTTTAAACCTGATAAAATCTTGTACTTCTTCACAGTTCAGTAAAACATAATTTCTCATCGCATCGAATTATTCTTTGCTCAAGAATCTTTTTCCCAATGCTGCAAATATTTCACCATATTTTTTAAACACTGAAGGAATGTCGTCATCATCGTCTTTCACCATATTGTCCATCATCATTACGAGGTAAATTTGTCATTTTCGTTAAGACGTGATATTCAAAATAGTACGAAGTGAAAGTTGACACCTCTTCGATAAGATTTGCATTTACTATCGAGCCCTCAACGCTCGTCTTGTTCTTCACATTGTTCTTCAGTTTGCGAAGAAATATCTCGAATGGATGCATCCACCTACATTGCACTGGACCTGCAATCATCGTGTCCTTTGTAGTTACTACAGATGCGTATAACCTTTGCATACGAGGAATTAATGGAAAATAATATATCTTTTTATACACAATGCTGCTTTTCTGTCGTTTTGCTTTTCCATGCTTAGCGGGTTTGAACCGAGGATGGTTGAAAAACTTGTAACTGGTCAAATCAGAGTCTTCTCTCCAATAGACCATATAATTATTCATGCAACAATCGATCTTCTCGACCAGTAGACCCATTCCCCTCAATAACTTCTTCCTCTTGTAGAAGTCATATGGTATATGATTATCTTTCGACACAACTTCTTTGATTAAATCTAGTACTTGATCATAGAACTTCTGTGACATGAGATTTTCTGGCTTCAGGTTCATGAGACGGGTAACTAGAGACAACTGAGAATATTTCCATTTCTGGGATACAAAGGTTGATTTCCAGCACCCAACATATAGTAGAACTTTCGGACGGGCCTCAGGATTAGGCGGTTCTTCAACATTAAGGTTCAATACAAAGTTCGGGTCGGCTGCATCTGAACCATATTGATGTAAGCATCTAAGGATTCTTCAGGAGTGGTGTAAAATGATCCTACAACGTGAACCGCAGGGTCGACACGATGCGTGTAATCAAGATTTGTTTCACCATGGAATGTCCAGATGTAGTAATCTGGTATGGATCCATTTTTAACGAGATGAAATTTGATCTTGTTTACGTCGTGGTAACTGCAATTCCTACATTTAATATAACTACAAGGACACTTCAATTTTTTCCCGTCCTTCATTGCTCCATGGGTGAGTGCAAATCGTATGAAACTCTCCACACCTTCCACGAACGCGTTCGATAGATAAATGTCCACCATCTGTTTGTACATACAACTTCGGACAGAACTCATCCTATGATATTCTACCTGTGATTAATAATATAGATGATCAAAATATAGATAAGCGAGCGCTATCAGGGTGCCTATGGAAAATGATTGAATTTCTGGTATGGGTCCTATCCCATTCAAGAATGTTATGTTCAATAATAAAATTACCTTACAACACCTCCTCTTAGTTCTCTAGGTACACATATATTGCAGTGCACCCGAGAACAAATAAGAGATGGAAATCGGAATTCAAAAATCCACAAAATACATACGTGGTATGATAATAACATTACAATCACAATCTCAAACTACCCAAATAAGTGGACAATTTAGAATTTAGTATCAAACTCTCTATTTGATACTAAATTTCAAAAGGGTCTAAGGTAAGTGTTTGAGTGTAGAAAGAAAGAATATAATTAATTCTAAAGTATATCTTAAAATCCATTATTGGAGGGACGAAACCTCCCGAACGGCACCGTAAACCACGTCATCAACGACGTATATAACACACACACACACACACACACACACACATATATATATATATATATATATATTTGTGTGTATGTGTGTGCGTGTGTGTATTAATCACAGATCATATAATATAAATATAAATTAAACAAAATATTCACTTTCCGATCACCACGGCATTTGAAAAATCCCACCATGCACTTTTTAAAATTTTTAAAAATCACCATCACATTTTGGAAAAAAAAAACTAAAATCCGTTATTGGAGGGACGAAACCTCCCAGCGGTGCCGTACACCACGTAATCACCGACGTCAACCCCAACCAATCACAACACCCACCAATCATAACAGATATATCATAACATAAATATTAATTAAACACAAAATTAACTTGCCGATCACCACGGCATATCAAAACCACCACCAAAAATATTCTAAAACTTTTCAAATATGAAATGTTTATAAGTCAACCCTAAATTTTGAAATAATTGATAAAAATTCAAAACTAATTCTAATTTTTGAAATCAAAATTCAAATATTTAAATAATTATAATCAAACCCTAATTTATCAAAATATTCCAACTTAAACCCTAAAACTAACCCTAATTTTTGAAAACAAACTCAAATATCTAAATAATTATAATTCAACCCTAGTTTCATTAATTTATTGCTAATTAAACCCAATAATAATCAGTATTTTTGAAATCAACCCCAAATATATAAATATTTATAATTCAACCCTAGGTTTTAAATTAATTGATAAATAAATCCCAAACTAATCCTAATTTTTCAAAATATCTAAATAATTACAATTCAACCTAATTTTTCGAAATATTCCAAATTAAACCCTAATTTTTAAAATCAAACCCAAGTATCTAAATAATTACAATTCAACCTTAATCTCTCAAATTATTTGCGAATTAATTTCAACAATAAGCAATATTTTCTAAATAAATTCACAATTATATAGAGAAACAATTAATTAAAAAAAAAAAATACCATGCTGGCCGGCGATGGTGGTGGTGCGATCTCTCCTCTGTCGCTCTCTCCTTTCCTCCATCCGGTTGCAATCTTTTTTTTGTTTTTGTGAATGGAGAAAAAGAATGGGGATGAGGTTGTTTCAATTCGAGATTTGCTGACGACCTAAAAAGCTGTCAACAATATTTTATTTTTTCAAAATATTACTGACGGGCTAGATACCCGCCATCATTTTTTTTAATATTGCTGACAGGCGAGAGACCCGTCAGCTTCTTCTTCTTCTTTTCTTATTTTAATATTACTAACGGGCAAAATACCCATCAACATCTTTTTTTATTTTTTTTCTTAGTATTGCTAACGGGTTCAGACCCATCAGCAACTAAGCCCGTCAGCGAACCGTCAGCAAACTCGTCGCCCAAAAAAATATTGACGGGTCTATCGCTGACACCCCTAGCCCGTCAGCAATCCGTCAACATTTTTTTTTCATCAATCCGTCAACGTATGCTGACGGTTTTTTAATCGTCAGCATTCGCCTGTTTATTTTAGTGGTTAATATATTCTCTTAATAACTCTCTATTAACATCTCTTTAAGGGCACAAATTATGTGTGTCCTTAATTTCAATTAATATATAATAATAATATCTTCATATTAATTAACAATATATCTTATCATCTCTGATAATGATGACCTCGTTTGCTTTCTGTGATAGGATAGGATTGGATGGGATATCACACCAAGTCTTATGTTTGTTTTCATTGATTGAAGTCTGGTACTAGATGAAGAGCCGGGATGGTATCCCACTTGAGTGGGATAAACCTGTCCCATGCCCGACCCTCAGATATAAATTATCCAAACTTGTTCATGAAGTGAAATGATGAGTATGCCCTCAGAAACATTCTAACTTTGTCCATTATGTCCTCAGTATAAGGAGTATTTACGAGGAACATAATATAAATAAGTCTTGCCATAGCAACAAACCCTAACATATGCGTCGCGAAGTTCTAGAGGTGAGAAAATCGATCCACAGAGCCAAAAAAAACAAAACAAAAAACCAGAAATTAATTCCTCCATTAGATGTTGTTTAAAAATCATAAGGTTATGTAAATTAGAAAAAGGAATTGACCCCAATGAGGACCTTCAAAAATCCTTTTTTGTTTCGATTCATCTGTAATACATGGAGAGTTCTTATTGAATTTAATGTTGGTCGATGGAAAAGTATCAGAAACTCAAACTTATATATTTTTTGAAATAATAATATGGGTGCTATAGTCATCTCGGGTTGAAGAGTTTTTTTTGGATCTTGGTGATTTCTACGACCCGATGGAACAACAATTACGAGTTGAGTTACAAGCAGGTATAAACCACGAACCATACGAATTTGTTATGCCTTTTCATTTGGTTAATTATACCCCACAAGCAGTATGCGGATGGATTGTGATATAAAATTTTTGGTTAAATAATTGTAGTTTCAATTATGCTTTTGTGACTAGATTATTATTGAGCTTCACATTATAGTGATTTTTTATTTTATTTTGTGGCTATTGAATGATTTGAAATGTGTTGTATATTTACAAACTCAATTTTCAGATAGGTTATGAATGGAGTCCCATTTATTTGCCCCCTCTTTTATTTAACCAGAAATATGAACAAAATCTTGATTTGTTGGGGAGTGATTCATGATACTGATAGCTTTGTTCATCAACTTTATAAAAAAAAAAAGCTTTGTCAAGGATTCTGGTGAAGAAGAGGTACAGGTGGTGGTGATTATTGAAGAGGTTATCAATTTGTTTAAAATATTTTTCACGTTGGTACACTTCTATCGAAATAAATAAATAATTATAGTAGCTTTTGTTTATTCATATATGAGTACATTAATGTGTTCTATATTTCCAAGTTCGTACGGATGCTTGGGCGCATTGGAGGGGACATATAATCGAAGTTCAAGTGCCACATATGAAAAAGCCATGGTATAGAAATCAAAGAGGCGAGGTATCCATTAATGTACTTGGTGTTTGAAGTACCAAACGAAATGATATTACTGATATTTGAGGATAAGTTAGCTATATCAAAGCAAATTATCAAAACCTGAGAGGATCGTAATGTTGGGGCTGTTAAAAAACTAATTGTGTTTTGATTTTATTTGTCGTTTTGGAAAATCTCAGTAGGACATTGTGGTTTTTATTATTAATTTAGGATATTTCTGTGTGGAGACTATTCATGCACGTTAATTATGGGTTATATGTGAAACTACTTAAGATGAACCAAAGGACAACTAGTAAGTCGTATGTGTTTTTCAATCTACCTTTCTTTCATGCATTTCATGCCGAGGAAGAAAGAGGAACCCCTTGTGTATATCTAAAGAAAACAACTCATAAGTATTTATCAAACGTTTTACTTGCCACTCCATTTTAATATTTTTTCTTTGTAGTTCAAGTTAGGGGTGTAATCGAGCCGAGCCGAGCGAGTCGGACACTGTTAGGCTCGAGTTCGACTACAAAACTCGAAACTCGAGCTCGAACGAGCTCAATTTTCTCAATCTCGAGCTCGACTCGTTTGAAAACTCGGCAAGTTCGAGCGTGCTCGCCTCGAGTTACATAATATTAATAAAAAAAACCTAAAATGTATACAATAAAATACTTAATATTAATTTTTATTATATATTTAGGGTATATATGTAAATAAATAAGTATAATAAGGATAAAATGGTAAATCTAGTAAAGCTCGATTAGGCTCGCGAGCCTATTAAGTCTAGTATCATTGAGCTCGAGTTCGAGATCGGCTCGATTAACCTCGAGTCAATTTTGAGCTTTTCTCGAGTTGATCCTAAATAGTTCACGAGCCAGCTCAGCTCACCTGCACCCCTAGTTCAAGTGCTGCCTATTTTCCCACCACCAATCAGGATTTAGTGGAAGAGTTTTTGATATTTAAGTAAGTTGTGTAACTATTTGTTTAATTAATTCTATGCGTACAATGGTGATGGATGTGTTGTTGTTCTAAATATGAAATTTGCTTTTTGTACATAGGTTACGCATTATTGATGATACAATTAAATTCTGAGAATTGACAATACTCGGAATGAAGTTTGCAAAAAAAGAGGTCCTCAACGAAATCATACACAAATGTAATAATATATCAAATATTTGTGTATTTTATTTCATAATTTATCTTTTACTATGTCCGTTTTGCAGCTTTTACTAATCATATCAGTTTTTTCGGTAGTAAATTATCAGTGCTCAAAAGAATTCAAAGTATCAAGTAGACGGGTCAACAAGAAATGATATTAAGTATTTAAAGTTTATTTTTTATTTTCTTTTTTGTAATTGGACATTTGAATCCTAAGTTATCACAAAGAACAAACTGAAGTATTGAAACCTAATCCTAACTCCACCAAACCCGTAATCAAGGAAGACAATGGACAATTTATATCACAATAGGGTGTGTTTGTGTTGGGAATCGGTGGTACCGTCGCGCAGCGGAAAACAAAATTTTTTTTAAATAATTGAATCAAATTCAATTGACGACGGTACAATTTTATAATCAATTAATTCAAACAATGTTTTTAATTTCTTTTAATAAATAGAAACAATTCAATTTTCGTAAAATCGAATAAGCATGTTCAGTTTCTATTAAATATATAAATAATATATATAACAATTATATATATATATATATCGATCCTCCGACGAATCGGTGTCACACACCGTATTACCCGACGTACTCACGACGGAGCACTAGATCCGTCGAGAGATTGAGAACGACGGAGAAACGAGAACGGCGGCCGGCGGCAAGCGGCGGCGGCCGAAGTGGACGACGGGAAGTGCTAGGGTTTTTCCGAAAACCCAATTTTTCGTCTCTCTGTTTTTTTTGTTTGTTTGTTTTTTTTTTTTTTTTTAAAACAAACTCCTCCCTTATCTTTTTCAAAGACCCGTCCCTTCTGCTTTTTTTGTTGGAGAGTTTTTCTTGTTGAACAATTCAACCACACCACAAAGAAGAAGACGTGTGCGTGTATATGTTTGGAGTGAAGTTGTTGGTTGTTTCTGGTCTCTCTCAAACCCGTCTCAACCTTTCTTTTATTCTCAAAGTTTTTTTTTTTTAATTAATAAAGCCCAAGCAAATGGACTTATGGGCTGGCCCATCGAATTAAATAAAAACCAAAACTATTCTTTAATAAAACAAGCCCAAGGGTTTTTTAATTAAATTGTGGGCTGGCCCAATAAGAAAATAAAAAACCAAGCCATCCTTATTTAAATTAAAATACCGGCCATTAACTTTAAAAGGTTTATTGGGTCGATCCAATTTTAAATTAAAAACCCCATCGAAATTAAATCATTTCTAACAAACGATAATTCCGAAAAATATAACTATTATATTTTCGCGTCCAGAATAATTTTCTCGTATTTTTCTCAATTCATAATCATAATTATGAATCTTAGATTCAATCAAATTGACATCTAATTATGCTAAAATTAACAATTAATTTCTAGCTGTCGTTTTCAATAATCAGGAAACACGTGGTGTGACCCTCAATGGTTCAGGTGTAAGCTAGCCGTGGGTTCACAACACATTGTGATTCGAACAACACATTGTTCTTATATGAACTCGTCCCTTAGAGTCCCTGATTAAATAAAACACATTTTACTTAATCACTGGTCAAACCAGAACCCAACGAATTATGAGAGGCGTCTAGCAACTACGCATCATAATTCCCTAGATACAAATGAAGTGCCTGCAAGAACCTTGTGATATAGCTTATATGTACGGTACGATCCCTTCGTGATCTATGTCCCGATTGAACAAGAGGTATTGGTTCATCGAGACCTCTTTATAGTTCAATAACTGTGTGTACGTTCTAGGTTCAAGATAATCCGTTCGTGTGTGACTTAGAGAAACACATTTCTCTAAACACCCCACTATCAGCTCTGGCCAGAGACTCCGAGGATTAATCAACCATCAGAAACACACAGGACATCCATGACTTATCATGCGTCCGAATCCCCTACTACCATGCACAGACTTCCCACTAGATTCCCGACTATGCGAACGTTGCCCCTTTTGATTGGCCTCCAAGGAGACACAGAGACAGGTCACAACATAGCCTGTCCTCTAGTGAAGTCACGATGAGGGTCTGGGTTCTTAAGGATTAATGTTGTACGCTATATCATAGAAATCATCTACTCGATGAGTGGGAACCACTTAGAGATTTCTAGGTGAGGGAGTTCAGTGAACTCATCATATGAGCACCTACTTATGTATGTACCGTAAACCACGTCATCAACGACGTATATAACACACACACACACACACACACACACACACACACCACACACACACACACATATATATATATATATATATATATTTGTGTGTATGTGTGTGCGTGTGTGTATTAATCACAGATCATATAATATAAATATAAATTAAACAAAATATTCACTTTCCGATCACCACGGCATTTGAAAAATCCCACCATGCACTTTTTAAAATTTTAAAAAATCACCATCACATTTTGGAAAAAAAAAACTAAAATCCGTTATTGGAGGGACGAAAACCTCCCAGCGGTGCCGTACACCACGTAATCACCGACGTCAACCCCAACCAATCACAACACCCACCAATCATAACAGATATATCATAACATAAATATTAATTAAACACAAAATTAACTTGCCGATCACCACGGCATATCAAAACCACCACCAAAAATATTCTAAAACTTTTCAAATATGAAATGTTTATAAGTCAACCCTAAATTTTGAAATAATTGATAAAAATTCAAAACTAATTCTAATTTTTGAAATCAAAATTCAAATATTTAAATAATTATAATCAAACCCTAATTTATCAAAATATTCCAACTTAAACCCTAAAACTAACCCTAATTTTGAAAAACAAACTCAAATATCTAAATAATTATAATTCAACCCTAGTTTCATTAATTTATTGCTAATTAAACCCAATAATAATCAGTATTTTTGAAATCAACCCCAAAATATATAAATATTTATAATTCAACCCTAGGTTTTAAATTAATTGATAAATAAATCCCAAACTAATCCTAATTTTTCAAAATATCTAAATAATTACAATTCAACCTAATTTTTCGAAATATTCCAAATTAAACCCTAATTTTTAAAATCAAACCCAAGTATCTAAATAATTACAATTCAACCTTAATCTCTCAAATTATTTGCGAATTAATTTCAACAATAAGCAATATTTTCTAAATAAATTCACAATTATATAGAGAAACAATTAATTAAAAAAAAAAAATACCATGCTGGGCCGGCGATGGTGGTGGTGCGATCTCTCCTCTGTCGCTCTCTCCTTTCCTCCATCCGGTTGCAATCTTTTTTTTGTTTTTGTGAATGGAGAAAAAGAATGGGGATGAGGTTGTTTCAATTCGAGATTTGCTGACGACCTAAAAAGCTGTCAACAATATTTTATTTTTTCAAAATATTACTGACGGGCTAGATACCCGCCATCATTTTTTTTAATATTGCTGACAGGCGAGAGACCCGTCAGCTTCTTCTTCTTCTTTTCTTATTTTAATATTACTAACGGGCAAAATACCCATCAACATCTTTTTTTATTTTTTTTCTTAGTATTGCTAACGGGTTCAGACCCATCAGCAACTAAAGCCCGTCAGCGAACCGTCAGCAAACTCGTCGCCCAAAAAAATATTGACGGGTCTATCGCTGACACCCCTAGCCCGTCAGCAATCCGTCAACATTTTTTTTTCATCAATCCGTCAACGTATGCTGACGGTTTTTTAATCGTCAGCATTCGCCTGTTTATTTTAGTGGTTAATATATTCTCTTAATAACTCTCTATTAACATCTCTTTAAGGGCACAAATTATGTGTGTCCTTAATTTCAATTAATATATAATAATAATATCTTCATATTAATTAACAATATATCTTATCATCTCTGATAATGATGACCTCGTTTGCTTTCTGTGATAGGAATAGGATTGGATGGGATATCACACCAAGTCTTATGTTTGTTTTCATTGATTGAAGTCTGGTACTAGATGAAGAGCCGGGATGGTATCCCACTTGAGTGGGATAAACCTGTCCCATGCCCGACCCTCAGATATAAATTATCCAAACTTGTTCATGAAGTGAAATGATGAGTATGCCCTCAGAAACATTCTAACTTTGTCCATTATGTCCTCAGTTATAAGGAGTATTTACGAGGAACATAATATAAATAAGTCTTGCCATAGCAACAAACCCTAACATATGCGTCGCGAAGTTCTAGAGGTGAGAAAATCGATCCACAGAGCCAAAAAAAACAAAACAAAAAACCAGAAATTAATTCCTCCATTAGATGTTGTTTAAAAATCATAAGGTTATGTAAATTAGAAAAAGGAATTGACCCCAATGAGGACCTTCAAAAATCCTTTTTTGTTTCGATTCATCTGTAATACATGGAGAGTTCTTATTGAATTTAATGTTGGTCGATGGAAAAGTATCAGAAACTCAAACTTATATATTTTTTGAAATAATAATATGGGTGCTATAGTCATCTCGGGTTGAAGAGTTTTTTTTGGATCTTGGTGATTTCTACGACCCGATGGAAACAACAATTACGAGTTGAGTTACAAGCAGGTATAAACCACGAACCATACGAATTTGTTATGCCTTTTCATTTGGTTAATTATACCCCACAAGCAGTA
Source organism: Phtheirospermum japonicum (assembly GCA_014905375.1). Taxonomy (NCBI): domain Eukaryota; kingdom Viridiplantae; phylum Streptophyta; class Magnoliopsida; order Lamiales; family Orobanchaceae; genus Phtheirospermum; species Phtheirospermum japonicum. Next base: position 724,444 of record BMAC01000328.1, on the reverse strand, counting down.
TGCGGATGGATTGTGATATAAAATTTTTGGTTAAATAATTGTAGTTTCAATTATGCTTTTGTGACTAGATTATTATTGAGCTTCCACATTATAGTGATTTTTTATTTTATTTTGTGGCTATTGAATGATTTGAAATGTGTTGTATATTTACAAACTCAATTTTCAGATAGGTTATGAATGGAGTCCCATTTATTTGCCCCCCTCTTTTATTTAACCAGAAATATGAACAAAATCTTGATTTGTTGGGGAGTGATTCATGATACTGATAGCTTTGTTCATCAACTTTATAAAAAAAAAAAGCTTTGTCAAGGATTTCTGGTGAAGAAGAGGTACAGGTGGTGGTGATTATTGAAGAGGTTATCAATTTGTTTAAAATATTTTTCACGTTGGTACACTTCTATCGAAATAAATAAATAATTATAGTAGCTTTTGTTTATTCATATATGAGTACATTAATGTGTTCTATATTTCCAAGTTCGTACGGATGCTTGGGCGCATTGGAGGGGACATATAATCGAAGTTCAAGTGCCACATATGAAAAAAGCCATGGTATAGAAATCAAAGAGGCGAGGTATCCATTAATGTACTTGGTGTTTGAAGTACCAAACGAAATGATATTACTGATATTTGAGGATAAGTTAGCTATATCAAAGCAAATTATCAAAAACCTGAGAGGATCGTAATGTTGGGGCTGTTAAAAAACTAATTGTGTTTTGATTTTATTTGTCGTTTTGGAAAATCTCAGTAGGACATTGTGGTTTTTATTATTAATTTAGGATATTTCTGTGTGGAGACTATTCATGCACGTTAATTATGGGTTATATGTGAAACTACTTAAGATGAACCAAAGGACAACTAGTAAGTCGTATGTGTTTTTCAATCTACCTTTCTTTCATGCATTTCATGCCGAGGAAGAAAGAGGAACCCCTTGTGTATATCTAAAGAAAACAACTCATAAGTATTTATCAAACGTTTTACTTGCCACTCCATTTTAATATTTTTTCTTTGTAGTTCAAGTTAGGGGTGTAAATCGAGCCGAGCCGAGCGAGTCGGACACTGTTAGGCTCGAGTTCGACTACAAAACTCGAAACTCGAGCTCGAACGAGCTCAATTTTCTCAATCTCGAGCTCGACTCGTTTGAAAACTCGGCAAGTTCGAGCGTGCTCGCCTCGAGTTACATAATATTAATAAAAAAAACCTAAAATGTATACAATAAAATACTTAATATTAATTTTTATTATATATTTAGGGTATATATGTAAATAAATAAGTATAATAAGGATAAAATGGTAAATCTAGTAAAGCTCGATTAGGCTCGCGAGCCTATTAAGTCTAGTATCATTGAGCTCGAGTTCGAGATCGGCTCGATTAACCTCGAGTCAATTTTGAGCTTTTCTCGAGTTGATCCTAAATAGTTCACGAGCCAGCTCAGCTCACCTGCACCCCTAGTTCAAGTGCTGCCTATTTTCCCACCACCAATCAGGATTTAGTGGAAGAGTTTTTGATATTTAAGTAAGTTGTGTAACTATTTGTTTAATTAATTCTATGCGTACAATGGTGATGGATGTGTTGTTGTTCTAAATATGAAATTTGCTTTTTTGTACATAGGTTACGCATTATTGATGATACAATTAAATTCTGAGAATTGACAATACTCGGAATGAAGTTTGCAAAAAAAGAGGTCCTCAACGAAATCATACACAAATGTAATAATATATCAAATATTTGTGTATTTTATTTCATAATTTATCTTTTACTATGTCCGTTTTGCAGCTTTTACTAATTCATATCAGTTTTTTCGGTAGTAAATTATCAGTGCTCAAAAGAATTCAAAGTATCAAGTAGACGGGTCAACAAGAAATGATATTAAGTATTTAAAGTTTATTTTTTATTTTCTTTTTTGTAATTGGACATTTGAATCCTAAGTTATCACAAAGAACAAACTGAAGTATTGAAACCTAATCCTAACTCCACCAAACCCGTAATCAAGGAAGACAATGGACAATTTATATCACAATAGGGTGTGTTTGTGTTGGGAATCGGTGGTACCGTCGCGCAGCGGAAAACAAAATTTTTTTTAAATAATTGAATCAAATTCAATTGACGACGGTACAATTTTATAATCAATTAATTCAAACAATGTTTTTAATTTCTTTTAATAAATAGAAACAATTCAATTTTCGTAAAATCGAATAAGCATGTTCAGTTTCTATTAAATATATAAATAATATATATAACAATTATATATATATATATATACATACATAAGTAGGTGCTCATATGATGAGTTCACTGAACTCCCTCACCTAGAAATCTCTAAGTGGTTCCCACTCATCGAGTAGATGATTTCTATGATATAGCGTACAACATTAATCCTTAAGAACCCAGACCCTCATCGTGACTTCACTAGAGGACAGGCTATGTTGTGACCTGTCTCTGTGTCTCCTTGGAGGCCAATCAAAAGGGGCAACGTTCGCATAGTCGGGAATCTAGTGGGAAGTCTGTGCATGGTAGTAGGGGATTCGGACGCATGATAAGTCATGGATGTCCTGTGTGTTTCTGATGGTTGATTAATCCTCGGAGTCTCTGGCCAGAGCTGATAGTGGGGTGTTTAGAGAAATGTGTTTCTCTAAGTCACACACGAACGGATTATCTTGAACCTAGAACGTACACACAGTTATTGAACTATAAAGAGGTCTCGATGAACCAATACCTCTTGTTCAATCGGGACATAGATCACGAAGGGATCGTACCGTACATATAAGCTATATCACAAGGTTCTTGCAGGCACTTCATTTGTATCTAGGGAATTATGATGCGTAGTTGCTAGACGCCTCTCATAATTCGTTGGGTTCTGGTTTGACCAGTGATTAAGTAAAATGTGTTTTATTTAATCAGGGACTCTAAGGGACGAGTTCATATAAGAACAATGTGTTGTTCGAATCACAATGTGTTGTGAACCCACGGCTAGCTTACACCTGAACCATTGAGGGTCACACCACGTGTTTCCTGATTATTGAAAACGACAGCTAGAAATTAATTGTTAATTTTAGCATAATTAGATGTCAATTTGATTGAATCTAAGATTCATAATTATGATTATGAATTGAGAAAAATACGAGAAAATTATTCTGGACGCGAAAATATAATAGTTATATTTTTCGGAATTATCGTTTGTTAGAAATGATTTAATTTCGATGGGGTTTTTAATTTAAAATTGGATCGACCCAATAAACCTTTTAAAGTTAATGGCCGGTATTTTAATTTAAATAAGGATGGCTTGGTTTTTTATTTTCTTATTGGGCCAGCCCACAATTTAATTAAAAAACCCTTGGGCTTGTTTTATTAAAGAATAGTTTTGGTTTTTATTTAATTCGATGGGCCAGCCCATAAGTCCATTTGCTTGGGCTTTATTAATTAAAAAAAAAAAACTTTGAGAATAAAAGAAAGGTTGAGACGGGTTTGAGAGAGACCAGAAACAACCAACAACTTCACTCCAAACATATACACGCACACGTCTTCTTCTTTGTGGTGTGGTTGAATTGTTCAACAAGAAAAACTCTCCAACAAAAAAAGCAGAAGGGACGGGTCTTTGAAAAAGATAAGGGAGGAGTTTGTTTTAAAAAAAAAAAAAAAAACAAACAAACAAAAAAAACAGAGAGACGAAAAATTGGGTTTTCGGAAAAACCCTAGCACTTCCCGTCGTCCACTTCGGCCGCCGCCGCTTGCCGCCGGCCGCCGTTCTCGTTTCTCCGTCGTTCTCAATCTCTCGACGGATCTAGTGCTCCGTCGTGAGTACGTCGGGTAATACGGTGTGTGACACCGATTCGTCGGAGGATCGCGATCCTCCGACGAATCGGTGTCACACACCGTATTACCCGACGTACTCACGACGGAGCACTAGATCCGTCGAGAGATTGAGAACGACGGAGAAACGAGAACGGCGGCCGGCGGCAAGCGGCGGCGGCCGAAGTGGACGACGGGAAGTGCTAGGGTTTTTCCGAAAACCAATTTTTCGTCTCTCTGTTTTGTTTGTTTTTTTTTTTTTTTTTTTTAAAACAAACTCCTCCCTTATCTTTTGCAAAGACCCGTCCCTTCTGCTTTTTTTGTTGGAGAGTTTTTCTTGTTGAACAATTCAACCACACCACAAAGAAGAAGACGTGTGCGTGTATATGTTTGGAGTGAAGTTGTTGGTTGTTTCTGGTCTCTCTCAAACCCGTCTCAACCTTTCTTTTATTCTCAAAGTTTTTTTTTTTTAATTAATAAAGCCCAAGCAAATGGACTTATGGGCTGGCCCATCGAATTAAATAAAAACCAAAACTATTCTTTAATAAAACAAGCCCAAGGGTTTTTTAATTAAATTGTGGGCTGGCCCAATAAGAAAATAAAAAACCAAGCCATCCTTATTTAAATTAAAATACCGGCCCATTAACTTTAAAAGGTTTATTGGGTCGATCCAATTTTAAATTAAAAACCCCATCGGAATTAAATCATTTCTAACAAACGATAATTCCGAAAAATATAACTATTATATTTTCGCGTCCAGAATAATTTTCTCGTATTTTTCTCAATTCATAATCATAATTATGAATCTTAGATTCAATCAAATTGACATCTAATTATGCTAAAATTAACAATTAATTTCTAGCTGTCGTTTTCAATAATCAGGAAACACGTGGTGTGACCCTCAATGGTTCAGGTGTAAGCTAGCCGTGGGTTCACAACACATTGTGATTCGAACAACACATTGTTCTTATATGAACTCGTCCCTTAGAGTCCCTGATTAAATAAAACACATTTTACTTAATCACTGGTCAAACCAGAACCCAACGAATTATGAGAGGCGCCTAGCAACTACGCATCATAATTCCCTAGATACAAATGAAGTGCCTGCAAGAACCTTGTGATATAGCTTATATGTACGGTACGATCCCTTCGTGATCTATGTCCCGATTGAACAAGAGGTATTGGTTCATCGAGACCTCTTTATAGTTCAATAACTGTGTGTACGTTCTAGGTTCAAGATAATCCGTTCGTGTGTGACTTAGAGAAACACATTTCTCTAAACACCCCACTATCAGCTCTGGCCAGAGACTCCGAGGATTAATCAACCATCAGAACACACAGGACATCCATGACTTATCATGCGTCCGAATCCCCTACTACCATGCACAGACTTCCCACTAGATTCCCGACTATGCGAACGTTGCCCCTTTTGATTGGCCTCCAAGGAGACACAGAGACAGGTCACAACATAGCCTGTCCTCTAGTGAAGTCACGATGAGGGTCTGGGTTCTTAAGGATTAATGTTGTACGCTATATCATAGAAATCATCTACTCGATGAGTGGGAACCACTTAGAGATTTCTAGGTGAGGGAGTTCAGTGAACTCATCATATGAGCACCTACTTATGTATG